>OZ024746.1:35947236-35982236 GCA_964016885.1 Eledone cirrhosa
ACAATTTAGCAAGTACAGTTTGCGTATTAGATAATTACCGTTACATTCTCATTTTTTTTAAATTTCTCTCATTTAAACGACACAAGCTAAGGATATTCATGGCATTTTAAGGTTCAGTGAAATTCATATTCGCTATATGTTTTCCTTTATATATTTCCATCCTCATTAACACTCTTTTACAACATTCTAGGTTGGATTAAACGCCAGTTAAATGCAATATATTAAATTAAAACCGTTCATCGGAATTTTAAATGATCGTTTATATACTATTTTTGAAATCAAATGCCAACATTTTATACAAGGAGAACTAACATAAAGAAGGCATTGAATTAAGTATCACTATATGTTTCATTCACACAAGAAATATATTAATAAAAACATGAAATAAATCCCGTATTCTAATTTTATGGAATACACGAAAAATACCTCCACAGATTAACATTTTGCACCACAGGCTGAAGCTGTTACACTGCACACACACACACATATATATATATATATATATACATGTGTGTGTGTGTGTGTGTGTGTATGTGTGTGTGTGTGTATATATATATATATATTTATTAAAATAACAGATTCAAGTTTCAGAAAATCCAGTTAAGGGTGAAAGCAGCGATTCTTTGCTTTAACTTTAATCTGTTATTTTAATAAATATTTGGTCTACGGTTCTTATATATTTGATATATATTTATCCTTATCGAGCCCTCTTTGGATTTTAGTCTTCAAATTTATTATTATTACTATACATATATATATATATATATATATATATATATATATATATATTTATATATATTTATAGAGAGAGAGAGAGAGAGAGAGAGAGAGAGAGAGAGAGAGAGAGAGAGAGAGAGAGAGAGAGAGAGAGAGAGAGAGAGAGAGACAGAGAGAGAGAGAGAAAGATACACAGGCGCAGACATACATACATAAACACACATATGCATAGATACACAGGGGCACATACAAATATATGGAATGGTTAATGTAGGAAGGCATATAGACATGACGGTTCAAACATGGAATGCATATGGATACGGAATATGTGTATAATTCTATAAGGGTAATTATCTATCCCTATTTAATTTAATAACACAGATGATACATTAAAACCTCTTGGTATAACAATACTTAAAACACGATGTGCATACATGTTATAGTGTAATTGTGGACCAAGTACCCTAATGATCTTGCTATGAACATTAAGAGATGAGAAATATATTCTAACTTTGTTTCCTTTTACCACATATCAACTAACGTAGTCATCTTCTCTATCTAGCGCCGCTCTAATGAGAAATAAACTATCATTGTTGTTTTCAAATGTTTTTGAATATGTAATGAAGTTAAACCCGCTGTCAGGATTTATCTGTATATTGAGAAAAGTAGAAATAATATTTACCCTAGTGGTAGTATCAAATAGTGTTGCGGAAGGAAGCAGATGAGATCGAGAGATCTGCTTGACAGAGGCACTGAGCAGCAACTCATGCTTACATTGTAACATTAAAATATATTATTTCCAAATTGAACAGAGTGAAATTATGAATGAAATCTATATCATATTTTTATCTCCCTAGATCTGTATGGTTGATATCAAATATAAAAAAAAATATGTCCATATAAGGACCACAGAACATTATATAATTCATTTTACTCGGACACTCGGCTGTATTGTAGATTAGCTAAAGTTGAAATACATTGCTATAATTAAAAATGTATCTCTTCGGAGGTTTTGTTTCACAGTCATGAAAGCAACTGGTCAAATGAAGATAGCATAATGATGATATATAACCAAATGATCCATAGGGGATTTGGAACCCTCGTATGAATGGGAACAATTCCATGCAAACTTAGTGGTAAAAGGTGAAATAGAATCTCATGCCCCATATGGAAAGCAGTCAGTGATATTGGTGGGCCTTGAATTTGGTACTCAATAAGCCCTTTCTCAATAAAGCGTTGCCCAATAAGGTATGTCAACTGTTGGTGTCCTGACCTTTTTCTACTTGATGGACATGAAGAAAATAAGTGAGTAACAATCGTATGTATCGACCTCAGATGGAAAATTTGGGAGGATCTCTTCCCGGAATTTGACTAAAGAACGTAAAGATGTTTAATTAAATTCCTGGTGATCTATTCTAGTATGTTTGACAATTCTTAGAATATTATAGCCAGTATGTAGAAAATAATTATTAATGATAGCTTCTTGGGTTGGTGCATGCATTTTGGGAGAAGCACAAATATAAAAGCATTGAAACATTTACTTGATCATGCCATATATATCGATAATATTGGTATGAAGAAAATTATTCTCTTCAACGATTGTTGATACTAGAAATGTTAAGAGACATGTCTAAATAACACAGCGCATTAAATATTATACTTTACTGATTCAATTATCTATCGTATTTAATATTAATACAGTTATCATCAGTTAGCTTTTGCTTTAGGGAACATTTTGAATTTAAATAATGAAATTATATATTTAAATATACCTAAATTTCATATTATGAGCACTTATTAAAATCTAAACTATAGAATGCATCTTCACTATAACTGCTTCAATATATTCGATGTAAATAGAAGTGCACTGAATTGTGTATATGTTTATCAATGTGCTTAAATATAAGAAAGCGTTTCAAAACAGTCTAGATATGCGTTGTTTTCGGTAAATATTATGTCGTACATATGCTTATAAATATTTAAAAAATCTGAATAATTATACAAAACACCAACAATCGAGTAAAGCACTTAACTATTAAATATTCTGAAATAATCTACATACTAAGACAGCTATATTTTAATATATTCAGTGAATAAATATCCTTCTATAATTATGTACACTACTTAACAATTTTTTTGCTGTGCCAAATTGAATTAATATGATTATGCATTTATTTTGTTGATATAAGTAGTATTATGTCTAAAGTGTAAAGTTATAGATTTTAATTAAGTAATAACATAGAAAGATAACATATAGATAATAAAAAGGAAAACTATATAATTCAATATATAGTAAACAACAATAACATTCATTTTACAAATAAAAAAAAATTAAACATAGACAAATGATATGAAGGACTAGTTATATATAAATAAACATATATATTCAGCTTCATACATTATTTGTTCACATACGGATATCTGTGTATTAGACACTCTGCATGCTTCCTCATATCTGAAAGTTATTGCCGATTTATCTATTTTAAATGTTGTGAAAGAAATTTATGAAGGCTGCTTAGATTAAAGCATGTAGCCGGTATCTGTGAGATATGTGGTACCTCTCAACATAGCGGCCGTTGGCGGCTCAATTTCCCGTCTTTTAAGAGTGTTTAACATAGATTATAAGCTATCTTTAAATCATTTCTGTATTTAAGCATTTTTCCTATATATATATATATATATAGGAAGCGTTATGTAGAGCAGGCTATAGTAATGAAATTAAATACATTGAAAATAAGGAAGTGCCAATTAACCATAACTATAAATATAATTATAATAGAAAACCTTGCATTAACTGAAAAACCCAAAGAAAAAAATAGAACTAGAAATAGATTATGGTTCGCTCCACCTTTCTCATTAAGTATTAAAACTCCTATTGCTAAATTATTCTTTAAACATTAAGATACACAGGTATTACTCAATCTGTAATAGACATACCATTAAACTCTCATATTCCACGACTATGAATTTAGCGCAGAATACTAATAGAATTAATAAAAGAAACTTAAAACCTAACCAAAATAGCATTAATACCTCTAGCAATATCCAATATAATGTTACGGCTCCCAATAATATAAATTCAGATATATGTAATTGTAGAAATTAATCTTACTGTCCTCTAAATAATAATTGTTTAGTTAAAAATATAGTATACAATTGTAATGTCAAAACAACTGAAAACTCCTTTAATTATGGCGGCTCTACTTCCACAGTCTTCAAATCTCGTTTTAATAACCATAAATGTTTATTTACGAATATTGGTAAAATATCTGCAACTTCTCTATCTAACTTATTATGGGACTTGAGATCCAAGAATATTAACTATTCTTTACTTTGGAAAATTATTTCCAAACCTCCGTCATACACTGCTTTATCCCAAAATTGGTCCCTTTGCTTTGAAGAAATATTATTTATACTAAAAAGTAAGAACTCTATTAATTTGCGAAATAATTTATTTAGTTCCTGCAAACATCGTTTAAACTCAACTGTTCAATAAATATATAAAATGTAATATATAATTTATCTCCTTTACATAATGTATTCTATAATATATATATGATTCATATATTTAATTTACTTTCTATTATTTCTACCTCACATATATATACTATATACTTTATATAATTACACCTGTTGATAGATTATACATTTTTTTTGTATGGCTGATTGAAACTCCTTTAAGAACATTTGTTTCTTGAAAAACTTACGGAAGGTTTTAAGGAAAATCTTTTGAAAATTCCTTTGAAAGATATAGAAAAACCATTATTTTCATACCTTCCAATATTTTTATATTTTTATATTTTTATATATAGGTTTTTCTATATATATGTGGAATAACCTATGGTTTATGCTTTAAATATACTCATAAGATACATTTTTGCAATTTTTTAACTTTATAGCAAGTAAATTTATGACTTCGTATAAAATAACATATGGTTCATGTTTTAATTATATTCTTAAGATAAACACATTTTTAACCTTTTTAACTTTATAACATTTAATCCTTAGAGTCATCTGAGTTCTTAAAAAATCACTTCTAACTTCCTTTACACTTCCTTGCTGTTTTTAAATATAATTAAGTGGTTATTCCTTTGTAAATTCTCGTAAATTTTCATAAATTTAGAATTATTTGGATGTTTAAATGTTGACTTACAACTTTTAATAAAATAAATTATACTAGATTTGCTCTAATGTAAAATACTATATATTTATTTAAATAATTTTTAATCCTTAACATACACATTTAAACTAATTATTAATATTAAATTATTAAATTAAATATTTAATATTAAGGTAAATTTTAATCTTTAATTTTGATTTCTAATTTTTAATTTTCATTTAATTTCAATCTAATTTTTCAACCTATCATTATAAGTATTATAATCAAAACGTAATGAACCCTGCATTATATATATTATTCTTCCACGTTAATCTCATTTCTTCTTTTACTTAGATATATTTACGCTGTGTATATTTATCCTTTGAAACTTATTTCTTCATGCACTCTATTTTCACTATCAATATATATATTCTTTCTTTCTTTCCTCTTCTATCTTTCTCCTTTCTTTTTTTCTTTTTTTTCTTTCTTTTTTTTCTCTCTCCCTTACATATCATCTTCTTCCAACAGTTTAATTTAAATAAACCGTTATCTTTTCAACCTTTCGGACACTCATTTGCATATTCACTCATAACTTGGTATAACCCTCAATAAATGTACTATCCAGGAAGCTCCAACCGTTAAGGGTGTCTTTTTTCCGGGTATGTCAATATTTATTTATTAAAAAAATCTGTATTTTAGCTGATGAAACGCACCATAATTTGCCTTGGTTGCCCTTGAAATATGTATAATAAAATAAATAATAGTTTCCATTTATTAATATATTGTATATATATATATATATATATATATATATATATATATATATATATATATATATATATATGCAATATATTAATAAATGGAAACTATATATATATATACAGGGAAGCTTAATCATTAAAAGGTATATATTTTTGAAGTTCTACTTAACTTTATTTATTTGTTACCTAGCCATGCGTGGTTACACGCTTGTAAAAATTATCTCCTGTGATTTTTCATGTTTATATTTATTTATATATATGTTGATCAATTCCTAGTTATTAGTATAAAATGCTAGTACCTATAAAGTCCTAGAGCTTATTTTCCCGGCGATATGGCGCATTCCGTTAAGGAATGACACCCACAATTCCGATTCTGATTGAATTCTTTTAATCTATCTTAATTTTGGATATAGATATAATACTGCTCCTTAATTGTAGAGCTAACTCTATTGAAGGGAATTGGCTGCTATTTCTAGTTGTCGAATAACTATTCACGCCACTGAAACGAAGCCGCAGTGATGTGTAATATCAACACGTGGTAACGGCCAGTTTAAGATTTTGGCTCGAAGTGTAAATATGGATCGCTTGATATTGTTCTTCTTTGTTGGTAATCAAATAATATCCACTTTCCGTGACTTACCATCTGATTAATTGGTGAAATATATTTCTTTAATGAAATATATACAGGGAAGATTAATCATTAAAAGGTATATATTTTTGAAGTTCTAGTTAACTTTATTTATTTGTTACCTACTAGCCATGCGTGGTTACACGCTTGTAAAAATTATCTCCTGTGATTTTTCATGTTTATATTTATTTATATATATGTTGATCAATTCCTAGTTATTATTATATATATATATATATTTATATATAGATATATATATGCAATATATATATATGCACAATATATATATATGTATATATTGCAAGTTATATATATATTGCAAGTATATATACATTGCAAGTTATATATATATACATTGCAAGTTATATATTGTAAGTTCCTCATGCTCTTTTGCTGAGATATTTTTATTTGATGGCACAGACATGTCAATGGTTTTCTGATTTTTAAAAAGTTTCATTATAATATCATGGCAGTTTGCATTAATGTGATAAAGTACCAAATGATTGTTACTCCTTCAGTCTCAGCTACTGGATGAGGTGTAAGTTCATACCAGTTTTCCGCTTGTTCTGCCTTGTATTTATTGCATATTATCTAGTGGATGTATTGCCCGACCATATCATGTCTAAACTTCAGTCGCTAGAGTGGGGCATTCTGATATTATGTGGTCAATATTGTCAAACTGCACACAAAATAACCTGCTTTTGGAGATTCCTCCATTATTAACCTCGGCGGGATTTGAACGGTCAGAGTTCATATCCTGCTGAGGTTAACTTTGCGTTTCATCCTTACGGGCTCGATAAAATAAAGTACCAGTGTTGCCAAAAGTAGAAACAATCATTATTATTTTTTTTTTTTTCTTTCATTATTGTTTCTGAGATATATGCCGAGTGTCTTCCTGACACCCAGGGCAAATTAATTCACAGTGTGCATCGGTAAGCCAGTTAATACAGCGCATTAATTATAATAAAAAAAACAGTATACATATATACACATGTGCATAAGCATATGTAAATAAAAGGAGCGATATCAATGTTACAGAGATAGTGCTATTCTCAAATCGTGTGCAGTACCAGCCAAAACATTTTTTGAACCTCGTGCAGAGAGGGTACACCAGGAATCTTTCGTAAATATTGTTCTGTTCCTTTCTTGATCATTCTCAGTCCTCCACAGTCACTGGTATTGTAACGGCCTTGAGGTGCCACATTTTCTCAATTTCAATAAACAGATCTTTATATTTTCGTAGCTTGTCAAATTCATTTGCCGCGTTATTGTGCTCACATATCTATCAATAAACAGACCTTGTTATGTTGATCTTTTACAATGATGTCATGTCTATATGCTGTTATCGTCCTGTCAGTATATAGAGGAAATCCCAGAGAATGGTTACTTATCCTCCTTCAGTTAGAGCCTCAGGGTGATAATTGTACCAGTTGTCTTCAGCTTTGCTTTTGTAATGCCGACATATTACTCAGTGTAGATATTGGCCAACACTGTCATGTCTATATTTATATTCGTCTGGTGCTAAAACTTTACATCCAGAGACAAGTGATCCACTGTTTCAACCTCAGCATAGCAGTATTATTATTATTATTTGCATTTATCTTACTTTATGTTTATACGAGTTATCACCAAGTCACAACCAGTGACCTCAAGAGACAACAAGGTCCGCCATGTTCAAGAAAGAACACACATAATCACACATGCATCCTTAGTGTTTAGACTTGTGATGTACTTATATTGACAGGATCTTCCTTAGTATATGGGCAGTTCCCATTAGTACTATCTTTTGTATTTCTCCTATACGCGGGTTTCCTGGGATTTGCGATAAGTAGTCTTTAGACCCCTTAGGTATCATTCCCAGAGCGCCTACAACCACTGGTATTGTTTTAGTTCTCAATCTCCACATTTTTCCAATTTCTATCTCCAGGTCCTTATACTGGCTCAATTTTTCAAATGTTTTTATAGATACATTCTTGTCTATTGGAACAGACATATCAATTAGCAGGCATACCCTCATTTGAAAGTCCTTCAATATTATATCAGGTCTATTTGCATCTATTTTTCGGTCTGTTTGGATGCTAAAGTTCCACAAGATTGAGATGTGATCTTTTTCAAGTATGGGAGGTGGTTGATGCTCCCACCAATTCTTTTGATGGGGCAGGTCAAAATGCTTACACATTAACCAATGTATGTATCGTGCAGCTCTGTCATGCCTGTTTAGGTATTCGGTTGGAGCTATAGGACTGCACATTGAAATTATATGGTCAATGGTCTCTGGTTGTTTTTTGCATACACGGCATAATGGGCTGCACCCATTTTTTATTATGTTGGCTTGGTAATTTTTTGTTGGCAGACACTGATCTTGTGCCGATATAATCAGTCCTTCAGTCTCCGATTTCAGTCCAGAGGATGCCAACCACTGATGGGCTAAAGTTTTGTCAACATCAGGATTGTTAGCTCGCTCTGGGTATTTTCCATACAGAGGTTTTCTTGCCATTTCTTAGCCAGTTTGTGTAGCAGTTCTTTCTTTGCAGTTACTTTTACCTGCTTTGCTTTTTCTGTGTTTTCCATTTCAGCAGTAAATGGGACTTCTGAAATTTGTAGTCCATTACTGTATCTTTGTGCATCTTTTGTAATGGAATATGATCTTTTGGTGCTTTCGTGTTTCAAAACGAGTTTGATCATCCAATCATGTGATTCCCTTAGATATGTGGATAATCCAATTGTTGCAGTTTTCAACGCAATGTCTAACTGGATTAACCCACGTCCTCCTTCTTTCCTAGGGAGATATATTCTATCTATATATGCCTTAGGGTGATGCATTCTGTGCATGGTTAAGAATTTTCGGATTTTTGTATCGAGCCTACGGATCTCTGTGCTTGACCAGTTGATGACATTGTAACTGTAGGTTACTACTGGTATGGCAAGCGTGTTTATGGCATCGATCCTATTCCTTGCATTCAATTCCGTTCTTAAGATTGCTCTGACTCTGCGGTAACATTCCTTCCTTATCCTTTCCCTCATTGTCGAGTGCTTGATTCCGTCTCCTTCACAAACACCTAGATATTTGTAAGTTTGTTCTTGATCAAGCTCTCTTATCACGTTTCCCCGATCAAGATTAATGTCTGAACTCTTCAGCACCTTTCCTCTGGTGAACGTTGCTTTGGCGCATTTATCCAGTCCAAACTCCATTTTAATGTCATCACTGAACTGCTTCACAGTGGATAATAGCCCTTGCAATTGTTCATCATTTTTTGCAAATAGTTTCAGGTCATCCATGTAGAACAGGTGATTAATGGTTTTGTCATAGACTCTATATCCATGTTTTGTTTCATTGAGCATTTTACTTAATGGTATAAGTGCGATGCAGAATAAAAGCGGTGATAAAGAGTCACCCTGAACAATTCCACAATTAATGTTAATTTCTTCAGCTTCCAGTGATTTTGTTTCACTATTCAAAAGGAGTGTCGTTCTCCATGTCCTCATACTGAATGACAAAAACCTCCTGACAACGGGGGATATTTTGAAAATCTCTAAACATTTTTCAATCCAACTGTGTGGCAAACTATCAAATGCTTTTTTATAATCTATCCAAGCAATAGATAGATTTTTGTGTCTATTATGACAATCTTCCAGTATCATTTTGTTAATCAGAAGCTGATCCTTACAGCCATATGAGCCTCGTTTACACCCTTTCTGCTCAATGGGAAATAGGTCATTTGTTATCCGGTGGTCATATGTGTATTCAGTTAGGACTGATGTTAAAATTTTATACATTGTGGTCAAGCAGGTTATCGGTCTGTAATTTTTGGGATTGTTTGTCTCATCATTCTTCGGTAGCAGAAATGTAATGCCGTTAACTAGCCATGATGGTATCTTTTCTGGCTCCTTAACTATTTCATTGTAAAGTTGGGCTAACAGCTCATGAGACTCTGTGAAGGCATTTATCCAAAAGTTTTGTATTTTGTCTTTTCCTGGGGATTTCCATTTGCTGGTTTTTCTTAGAGCCAAGCGCAGCTGTTCAACTGTTATATTTTCCCATGTTTGTTCTTCAAGGTGAGCTGTTTCTTTCATTTGTCTGTCTATCCATGGAGCATGTATGTTATGAACTTTTTCTTCGGCCCAGATCTTTTCCCAGAATTCTTGCACTTCCTCCTTGGGTGGTATTGATTTAGCAGTTATTGTTGACTTACCAATTTTTCTGTAGAAGTTTCTTTGGTTGTTTTTGAACATATTATTGTCCTTATAGAATCTAGATCGTTTTTCAAAGCGCCTTATACGAGCAGCTTTGGCCGACACTTTTTGCTTGATTGTTTCTATCAGCATGTCTATGTCACATGTTGATCTTATACTGTACTTCTTTTTCAATTTTCTAAGTTTAGTTTGTTTAACATGTTCACCTACTTTATAGTTTGTTAAAATTTCTATGTCAGATCGGAGAAGGTTTATTTGGCGATTGATGTTATCTTGCCAAGTAGATTTCTTGTGGGAATTCCTTTGTTTTTTCATCTTCACTCCACATAAGTGAGTGGTGACTTTAGCCGATGCATAATAGAGATGATTTAAGTCAGTAATGTTTAGTTTGTTGGTGATGATAATGTTTTTGAGAATTATGTTAGTCTTGTGTATTATTTTTTGGTTCTGTTTGGAGTTATGGATCTTACGGAGGGTGTCTCGTTCCCCCATGTCAGATTCTCTCATTTTCATCCATTCGATCATAATTTCATCCTTCAAGTTGGCAAGTTCATTCTCATTCATTTCTTTATCATTTACGATCTTATTATTTTCATTTGGAGTTTCATCCTGAGCATGCACTCCCTCCACTTTTTCGCTCCTTTCTTTAATTTGTTCTGTTGCCAGTGATTCCGCCCCAACCCTGGGATTCGAAGTGTTACAGTTTACCTCGTTTTCACTGACACATGCTTCATTTTCCCTTCGCTGACTTTGTGCTACCAGCTTGATCTGATCAATTTCTATATCAGTTAGTAACTTTTTTCTTACAATATTTCTTCGTATATTGGCTAGTTTTTTACTGTCAATATAGCCTCTGTTTTCGGGGTGTTTCTTTTTCCAGTTGATATATGTTTGTTCTGTATTCGATGTATTTGATGGGTAGTACATGGCAGTGTAGAAAGCCTCAAGGACTTCTTTATTATCTTCCCTTGACCATTTTTCTCTCTTTTTCTTTGGATTTCTTGGTGGTGAGCATGGAGGGCCAACAGTAGGAGTATTCCGGTTATGGGAGGTCTCCAGCTCCGAAGTGATGGGAAGGTTTGAACCATTAGCTGATTTTTCGACCCCAGTCTGGTTCCTCTCTGAGGGACGCGGCCCTTTTTTACCCGGGTGACGGCCGATCCGGTATGAGATTTTATCATTAGACATTTACTTTATTTTGTCGCGTTTTATCCTTATCCGCCAAGGGGTAATCATTTCTTCTTACCACTACTAGAACGAGTGTCAACCAAGACTAGAGGGGTCGTTCTCCCCTAGAGACATGGCTATTCCCCGCCGGCCGCCATCCCGGTATTTCTTGGTCACGGGGTTTTCTTGTTGTTGTTTTTTTTAAATTGTTATTATCATGAGTGGTTCCTTAATGTGAGCATTGCGTGGCTTAAGAATGAAATTATTAATAATTGTCTCCACTCCAGGCACAAGGCCAGCAATCACCCAGTGCATTACAATAATATAATATACTTTTTGTTGTAGTTGGCTGTTATTGCTGCTGGCTATGTCGGTGGTGGTGCCGGGGCTTTTTATATTGTTGGTGAGGAAGGGGTGAGCCAGCAGTCCCATAATTGTTGATGTAGACGTTTGTCCGTGGCAAGGTCACCAAGTCAATCTATTTATATCTTTTGCTAGCCTCACTCTTGTCTAGTGCTACCACCACATTCCCTTTTCTCTCTCAAGTTAACAGGGGAATAGTGTCAGTAGCATTGAATGAGTGGTGGCGGCGATGATGGATGTGGTGGGGTGGTGGCAGCGGTGGTGTTGTGGTTACTGATATAGTATCTATGAGTTTGTGTTCGTATGTTTAATATATATTTTCATTATATTTTGTGTTGACATATTCCCGTAAAATTTGAATTAAACATTTTTTAAAATTTGAGACAATAATAATAGTAATTATTATTATGATGCCGGTGAAGTTGCCGTTTTCTGGCTGTTATATTTAGTGTGATGGGATAGGTAGTGTATCAAGTTTCTGGTGTTGGTGAAATTGAAATTGCCGCTGTTCTATATAGTGTAGACAGAGGGTGTTTTGTTCCATTTATAACCATTTTCTTTTTTTGAATACAAAATATATAATACAAAATTGAATATTTGAGCGATACAACAATATAATATGGATCCGAAACTTTATGGGACCTCATTCGGTGCCTTTATGCAACATTTGTGCTAAGAATTGTTCTTTCCCAATTGATTTAAATATGTTAAAAATCATAAAACTTACGGGAGCAATTTCGTGAGGTTCTACCACCTCGTGCGTCTTCTTCCCTTATCCCTCGTGCGTCTTCTTCCATTACCCCTCGTGCGTCTTCTTCCCTTATCTTATTATTATTATTATTATTATTATTGGCGACCTACGTAGAACATCGTATCATCGTGAGCTCCGCAAAGGTTTGTTATTTCCGTTTGTTAAAAATTGCCATTTATGGAAAATTTTATCGTTAACTGTTTATAAGCACACATACATTGTTTTCCGAAAAGGACACCCAAAATGATTGGGGCCTTGTGCCCAAAATTTTAACTTTTATAATTATCCAAAAATTTCTTTGAAAAAAAATGGCTAATTCCCCTCTGCACGAAGCAGCTGAAAGCCTTCCTCACAAAATAACACCTCACACCGACACCACCATTGTAAATGTTACTACGTTTGCCAACACAAAAAAAATATAAGCAGTAGCAATATTTTAAATTTGTCTCAGGCAGATATTCATTTCCCGCCATTACCAATGACTGCAGGTGTTAAAGCCTCCACCACCACCACCACCGCGACAACAGAAACAAACGAAGAAAAAAATAAATTAACTCGTGATGTCGAAATGAAATCAAGCAAAATGGACTCTTCCGCACCAAAGACGAATGACGTCACCAACACCACAACTGAAACAAAAATTAAGATTAACACAAATAACGATAGCAACAACAACAACAATGACATTATAAAACCGACCCTCAGTTTCGCCATCGTAGCAAAACAATTCGAAGCGTTCACGGTAACTCAAGAAGATTTAGAAAATGCCAAACAAATGGTAAAGAAAGATGGGTACAGGGTCATCCTCACCCCCCCCCCCCACACACCTAATAAAATGGAGGATCGGCGCCTATGCACCGTGTCGTATAGAACAATAAATGTAAAATCGCGCCGAGTGGAACGGGCATCCGAGTCCCAAATCCAAAAAGCTTTGGGACATGTGTGGGCAAGAAAAACCCACATCAGACGTGGGCAAAAGTATGGAACCGTGGATGTGTTCTTTGAAACACCAGAGGAGGCTAGAGAACACTCCATGGCCCCATTAAAAAGTGACGACCTCACACTCGTCCCAAGCTATTGTGGCCAGAGACTCGTAAAGATCAGGGTGACCCACGTTCCACCGGCCATCGGAATTCCCTGGCTAATAGCGGCTGTCCTCGCCGGCATCGAAGCCAACACGAAAATAATAGCAGTAGCAAAAGAAAAGCAGGAAAACTGGTCCGGATCTGGGATGGAGCTCCTGATCCAAGCGGACCAAAAAAGCATTGAGGAGATCCCAGAGGTAATAGACCTCACTGACGGCAGCCACCTCACGGTAATTGTCGAGGGCAGAAGACCTAGGTGTGTCGTTTGTGGTGAAGGAACCCACCTAAGGGCTTTCTGCCCTCAGGCTAAAAGGTTGAGGCCACCTCTCCTACCCACCCCAGTGACACAACCATCAACACCACCAGTAGCAGAGATGGCAGCAACAACTGTAGCAGCAACAACAGAAGCAACTATAACAGCAACAACCGCAGCAACAGTAGCAAAACCAACACCACTACCACCACCAGCAAAACCAACACCACCACCACCCAACGCTTCAGAACTAGCACCAGCGCCTACACCATCCACCACACCACAACCAAAACTAACGGCTGTGGAGGATTTTCCACTCCCCGGCCTATCACAACTGGAGACAGATTGTGACGACGAGGAGTGGGAAACGATATCAGGAAAAAAAAAGAAACCAAAAAAGAAAAAAATTCTCTTCCTTCCCCCTCCAAAAACAAAATACAGAGGGAAACAAATAAACTAAGAAACAAAAAAGTTAGGACAGATATGCCACCATCCACACCAGCATCACCAACCCCATCAACCCAAACACCAACACCATCACCATCATTAACTCCAACACCACCATCACCTACACCACAAAAGTCACCAAAATGCGAAACAGAAACAAACCCACAACAAACGCAAACAAAACAAAACAACCAAAACGATACACACTACACAGCATTAAATTTGAACAACAAGCAATTATTACACTACATCCAACACAACACCAGCATCACAGAAAAAGACTACACAACAACCCCAAAATTCACACCACCTCCACACATACAAATCACTCGCATCACACAGAAAACGTACATGACACTAAAACAAAAATTCCCCAAAGACATCGGAGACTTCCGACAAGCACTCTCCAGGAGGATTTATAAGGACATCCTTCCTGAGGAGGCCACAAGCAGTGAAAAGGATGGAAAAGCCGTCCTTCCCCTACGAGAAGTAAGGTAAGTGGTCTTTCCCATCTTTTCCACTCCTTTTCAACATGACCTCACTCAGAATAGGCAGCATAAATGCGCGTGGCTTGGGGTCGTCATGGAAGCAGGGCCACCTGCTCAACGACCTCAGGTCACTAAACATAGATGTAGTGGCCATCAGCGAGACCAGAATCTCCGAAGCACAGGCTTTCGCACCGATCTTCGGCGGCTACGATGTGTACGCATCTCCCAGCCGTCCGGGATCGGGGGGAGGAGTTGCTGTGCTTTTTCGGAGAGGTTTGGATCTTGCCATACGGGCCATCTTCCTGGACCCAGAAGGTAAGTTGGTGGTGCTGGACGTGACCAGCGGAGACGGGCAAGCTTTCAGGTTAGTGGCCGTCTATGCCCCGACAGGAGCAGGGCGGCCTGATTTCTTCCGGCGTCTGGAGACCTTTCTTGGAACGTCCCGCTCTTTAGTGTTAGTGGGCGACTGGAACGGGATCTTAGATGCACGCTGGGATTGTGTGGGATTAGTGGATAGGGAAGGAGGGTGCAAGAGTCTCACCAACCTGCTCAGACGCTTTGAACTATCTGACAGGTACCGAATGGATTTCCCGAATGTACAAATGTGGACTTGGACAAATCGCATAGAGTCATCCAGATCATAACTAGATAGAGTATTTTGTAGGGAAATAGATAGGTCTAGCATAGGCTGTCCACAATTCAAGATAGTCAGCTACACGGACCACAAATTCGTGATCTGTGTGCTTGACTTAGATAGGCTTCATAGACGAGGACCCGGCTACTGGAAGCTAAACGCGTCCTTACCAGCGCGCAAGGCCTACAGATACCGGATTAGCGAACTAGTTAAGCGGGCGTTGACGGGGGCCATCGTCAACAACAAGTGGTGGTTTGCTCTGAAAAGAGCAATTAGAATAGAGTCCATTAGGTTTAGTAAGAATTTAGCAATAGAGAAAAATAGAGCAGAGGGAGAATTAGTTAGAAAATTAGATGAGGCGCCTAGCAAAGGCATCGCGACCGACGTACTTGCGGCGAAATTGGCCCTTGACCAATTCTTCAATGCAAAGCACGAAGG
The DNA here is from genome assembly GCA_964016885.1 of Eledone cirrhosa. NCBI lineage: Eukaryota > Metazoa > Mollusca > Cephalopoda > Octopoda > Eledonidae > Eledone > Eledone cirrhosa. The sequence continues at coordinate 35,963,262 of OZ024746.1, forward strand.
CTGCGTTGTCAGAGCTAGGGTGCGTGCTCTCAGACACGAGGGGACGAAAGCCGTTCAATGGGCCCGAGTGGCGGAGGCGCGTCGTGGCAACAAAGCCACGATCCGGTCTTTGGTGGACCACGACGGGTGCATGCTACTCGATCCCGGGCAAATGTGTGAAGCTTTTCAGCGACACTTCGCTCAACTGTTCGGGGGCAGTGGCGGGCCGGATCGAGGGATGGACTTTAGTGTCTACCTCAACGGACTGCCGCTGCTTTCGGCCACTGAGGCGGAGTGTTGCGAAAAGCCGATAACAACCGCTGAAGTACGGGATGCAATGACTAGTTGCACAAGGGGTAAATCGCCTGGTTTGGATGGTCTGCCCTATGAACTTTACGTACAAATGCCAAACTTGTTCGGAGGCCTCTTGGCGGACGTCTACTGCAACTGGCAACAGAACGGGAGAATTCCCCGCTCTGTGAGCCGAGGAGCGATGGCGCTGCTGAGAAAGGATCCGAACAAGGGGGATAACAGATAATTTTAGGCCCATAACTCTGCTAAACACAGAGTTCAAGATTTTGGCCAAGGTGCTAGCAAAGAGGTTGGCGCTTGTCGTTGGTGGTCTGGTAGGAGAGGCACAGACATGCGCCATTCCCGACAGATCCATCCACGACAACCTCCACCTCATGCGATACATCGTAGAGAGGGTAGCTAGGGAACCTGGCACGGGTGGGTCTTTGATCAATTTAGATCAGTCGAAAGCCTTCGATTCGGTCGACCATTGTTACCTAGCGGCAGTCCTGAGGGCGGCTGGCTTTGGGCCCGTCTTCAGAGGCTGGATCGCTGCCATGCACAGCGACATCTGCTCTGTAGTGAGAGTGAACGGTCACCTTTCGGAACCGTTCAACATCATGCGCTCGGTCCGCCAAGGATGTCCCCTCTCGTCCCTATTGTACGTATTGACTCTCGAGCCATTACTGCACAAACTGGAGACGTTGAGGGGGGTCCCGCGCGAACTAGGATGCGGAAGATCCGTGTCAGCATATGCCGACGATGTCACCGTAGTGGTGTCGAACGCCAAACACATTGAGGCGATCGGCACTACACTAAGAGAATACGAAGGAGCAATGATCAACCAGAAAAAGTCAGTGGGCCTGCAGCTCGGCACCTGGAGAGGCAGGTACATGCCGTCCAACAGCGTCGTCGGGCGCTGGACGGACGGACCGGTTAAATTGCTAGGGGTCTGGTTCGGTCCAGACTTCCAGACGGACAAAAACTGGGACGAGGTGACGAGCAGGGTGGCTTCTCTCACCCAGAAATGGGCCGAGAAGAAGCTATCCCTGAAAGGTCGAGCGGAGGTGGCGAATGCGTACATCGCATCCGTCATCTACTACCGTCGTACCTTGTCCTAAGCCCCGCCTGACTGCGCTGGAGCGTTTGCTCTTTCGCTTCTCGTGGAAGGGACGCGCTCCGATGGTCAGGCGGTCCATCTGCTGTCAACACCCGCTACGTGGAGGGCTGGGCATGCCGTGGCTGATGATGCGCAGACACGCGTTCAGGCTACGACATCTCCACCTCTTCCTCGACGGTGATCAGGTGTGGTCGCCGTTTGCAAGACACGTTTTTCCCCAGCTCGTCTTCTTGACGGAGCTGCAGTATCTGTCACATGTTGATTTTATACTGTACTTTTTTTTCTATTTTCTAAGTTTAGTTTGTTTAACATGTTCATCTACTTTATAGTTTGTTAAAATTTCTATGTCAGATCGGAGAAGGTTTATTTGGCGATTGATGTTCTCTTGCCAAGTAGATTTATTGTGGGAATTCCTTTGTTTTTTCATCTTCACTCCACGTAAGTGAGGGTGACTTTAGCCGATGCATAATAGAGATGATTTAAATCAGTAATGTTTAGTTTGTTTGTGATGATAATGTTTTTGAGAATTATGTTAGTCTTGTGTATTATCTTTTGGTTCCGTTTGGAGTTCTGGATCTTAGGGAGGGTGTCTCGTTGCCCCATGTCAGATTCTTTCATTTTCATCCATTCGATCATAATTTCATCCTTCAAGTTGGCAAGTTCATTCTCATTCATTTCTTTATCATTTACGATTTCATTATTTTCATTTTCAGTTTCATCTTGAGCATGCACTCCCTCCACTTTTTCGATCCTTTCTTTAATTTGTTCTGTTGCCAGTGATTCCGCCCCAACCCTGGGATTCGAAGTGTTACAGTTTACCTCGTTTTCACTGACACATGTTTTATTTTCCCTTCGCTGACTTTGTGCTAATAGCTTGATCTGATCAAATTCTATATCAGTTAGTAACTTTTTTCTTACAATATTTCTTCGTATATTGGCTAGTTTGTTACTGTCAATATAGCCTCTGTTTTCGGGATGTTTCTTTTTCCAGTTGATATATGTCTGTTCTGTATTCGATGTATTTGATGTGTAGTACATGGCAGTGTAGAAAGCCTCAAGGACTTCTTTATTATCTTCGCTTGACCATTTTTCTCTCTTTGTCTTTGGATTTCTTTGTCGTGAGCATGGAGGGCCAACAGTAAGAGTATTTCGGTTATGGGATGTCTCCAGCTCCGAAGTGATGGGAAGGTTTGAACCATTAGCTAATTTTTCCACCCCAGTCTGGTTCCTCTCTGAGGGACGCGGCCCTTTTAAACCCGGGTGACGGCCGACCCGGAATAAGATTTTATCATTAGACATTTACTTTATTTTGTCGCGTTTTATCCTTATCCGCCAAGGGGTAATCATTTCTTCTTACCACTACTAGGACGAGTGTCAACCAAGACTAGAGGGGTCGTCCTCCCCTAGAGACACGGCTATTCTCCGCCGGCCGCCATCCCGGTATTTCTTGGTCACGTGGTTTTCTTTTTTGTTTTGTTTTTTAAATTATTATTATCATGAGTTTTTCCTTAATGTGAGCATTGCGTGGCTTAAGAATGAAATTATTAATAATATAATATACTTTTTGCTGAAGTTGCCTGTTATTGTTGTTGGCTATGTCGGTGGTGGTTGGTGCTGGGGCTTTTTCTATTGTTGGTGGGGAAGGGGGAGCCAGCAGTGCCATAGCCGTTGACGTTTGGCCGGTGGACGGGTCACTAAGTCAATCTATTTATATCTTTTGCTAGCCTCTCCTTTGTCTAGTGATACCGCCACCTTCCCCTTTCTTAAGTCAACAGAAGGTAATGGGGGAATAGTGGTGGTAGCAATGAAGGGGTGGTGGCGGCGGTGATGGGATAGTGGTAGCAATGATGGATGGAGTGGTGGCGGCAGTGACTATAGTGATGGCGTTGTCGTTACTAAGTTTTGTTGAATAGACTAGTTTTGTTTGATCTGTGTATCTATGCGTTTGTCGCGTATGTTTAATATATGTATTGACATATTTTTTTATATTGGAATGAAACATTTTGTGAAAACTTGAGGCAATGATAATAGTAATTATTATATATTATGCTGGGATTGGTGGTGGTGGTGGTGAAATTGCCATTATCTGGCTGTTGTATTTAGTGTACACAGAGGGGTGATGGGATAGGTGGTTTATCTAGTTCGTGGTGTTGGACTAGTCTGATAAATAGAGCATCGGACAGAATGCATTGCACCATTCGTTTAGGAACTCATATCTAAGCGAGGTTATCTTCGCATTAAATAATTTCTGGATTAATAAATTCAAGTACCAACCAAGTTTTGGATTCATTATAATCGAAATACCATTCTAAGTTCTACTTTGCTGGTTTCGTATCTAAATTAAAAATTAAAATGATTATTAATATTATCATCATTTTTGTTTCAGTCTCAATTTTTGTCATCCAAATTGCATTTCATTCTTCGATATCGAACCGCCTTTTACAAACGTAGCTACCTTCATTGTTTCTATCGTTTTTGCTGTGCCAAATAAACGAATATTGAGGAGAATAATAAAATTGAGGCAACCATTTAAATGCTTTGTCCTTGTTACTGCCGCTGCTATCATAAGATGATATCTTCACGACAATTTCTGATCCTCTACATTTCTTGTCAGATCTTGATATTTCCATCTAAGTTATTTTCTCTCTCATTCGGAAGGCGAATAATGATATTTGACAGTCTTGCATAACATACACTATTTATATCAAATATCATGTATCTAAAACTACAGACAATTATTTATTTTAATGTGTGTTACATATTTCAAATATGCAGACAAGACAGCAACTAAAACATTAGTAGTGCTATATTACTTCACTCATCAAATTTGTCAAGCCATAAGAAATGATATGGTTATTAATATAATTTATTATTAGGATACGTGAAGAAGATAATAACCCACTATTTATAATGGACATTATCATTTGAACACATATGTAACAATTTTCTGTTAAATGAGGCAAACTAGGAAATAACATATTTCGAACTACTCACTTTTAGAATTATTTCACAGAAACGTTTTAAAATATTAGAAGCTTAGCATTTTACTTGTATATGAAGACCACTTAAAAAAATCGGAATATATAAACAACACTAAATGGAAATGAAATCTGGAATATGTGAAATAAAATCTAATTTCAGTTTTAAATTATATTTCGTTGGTTATGAATATATAATAGATATTTCCTATCTAACTTAAGATATGCGTGTATATACATACACAAACAAATAGATATGAAATATATTTTATGCAGCATCTAATATTTTTGAATTTTTTAAATCATTGTATTCAAAGGATGACGATTATTATTATTATTATTATTATTATTATTATTATTATTATTATTATTATTATTATTATTATTATTATTATTATTATTATTATTATTATGAAATGACGATGATGGTGATGATGATGGATGGAAAGAAAATATGAATTAAACGTAAATCAACATGTACATAGGTAATGTATGTAGCCTTCATCGGAAAAGACGCATTCTATTTACAAGGAAATCTCAACATTAATGTTTGCTGCATTCTATTCTCAAGTGGTTTATACTCTAACGGTTGTTAGGTTCAATATATTTACGAGTACAATGTAGTTTATTTCAGAGCTTTTAAAGTTATTTCACACTACAATACGTATAAATATATATATATATATATATATACTAAATGTGAGAGGGGGTCAGCGTCTCTTGGCATTTATCATTTACACCAAGTACAGTATCGAATGTTGCAACGTTGAGTTGTTGGTAACTAACCGGGCTTTGATAGTTGGGCGGATGGGACATATAACTTGAGAAAGGGAACATCCTCCTGAGCGTAAACGACTACCTAAAAGTGTGGAATGATGCCCAAATATATTGATAATAACAGGCAACTCTTTCTAGGCAAACACTTTGTGCAAAATCTGTTTGGGTCATCCTAATTTTGCACGCCTTCCATCCACTCACTCACTCTATTAACAATATGGTTACTGCTCAAGCAACAATTGTCACTAGCTATCTACTTATATATCGACGTACATTCCCACAAGGTGAGCGTCTAACTTTCTCTAAATGTATCGCTCTACTTGGTTTCTCTATCTATCTATCTATCTATCTATATATCTATCTATCTATCGGGAGGGAGGGAGGGGCTATGGATTTCGGTCCATACCTCGACAGCCTACCGCGACTCTCGGACAGCGAGGCAAAGTTCTGCGAAACCCGATTTCAGCCGCTGAGATAGGGAACGCGCTGAGCCAATGCGGCAAACGCAAATCTCCAGGTCTCGACGGTCTACCCTACGAATTTTACGTAGCAATGCCGGACTCTATTCTCCGGTCTCCTGGAAGCGGTCTACTGCAACTGGCAACAGAACGGGAGAATTCCCAGTTCTGTAACCGGTCACACTAGTCAGGAAGGACGAGAATAAGGGGGATGGCATAGACAACTTCCGGCCCATAACTCTGCTAAACACAGAGTTACAGATTTTGGCCAAGGTGTTGGCAAAGAGGCTGGCGCTTGTCGTCGAGAACCTGGTGGGAGAAGCGCAGACATGCGCAATGCTGACCAGGTCCATACACGACAAATTTCACCTCATGCGATACATCATAGAGAGGGTAGGGTGTAAACCCGGCTTCGGTGGGGCCCTGATCAACTTGGATCAGTCTAAGGCTTTCGATAGGTTTACCATCGTTACCTGGATGCTGTGCTCGAGGCGGCAGGCTTCGGACCCGTGTTCATGGGCTGGATTGCTGCAATGCACAACAGCAACATCTGCTCAAGTGTCAAGGTGAACGGCTAGCTCTCGGAGCCGTTCCATATTACGCGATCCATTCGACAGGGATGCCCTCTCTCCTCCCTTCTGTACGTACCGACTGTCGAGCCACTACCTCGGAAGATGGAGCTATTGCAGTGCATCCCTCTGGAACCGGGACTGCGGAAAGCGGCGTCGGCCTACGCCGACGACGTGACAGTAATGGTGTCGAGCGCCTCGCAAATCAAGGAAGTCGGCACCTTACTGAAGGAATACGAAAGTTTCACAGGAGCGAAGCTGAACCGGGACAAGTCCATCGGTTTGCAACTCGGATCGTGGAGAGACAAACCGATGCCTTCCGATGGCGTCGTCGGACGCTGGACGGAAGGACCGGTAAAGCTGCTCGGGGACTGGTTTGGTCCGGACCTCCAGGTGGAGAAGAACTGGAACGAAGTGACGGCCAAGGTGTTTGCACTCACCCAGAAGTGGGCCGAGTGCAAAATATCCTTGAAAGGTCGAGCAGAGGTGCCGAACACTTTTATAGCGTCCGCCATCTACTACCGCTTGACGTCGTGCCTTGTCCAGCCAAAAAGCTCTCCAGAATGGAGCGCGCGCTCTTCCAATTCCTTTGGAAGAGGCGGGCTTTGGTGAGAAGATCCATCTGCTGCCGATACCCTTCTAACGGAGTGCTGGGGATGCCGTGGTTGACGATACGCAAACACGCACCCAGCCTGCGGCATCTCTACGTATTCCTCACCGGACAAACGGTGTGGGCCCCGTTCGTGAGGCGAGCCTTCCCACGACTCGTCTCGCTGACCGAGATGCAGTCCTGGGTCAAGCAAAGACCGAGGAAAATTGGCGACTGGCACATCGAATGTGCTCAGGCGCTCACAGTCCTCTGGCAGGCGGATCCGGCGATCAGTGGAGACTCCACTTCGTCATTCTATAGAGGGTTGATCCGCAGCAAGTGCGACGACGCGCTCGGTGAAACTCTAGGCGTAGAGGAAGATGAACTGGCCTGGCAGTGCTACCGAGGAGCTCTACCAGTTCGAGACAGGCACTACAGACATGGGCGCGTGGGCAGGGACCCTGCAAAAAAGATCTGTCCGAGGTGCGTGCGTAACGAAGAAACCGTCGCGCACGCATTCATACACTGCCCGGGCGTCACTGACCTGTGGGGCTATGTAGAACGACTATTGTCGCGTGTGGGACCAATCCGGTTGACCACCGAGTCCATTGTCATGAACAAACCGCCACCCTCCTTCAAAAACGAAGGAGAGGCGGTTTTCCGTTGTGTGATAGCTATAGCGAAAGATGTTGTATGGTGGACGAAGTTGAAAGGGCTGAGGTTAGACACATTTTTCTCCGGCCAACAACTGTTTCTTTTTTTCAAATACCACTTTGGAAGAAGAATCATGATGGAGAGAGAGGTGCTGTACCCCAGCAAGTTTTATGAAAGGTGGGTGAAAGTGGCGAGAATGGCCCGAGTGAATGGGCCTTCTCTTAATATCAGCCTGTAGGTTGAGGAAAAGGAGGAGGAGAGGAAAGGAGTACAAACTCTTCGTACTCCTGTCTATGAGGGTTTCCCATTTTTTCGGGGGTATGTGTTACCCATATGAACTGTCTCCCCCTATTGGGGAAAATCGACTAATTTTTTAAATTGCATTTGTGATAACAATTTACACATTTTTATTGTATGTAAACTTCCCCCTTTGTATTTGTCCCCTTCTTTTGTGCCCCTGTGGCTAATAAAGAAACATATCTATCTATCTATATATCTATATATCTATTTATCATGCTATCTCTCTCTCTCTCTATATATATATATATATGAATAAATTTAGTCCTTCATCAGTGATCTTCCAGCCTTCATTGGTATTTCATCGCTTTAAAGACCATATACCTCTGGTTGGTGCGAGCAACGGCTAGAGAAAGTTGTTGGGACAAGTAAATAGGGGGAACGAGCAAGACAGTAAACAAAGATAGTAATGCAACGAAAAGTGAGTCAAGTCCCTGAAATCGATGAACATGAGTTCTGTGAAATCGTGGACGAGAGAGAATAAAGATCATCCAACCTGGTCGAAATGTGAGTAAGGAAAGAATTTCGCACAGGTCAAACGGGAGGAAGAAGGAGTCAAGTTCCCGAAATCGATGAACATAAGTTCTGTGAAATCGTAGGGGAGCTCCTAAGTCCTCCCGTTTGACATGTGCGAGATTATTTCCTCACTCACACTAAGACCAGGTCGAATGGTCTTTATTCTCTCTCGTCTACGATTTCATGGAGCTTATGTTCATCGATTTCAGGAATTTGACTCCTTCTTCCTCACTTTTCTTTGTATTACCATCTTTGTTTGTTTACTGTCTCGCTCGTTATCCCGATTTACGTGTCCCAACGACTTTCTTTAGCCGTTGCTCGCACCAACCAGAGGTATATGGTCTTTAAAGCGAGGAAATACCAATGAAGGCTGGAAGATCACTGATGAAGGACTAAATTTATTCATATGTAACCCATATGCAACCACGCAGCACGCCATGTTTTCATATTTTTCCTATATATATTTCTCCGCTGTGACCCGTCTGTTTCCTTCTTACTGCTTCCCCTTTTCTCTGTATCTCTCAAATCCCTTTACTTCCTCTACCAGTCACTCTCTCTGTTAGCCTCTTCCTCACACTTTCACTCACTCAATCTCTACTACTCCCTCTCCTACTTCCTCCCGTTTGACCTGTGCGAGATTCTTTCCTCACTCACACTTCGACCAGGTCGGATGTTCTTTATTTTCTCTCGTCCACGATTTCACAGAATTTATGTTCATCGATTTTAGGGACTTGACTCCTTCTTTCTCACTTTTCGTTGCATTACCATCTTTGTTTGTTTACTGTCTCGCTCATTCCCAGATATACGTGTCCCAACGACTTTCTTTAGCCGTTGCTCGCACCAACCAGAGGTATATGGTCTTTAAAGCGATGAAATACCAATGAAGGCTGGAGGATCACTGATGAAGGACTAAAAACACACAAAAAAACTACACACAAAAAACAATCGAGAAAGTTTACGTCGTCCGGACCGACGGGGAAAATTCTCAATGGAGGACAGACCTGAATTCTAGCTGTGGAATAAGTCAGTGATACTATATTTGCATACGTACACATATGTTCTTGTACATGTGATGAGTTAATCATATCATATAGTTTAAAAAGTTCATTTTATTGTCTATATTTGGAAAGTCGAGCGTTGCCATGAATTTTATTTGTTGCGCATAATATATCATATTGTCATATTACAAATTACATTTCACTTTAATCCTGTATTTAATACCTAATAATTGTTAAATAATACATTTCTGTGTAGCCCACTATAGCCGCACACATTTTGTACAATTAATACTGAATTCATCTGGAAGATAATCGGTTAGACGGGCTCGAAGAAATGGAATCTTAATCTCATAAAAATAACAGCTACACACCAATCATTTCCCAGCCTATCTGCTCGACATGGTCTGTATAAAATGAAATATTCTTTTAAATTATAGGGATAACCATTTTCAATATAGCTCTGATCAATCATAATTGTTCTTGTGCGAACATAGAACGTGGGTTTCATCTGATTGATGCATATGCCCAATCTACAACACTAGGAAATGTTTTCTTATGGCATTGAGAATTTAAATTGTAGTTACTTCGGTTCCCTGCATTTTAATAATTTTTTTTTTTTAATGGTGAATTCGAAATTATTTGGACAGTTGGGGACATAATTAATAGATTTACAATTCTTTCACTTTCATACAACAAAATATGTTGGTTCTGTTTTCACAACACGTTTCATTTTTCCTTTCGATACATATCTCATTTCTCAGCCATTTTTCAACTCTACAACTGTTCAGAGCTGCCACTATTGTTAATATTTATGGCTCTTATTCTATTACACATCTGAAATTCTAGGAGTTGCTCCAGGCTTAATTTCACGCGCTATTTTTCAAGAATAATTCTCTTTTTAAAATGTGGCAATATCATATTGTAAATCGCATGTGTCTATTAGCGATTCATTAACAAAATGATATATTGTCTGCTAGAAGAAGTGTTCTTGCACATATGATATCCAAAATTTCAGAACTATCTATTTTAAGAGTTCACTGGTTTGCCTCTTTGTTTTAAATCCTATTCTAAATTATAGTTAATTACTTTGAAACATTTTTGATCCTGCCCATGTTATTGAACTTGTCCATCTATGAAGTGCCGTGAGTTTGAAATATTTTATCTCTCGTATATTACAGCATGTATTTTAAACCAGAGAGAATCTAGAGAGGATAGAGTCAGTCTCTTCTCGTTCACATCAGCATATACGATATACATACAATATTGCTTCGATTTTGTTTTTCCTGCAAATAATAATTTGCTCTTGTTTTACCAGAGATCAGTATGTTATTTTGGTCATATAAACGTAGATACATGCATATATAATGTATACATAAATACAAACAAACACGCACATACACACACACACTTTAGATACTTCGAGTTTCGCATGCGCAATAGTAAAACATGAAATGTCCGTCTCTTTATTTCCAACAATTTATACTAGAATGGAAAGGTATATTCAATATGATGACTATATATATATATTCAAACAGATACATATGCATGCATACAACCCCACACACATATATATATTTGTGGAATGTCAACTCTGGATGTCGGTGTGCATGTCCAGCCAACCTCAGTCTCCTCTGTGTCACATTTGAGCTGACTTTTGGGATGCTCCCATACAGCTCTGAGTTTGTCATCCTCAATGTATACTGATTAATGTTCAGAGCCATCCTCAGCATTCTCGTGTAGCACTCATCCACCATCTGAGTGAGTTTCTTGGTCAGTGTCCAAGTCCCAGACCCATACAGCAGCACAGACTCCACTACAGCAATGGACACTAGAAGAGGAAGACCAAGGTTAACGTATGTTGATGCCCTAAGGACAGACACTGGTCTGTTGGAGATGCAGGACATGGCAGCGATAATGAGGGACAGGGACCGCTGGAGAGAACTCGTCCATGGATCTCGGGAATTTTACCCGCCTTAGATAGATAGATAGATATATATTTGTGTGTGTCTGATGGTAGCTAAGATTCTTCCATGGGCGGTATGCCGGTTGAGCACTCTATGTTCTTACAGAGCAGGGTGTGATATAATATAAAACGAAAAATCAGTGATGCATCTGAACTCAATTTATTTTGAGTTACAATTGCTTCGCCAGTAGACAGCTCGAGACACAATGATCGTGTCTGCCGGCAAAACAATAGTAACACACAATAAATTGAGTTCAGATTCATCACTGATTTTTCGTTTTATAATATATATATATATATCTACCGTGTGTCACTGTTCTACATTCCATATATATATATATATATATATATATAATATAAGATCAAAAGATGGTTAAAGGAGTTCAATATATTTTATTATGCGCATTTCAAAAACAAACATCATCAAACAATAATATTTGTGTTTTCATCAGATAAAACAGCATTGCTTTATTGTACTACAATAAAACTCACCTCCTACATATATATATATATATATATATATATATATATATATATATATATATATATATATATATATATATATATGGCATGTAGAAAAGTATTATATATAGTTGTGTGTGTGTGTGTGTGTGTATGTGTACCTTCATAACTAAACACTAAATTATACTAGCATGTATATATTTATATACTAAATGTTGTTTGAAGTTTTATCTTTATATATCTTAAACTAATTTTCATGCAATCCTTAGACATTTACATCTCATATCATGACACACTTCCATTCCTGCCCTCTCTATAATGTGTTTCTCTTATTTTCTTCAGAATGCATTCTTAATACTTTTCGCTTAATAATATATGTCCTTCCTATTTAATGAAACCATAGAATATATTAATCTCTCTCTGACGTCAATGTCGTCATTATCCTTTTAAAACTGTTTTGCTTTGTTACAGTGTATTTAACGTTAGGAATTATTTATGATATATTTTCTTATATATCCCTTGCAAAAATATTTGCAAGATGAGAAAGTGATAGACTTAGAGAAGTTTCTTTACAATTGAAAAGATCCACTGAAAAGTTGTTTAATTTTAATTGATATTGTAGATTAGCCTTGGCACATTTCATAGGAATAACGGTTAGTAACTGATATTATTATTAAAATATTGTATTTGAGAGTGGCATAGTAGAATCCAATATCTGAATTAATATAACATACACACATCGAATATAGTTTTTTTAATGTTTCTCGTAAAACCAATATTCTTACAGGGCCGGCTAGATTATGGGTGATGCACAAATACATATGTGTTGAACGAGGAAAGAAATAACATTTGTTTTAATAGAAGCATGTGTGAATTATTTTTCATTGTGGGCAAATAAGAGTTACTGACAACATCAAGATAAACAGGGTTGTTCAATCTTCACAATAGACTCAGTTGATAACACAATTTTGCCTACACATGACAGCAGGTGCTCTACATAAACTCATAAGTCGGCAATGTTCGGACACTGGACGATTGCGCGCAGGACGGTTTCTTTGTTCTGCACGCATCTCGGATAGGCCTGACTAACGGCACTTCCATGTCTGTGACGTTTATCTCAAACTGTCAACACTCCTCAGTATCACTGCCATGTCAGGGATTTCTGGAAATTATCCACGGGCCCTGGACCGAAAGTCCTTCTGAAAAGAGTGGCTAGTTGATTTTTGTCGATGTCTAGAGTTTCCCTGAAACGTTGTCGCTTTTATCTGACACTATCCCTGTATAGAACGCCATGTTGGTGTTTCCTCCTATCATATTGCCCGATTTTTGAAGGGCAATGACAATACTAATTGTTTCTACATTTGGCGCAAGGCCAGCAATTATGCCGGCTGCAATACTGGTGCTTTATTTTAATGATCCCGTAAGAATGAAAGGCAAATATAGCCTCGGTGTGATTTGAAATCAGAACGTAAAGAGCCATGACTCTATGCTGCAAAGCATGGTGTCTGTCGCTTGAGCGATACTGCCAATACACCGCCTTAATAAGTATAAATATAATGCAAATAATTGTTTCTACATTTGGCACAAGGCCAGCAATTAATCAGTACATTACTGGTACTTTATTTTATCGACCCCGTAAGGATGAAAGGCAAAGTTAACCTCGACGGGATTTGAACTCAGACCGTAAAGGGACATAACTATATTAGAAAGCATGGCGTCCAACCCTCTACCGATACTGCCAATTCACCGCCCTTATAATAAAAATAATAATAGTTGTTTCAACTTTAGTCACAAGGTCAGCAATTTAAAGGGGAAGGGAAATGCGATAAAATCGATCCCAGTGCATTACTGGTACTTTATGTTATTGACCCTATGAGGATGAAAGGCAAAACTAACCTCGAGGGTATTTGAACTGAGAACGTAAATGGCGGTAACTCTATGCTGCAAAACATGGTGTCCAACGCTCTACCAATTCTGCCAATCCACCGCCCGACAATGATAATGATGTTGATGATAACTTATCAGTGAATGAATTAGAGCATCTCAAATTTCATAATGATATAATGGTGCTTTACTTTATTTATACTTTAAAGAACACTAGGATATATTAATATATTTTACATCGCTATCTTTACCATATCCAACATCACAAGTACATTTTTTTATTTATAAAATGATTTCCATTGACATGCCTAAATATCTCCTGGGACTTACCCGTTTCTATTGTTTTTCACATATAGCTCACTATCAGCATAATCATCCTCATCATAATAATCATCATATTCAATAACAATATCGTCACCATCATATTCATCATCATCATCATTATCACCACCATCATTAAGGTCACCACCAGCACCAATATCACAACCACAAACACCAATATCACTAGCACCACCACCACCACAACAACAACCACAAACATCCTCCTAATTATAAACATCGACGTCAACGCCATCAGAATCCTGATCGACTTCCTAATAAAAATCTAAATGAACATGAACATCGTTCACGTCATTAAGGAGATGAAAGAGAATCATATACTGAATAATGTTTAATGATGAGGAAAGGTTAATGATGATGACAATGATCTAATCGAATATGATGATGACCAGGAGGATCATCACCATTTACATCAGCGTTATCTTCAACACCATCATCAGAGGCACTAAACTTATCATCATAACAACTCTCATATTCATCTTCCAGTTTCAGCTCTTCTTGCATGCCCATTCATCACCCTCTTACACGTCCACTTACTGAATCAACAACATCTATGTTATATACCTCTTATCGATGATTTGATAGAGGTGATTTCCTGTTCAGAACAGTATTTAGCATAGGTTAATGAGGCAGCGTGATGTTTACTCATTTTTGTTTTATATTGAAGTATTCTATGTGTTGTGGTTGTTCATGTCGATCATCAATATTCTAATAAACAAGAAGAGCATGTAAACAATTTTCTAACTTTCTTAAAAATGCCTACAGTCAATTAAATATAGGTAATGAGAATGCACTCTTTGTAAAAAGTATGAAAGTGAAATTGTGTATGGCTTGATGGCGTGAAAAACCTTTCAGTATTCAGATACTTCAAACATTTAAATATGAAAACACCTTTTGAAGATCATTCATGCTGTTATATCAATTAGAATAATCGTAGAATTTCATTGAACTGTTCTCTTTGAAGAGTCTGTCCCGTATTCATAGAGGTAAACAAATATTTATCTTCATTTGTGGATTTATATCTAGATATACCAAAACAGGGAGGTAGAAAGACAGACAAAAAAAAAAGAGAAATAAACAGATACTCATAACTACACACAGTAAAATATATACTGAAGAGCAGTAAATTCCGTATTTAAACATAAACACACACTATCATATTATATATCTCTCATTATTCCATGTGTGTGTGTGTGTGTGTGTGCGTGTGTGTGTGTGTCTCTGTGTGTGTGTATGTGTGTGTGTGTGCATTTAAGGTGAGACGGCGATAGAGAGTAATACAAAGTACGCCGATTTATTAACGGAACAGAAACGTTATGAATCAATTATATAGACTTAATTGTTAGTTTTATCTACCAACGAAGGAATGAGTTCTATTCACGCCGTGAAATGAAAATAACTCTGTGATAGCATTACATTTTTGCAACATTGCATTACATTCGAGTTTATTGTGTGATACATCAATATTCATATATTCTTATCGACACACGATTTATATGTATAAAGTGTTATGATAAAATATGAAAGTTATATAACCATAATTTCTGTTATTACGTCATTAGCCGTAATACACATTTCTGCTACGTTTTGATATCGGGCTAGACCTGCTTTCGAGGTTGATAATCCAAAGGTCTTCTCCGGAATTAAATCTATTTCCTTAACAGACTGTCTGAATATGTTGCGTGAAGAATCGCGTCATTGTATCGAGACAAAATGATAGGACCTGTGATAGGACAAATGATGGCCGCCTATATACATGCATTTGAAATCCCATTACATATACCACTGAATAGGTTGTTTCGCCATTCGAAACTTTTAAAATAATCCGTGCTTGTTCAGGATGCTCCTGTATATTTTAATTCTTCTAATTGTATGAAAATTATTTTATGTATTATGTCATCATTTAAATTAGAGCAGTGATGTTTTGAATTCGTCTCAGCAAACAGGAAATATACCTTCCATTTTTTCCTAATTCATTAATCCTTGAAAGCCCTATATACTTTTTAACCATACGCTACATATAGAACGATGCGGTATTTGTTCCGGTTCTCTGCTCTACGAGTTCAAATGCCACCAAGGTCAAATTTGCTTTTCATCCTTTCAAGGTCGATGAAAAATTACCAGTCTAGTACTAGTGTCGATCTTTCATCTTTATCTCTTTCTCACCTACTTTGTCTCATTGTGTATCCTTCTCTGGAAGATCAGCTGAGTTCAGGCACGGAGGGAGTGGGCTGAGACGCGCTTAAAATATCAATGCAAAGAGTTTGATTATGCGGTGCACCTACCACCCATATAGAGTCACGAGAACATGTTATATTATTCTTATTGTCTCCTCATGTCGACAGCTGTCCAGTCTTCTGCATATTCACAATATTTGATGTGGTCAGGCATACACACATGATGATAATCAAGATAAAGAGAAAGTTCCAAAAAGTTTAAATGTATAATAATTATTGCATAAATGACATTGAGGATTTCGTTAACAAACCAGGACTGCACTGCGTGTTTTAGAAACAGAACGTGAGAGAGTGAGTGAATGAAATGGGAAATGAGAAACATGCGGAAGATAAAACTTTGAAAACGAATTAAATAATTATGCTTTTTACATTACTTTGAATCACCTGCGAAAGATAGATACTTTGATGGACAAGGTTTTAGAATATTTATTGTAATTTAGCAAAAAGGTGCAACAAATATGATTGATCTAAGCCGCTGTGTAAAGATCAAAGGATGAGCTGGAAAATAAATAGGTTTAGATGCCAATGAAATTTGCTGACCAGACAACCTTGACCTGCAACAAATTTGTGCCAGTTTACAAGAAGCAATAAAACAGGTGAGACATGATTTTTCCTGCATGATAGTATTTTCCAAATACAGTTGCCATTGTTTTCATTAGCTCTAAAGCTATTAGATTTCAGAATTATTGCGTTATTCTCCATTTGTTGCGATATAGTACACCAGCAACAATACTTTGAATGTGAGCTCTGTGAGTCACATAATATCAGCTCGATAAACCACGACCAAGCACTGAACAATTATAATAACTGTATTTTGTTTTTATCATAATTGCTTGGTGCTTGGTCAGAATTTATCCAGAATACTGGCAACATGTAGTCAACAATAATATTTCTAAAACAACTGTCATAAAGGAAACAAAATACACTAAGAGCAACACAAATCATTTAATGATAGAAAAATAGCCCACATTTGTACAAATCATATTCCACCGGGATACTTCACAAATGTCCATTTAATCAGAGGACATTGATGTGCCTTTCATCTGTATTGCTTACTCACACGTAGATCTAATGCAAGAGACGGAGGTAGTGGTGCAAATTCTGAAGTGGTATGAATGTCCTTTGTTTAGAATTACATAACATTACATGATTTTCAATAGCCAAAATCATTCTAGTGGAATATATAATAGCTGTTGTATATCAAATGACATTTGATCACCGTTCAAAAAGTTATATAAAACGGCAGCCTATGTTAGATACATTAATATAATACGATATAAATCACATGTAAAATAAATCCATGGTTTCCATCTTAAACTAAGCAGCATCAATGGGAAATATTGTGGTGTCATAATATTTCACCAATTTGTTGCATAGGTGTTAATAATTGGCATTCATTTTCGGTGTATTGTATCATGACTTTTCCCCAGTTCCCCTTTTTATCACTCTCTCAGATTCACTCATTCACTGTCTCACATTCTCTCTCTCTCTCTCTCTCTCTCTCTCTCTCTCTCTCTCTCTCTCTCTCTCTCTCTCTCTCTCTCTCTTTATCTCTCTCTCTCTCTCTCGCTCTCCCTCTCCCTCTCTCTCTCTACATATATATACGTATATATATATATATATATATTTATATATGTATATGTGTGTGTGTGTGTGTGAATGTGTCTATGCCTCTGTATGTGGGTGTGTAGGTGTAACTATGCCGGTGTGAGTACGCAATTCGTCTAAGTGGAATTGCCTCAATACATTGAATGTTTCAAATTGTGCCTATTTCTGGCTGTCTAACGTGAAAAGGCTGATTTGCACAAGAATGTGTTGGCCGAGGTGATAAGTATCTATTTGTAATGTATTACAAGACTTGGGTAGTTTTCGATGAGCAGGTGATTTAAAGTTATTATGCAAATGCTTGCTTTATATTCAATAAAATGTGAAATGCCATTGATTGTAAGGTGGATGTACAAGATTTGTTACGCGCGCGCACAAACTCCCGCACACACACACACACACACACACATAATCACACACACACACACACACACACACACACACACATACACATACACACACACACACACACACACACACACACACACACACACACACATATATATATATATATATATATATATATAAAAATTTAGATTTGTTGATAACACAGCTATACAAAAGCAAAGAACCATTCAAAGATCAAATGTGAATTTAGAGTCCATAGCAAGATAGCTAAAAGACAATTCAGAGTTAAATCTCGTAGCTGAGTGTCTAAGCACAGTAGTTTTACAACATCCCAGATCATGTATATAAAAATTAATATAAATAACCATTATTACATTTCTTTAACTTACTTAATTGTGAATATTTCTTCTTATAAAACGAACGTATATCATTTCAATATTTTAATGTAATTTAATCATGCTTATTTTAGTTCATCAATATATATATATATATATATAGATGAGATTCTACAGGACTAGAACTGTTTCATTCTTTAGAAATCATCAGGAATCTGGGTATCAAAAAATAAGTGGTAGGAGAGGGTGGGGAGTGGGATGGGTGTAGGTCATTGGTTGATAGAAAAGGGAATTCATTAAAAACTAATTCTACAAAGCTATAGTTTATTTTTATTTATATTTGTTTTTAGAGTAACAAAGGCAGACAGAATTCTATAAACGGGTTCAGGATGGCAAGCCATTCCTTGTTATTAAGTTTCTCTTAAGCTAACAGGTGTCTATAAGATCAGTGGGAGGTCAGTCATGGTAGATAGAAAACGGAGATTCTTTAAAAGCTAAATTCATTAAGGTTCTACTAAGTGACAAAGGTTTAGAGAATTCTGTAGACAAATTCAGAATATTAGTGCATATCTTACA
>OZ024746.1:35992236-36027236 GCA_964016885.1 Eledone cirrhosa
TGGAAATAGTACATGTAGCAACATCAACAAAAACAAGAAACATAATAATAGTAACAACCACAATGGTAGAAATAGCAGTAACAACAACAATAACGGTGAAGTAAACAACAATACATCTAGCAATCATAACAATAATAATATTAATGCTAAGGATAGAAACAACAACAACCACCATGATAACAATAATAGCAACACACACAACTATGACGATAGAAATAACGACAACCCCTTAGAGAAACTATTTTTCAACCCAGCTGACAAAACATATAAGATGGGTAATATCTATCCTACGAGGTTACCCTTTAATAAAAGAGTTTGCATACCACAACAAATAGATGACGAGACGGAGGCACAGTTCACCATAGCTAGAAATAAGATTAGACAAGTAGTAGACAGGTACACTATGAGACAGAGCAGACCAGAGGCCCAACAACTTGGGATAAAACCTGTAGAAGGCTTGGTTAGCCTCAAGCAGCGCACAAGGGATGGTGAGGTAGTGTGTCTACCCACAGATAAGTCTGGTAGGATGTCAATAGATAGCATGCCGAACTACATCGAGGCAATGCAACCCCACATCACCAACACGAGCGAAGTTGCACAACTAACACACGATGGGAGAGAAAAAATCCTCAACGCTCACATGATGATGTGGACTGACATCCTAAAGCCAAGCAGACGCACTGCCAACAACTTCCAGGCGTCTAACAATGGCATACCACCCTTGTATGGGCTCCGCAAAGACCACAAGACAGTCGACGACCCGACAATAGGACCACCAACAAGACCTGTATGCGGAGCTAATATAGCTAGCAACTACAGGATCTCCTACTTCCTCTCAATGGTTATACGCCCCATAATCAAGATGTCCCCAGATGTATGTGAAAGTACAGAGGACCTCCTCAGCAGAATCAGTGAGTGCAACAAAAACAGGAGCCTATCCAACTGCATAATAGGCAGCATGGATGTGGTGTCACTGTACCCATCCATTAACATTGATTTTGCTGTGAAAAGATGTGTGGAGATGATCATTGAGAGTGAGGTGGAGTTCTGCGACGTCGACACAGACGAACTGGGCCTCCTACTTAGACTTACCTACGACACTGACTACCTAGACAGCCATGACCTTAGATGTTTCTGCCCTAGTAGACCTATAAGAGGTAGACCCCCCACCATAACCTCAATGGCTAAAAAGACTCCCATAGGAAGGTGGATTGGGTGGACCAAAGCTATACGGACCCCCCAAAACACTGATCAGGTAAGAAAAATGGTCGCACATGCAATAGGGGCTAGTATCAAAACTACCCTAAAGGGCCACATATTTAAGTTCAATGAGAAAATCTACACCCAAAATGAGGGAGCAGCCATCGGCGTCAGCATAGCTGGCGATGTTGCCAACCTTTTCATGGTATGGTGGGAAAGGAGACTTAAAGATCTCCTTAATGAAAGCTCCATAGACCTCATCATGTACTCTCGTTATGTAGACGATATCAATATAGTTATAAGAACACCCCCACTAGAGAGCACTAACAAGTTTGATTTAGAACGTAGCACGATGGAAAGCATCCAGCAGATAGCTAATTCCATACACCAGAGTATAACTGTAACTATAGACTTCCCTTCCAAACACCCTAACAATAGACTACCTGTATTAGACACAGAACTCTGGATTAACACTATAGACGAGAGAGCCCAAATTCTCCACTCACACTATGCTAAACCCATGGCCTCCAAATACCTGATACTCAAAAACTCAGCAATGTCCAGTAGTGCTAAGTTTAATATTCTGATCGCAGATTTGGTACGAGTGATGAAGAATGTGTCCAGCATGTGCGACCCAACAGAAATGGAAGGACACATCCAACACTTCATCAACCGCATGCAGTTCTCTGGCTACAACCAAAGAGACAGAGTCAGAGTATACGAAGGAGCCATGGAAAAGTATAAGACCCTCATAGAACTGGACATGAAAGGAATTTGCCCACTATACAGGAGCAAATCATGGAATAGCTTAGATAGGGCTAGACATAAGATAGGGAAGGCCACATCATGGTACGACAACCAGAGATATCAGAGTGTCATGTTTGTGGACGCCACCCCTGGAGGGAAATTAGCTAACCAGTGTAGAAAGGCCCTGAGAAAGACCCACTTAAAAATAAAGGTGGTAGAAAAGCCAGGAACCACCATAAAATCCCTGATCAGCAAAACCTACCCTTTTAAGAAAACCCACTGTACCAATAGGAAATGTATCATATGTAAGGTGAACCCCCGGATAAACTGTAAAACTAGAAACGTAGTCTATAGCATAAGATGTACAGAGGGTACTTGCAGAAACACGACAACAACATACATAGGTGAGACAGCTCGTAGCATAGGTGAAAGGATAGACCAACACTGGGGGGAACTAAAAGGACGAAAAAACGGGTCAGTACTATACGAACATGCTAGACAACATCATGACGGTAACATAGACAACATAGAAATTAGAATAATATCTAAACATAGGAATGACCCAGCAGATAGGCAAATCAGAGAGGCCAGTGAAATAGAAATTAGAAGACCAAAGCTAAACAGAAAGAATGAGTGGAACAACAACAACACCCAAACAAACAACACTGACCTAAGAGAAGTATAAATAAATAAGTAAATTAAATTAAATAAAATAAGATAAATAAATACATACACAAGCACATAAACACACACTAGTCACCCAGCAGACAACACTATACACACTAGTCACACATCACACATCACACATAACACTATACACACACGCAAACGCATGCGCAAAGAAGACAAAATAAAATAAGATAAACAAACAAGCAAATAAATAAATAAATATATAGACAGACTGAACAAAAAAAAAAAAAATGGCGTAGACATACAACACAACAGGAGGAACAATGAATATAACACCACTGACGATGTTGCAGATGTGCAACGAAAGATTTATGTAAACTATATATATATGTGTTTGTCTATATTGTATCTGTATTATTTTTGACCGCCGGTCAGTCAATGGCAACATTGAGGACCGAGTAAGTTAGATCGCAGATATATATATATAAAAGACAGCGAGAAGCGAAAACCAACCAAACAGTGAGTGTATTCTGTTATTAATTCTGGCAATATTACGCAAATATGACCCTCCCCAAATATAACAATATATATATATATATATCTATATATATACACACGTGTATATATATATATGTGTGTATGTATGTGTGTATATGTACGTATGTGTGTATATATATATATAAGTTTAATTTTACTACTAATTACGTGCGGTTGATGGTATGTCTGATCGGATTCTGCATGCTGCCGAAGTGTTTGATAAATAGTGGAACGGAGCTACCGCGAACTAGCTGCGATCAATTGTTTGTCAGAGATTTCCCCGTTAGAAAATTTATTCTTAAAGCTTGCTTGATTTGATTATGTATATGGTTAAATATGCTAATTAGAAGAAGAAATAGTATATATTTTAATATCTGATTGATTCTATAGACATGATTTATGATATAATGCTCTGATTTTTTGATTTTAATTTATTAATTCTTCATTGAGCTTAAAAGTGAACAGTTGCAACACATATATATATATCTTTGATTTAATTTAATTTAATTTTATGTATGTGATAACCTCTATATTTAATAATCTCCCTATTGGTTGAGATTAAATTTGGCGATATATGGCTGCGCTTTCTAGCAGCAAGCCTACCCGCCGTAAGCAACCAATCACAAGCTTTCTCTCTGGCTGGTACACAGCTACATAGCGATCTTAGCCATTTTTGAATCTAAATTTGGCGCGGTCGGTTTGAGAAATTAAATGTCTGATTCTGAGTTTGTCTCCTGATGATTCCTAAATCAAGGCATTTCCATATCATTTGGATGTCCTAAATAAGGAAGAAACCATGGTAGAGATATAATTACGGTATGTGCGCATTTCTTCTAAGTTTAATTTTACTACTAATTACGTGCGGTTGATGGTATATTTGATCGGATTCTGCATGCTGCCGAAGTGTTTGATAAAT
The DNA here is from genome assembly GCA_964016885.1 of Eledone cirrhosa. Classification (NCBI taxonomy): domain Eukaryota; kingdom Metazoa; phylum Mollusca; class Cephalopoda; order Octopoda; family Eledonidae; genus Eledone; species Eledone cirrhosa. Next base: position 35,996,267 of record OZ024746.1, read on the forward strand.
AGTGGAACGGAGCTACCGCGAACTAGCTGCGATCAATTGTTTGTCAGAGATTTCCCCGTTAGAAAATTTATTCTTAAAGCTTGCTTGATTTGATTATATATATCGTTAATTATGCTAATTAGAAGAAGAAATAGTATATATTTTAATATCTGATTGATTCTATAGACATGATTTAAGATATATATATATATATATGTATATATATATGTATGTATATATGTATATATATAAATATATGTATATGTGTGTGTGTTTTTATGTGTGTATATGTGTATGTGTATGTGTGTTTATGGTTGCGCGCGAGTGTGTGAGTGAGTGTGTTTTGTGAATGTGTCTGTTGATTTTTGGCATATAGTTGAATAGTTTATGAGAAATTTGGAGATGATCGTAAGATATGCACTCAATATTCTGAATTTGTCTACAGAATTCTCTAAACCTTTGTCACTTAGTAGAACCTTAATGAATTTAGCTTTTAAAGAATCTCCCTTTCCTTTAAATCAATCTACCATGACTGACCCCCCACTGATCTTATAGACACCTGTTAGCTTAAGAGAAACTTAATAACAAGGAATGGCTTGCCATCCTGAACCTGTTTATAGAATTCTGTCTGCCTTTGTTACTCTAAAAACAAATATAAATAAAAATAAACTATAGCTTTCTAGAATTAGCTTTTAATGAATTCCCTTTTCTATCAACCAATGACCTACACCCATCCCACTCCCCACCCTCAACTACCACTTGTAGAGACCTATAAATACCATACTTATTTTTTGATACCCAGATTCCTGATGATTTCTAAAGAATGAAACAGTTCTAGTCCTGTAGAATCTCATCTATATTAAAACTTTTATACTCTGCAATGTATTGAGTACCTTATGGACAAACTGTAGTATAATAATTAGTATACTTCAATCTGGCTAAATTTTTCTGTTGCAATATATATACAGATGTGTTGGTATCTGTGTTTCATCACTTACATATTAATTTATACACTGCTCAGGGGATATTTTTCCTCATTCGAGCTGATTCCATTGTAAAAGAATTCATTACCTTATTAATTTTAACTGCTCCCAGTTTGAGCTGCAAATTGCCTCATATATACGACTGTTATTTCTAGCAGTACGGTTATGAGACTAGTTAGATACTGTAAAGCCATGTGCGTCACGCAGTCTTTTAAATTATTTAGAAGTGAAGCATATCAATTTGTCTCTGGATGTTTACTGAGGAGTGCGGGACATGATATTCCTACACTTATTTAACTCGAAACATATTTGAATCTTAAAGTCTAAACTTATCTACGGAACAGGTTTGATTTTGAAATTTAAATGTGTCTAAACATCACGGACTTTTGGCAATACAGTTCGTCTCAGTTGATTTATTATTTTAAATCGATATGGACAACTGTAGTATAATAATTAATATACTTCAATCTGGCTAAATTTTCTGTTGCAATATATATACAGATGTGTTGGTATCTGTGTTTCATCACTTACATATTAATTTATACACTGCTCAGGGGATATTTTTCCTCATTCGAGCTGATTCCTTTGTAAAAGAATTCATTACCTTATTAATTTTAACTGCTCCTAGTTTGAGCTGCAAATCGCCTCATATATACGACTGTTATTTCTAGCAGTACGGTTATGAGACTAGTTAGATACTGTAAAGCCATGTGCGTCACGCAGTCTTTTAAATTATTTAGAAGTGAAGCATATCAATTTGTCTCTGGATGTTTACTGAGGAGGGCGGGACATGATATTCCTACACTTGTTTAACTCGAAACATATGTGGATCTTAAAGTCTAAACTTATCTACGGAACAGGTTTGATTTTGAAATTTAAATGTGTCTAAACATCACGGACTTTTGGCAATACAGTTCGTCTCCGTTGATTTATTATTTTAAATCGATATGGACAAACTGTAGTATAATAACTAGTATACTTCAATTTTTCCTTTGCAATATATATACAGATGTGTTGGTATCTGTGTTTCATCACTTACATATTAATTTATACACTGCTCAGGGGATATTTTTCCTCATTCGAGCTGATTCCATTGTAAAATAATTCATTACCTTATTAATATATATATATATATATATATATATATATATATATATATATATATATATATATATATATATATATATATATATATATATACATAATGTTGGAGGTGAGTTTTATTGTAGCACAATAAAGCAATGCAAATATCGGATAAGTAGCATTCAACAGACTGCAGTATAAATAATATAAAATCAAAAGATGGTAAAAAGAGTCCCATGTATTTTATTAGGCGCATGTATTTTATATATTGAAGGGTTTAATAATATGTGCGAAAGGGAATTTATTAAAATGCATTTTTAAAATAAAATAATATATATTTATTAAAATGTATTATTAAAATAAAAGAGTTCCATGTATTTTATTATGCGCATTTCAAAAACAAATATCATCATCGGATGATATTTGCGTTCTCATCAGATAAAATAGGGAGACATGATATGAAGCTTAAAAACACTTGCGAGCTGTGAAGTGTTAAATCAACATATGAAAAATAAAATAAGATTGATATATCAGATTGGAAAAAAAGGAGAGGAAGGGCGGAAAGTAAGGAAGAGGAAGAAAGAATATAATAACAAAAAAATATATAATAATAAGGAGAGGATGAGGGAGGAAGAATATAAGAAGAAAGGATGAGAGAGGAGGAGAAAATGAGTGAGTGAGTGAGAGATATAACCTTTAATACTGAAAAACACTGTCTCAATGAGAAAAATTTAAAAACAAAAACGTTGTAAGATAATACATAATTAAAAAAAGAATTAAGAAATTGAAAGTTAATGAGGTTTATGAATGGTGATGCTTATGATTAAAGAAAACGGAATTAAGAATACTATTTATTTAAGGTTTATATATTGAAGGGTTTAATAATATGTGCGAAAGGGAATTTATTAAAATGTATTATTAAAATAAAATATATTAAGAAGATAAGGTGAATGAAGATAAGGTTAAATGAATTATGAACTTAGAGGAATTAATTAGGGACCAAGTTTGTTTCTATATATTGTAATAGGAACACGTAAATAATAGGTATAATACGAGCACGGAAGGAAAGAAGAAAGAGGAAATTCAAGGGAGAAAAAATGTATAACGTCAAAAAAATATATGTTTACAAAATTTCACTAATGGTAATATTAGTATATATTAAAAATAAAAAATTGTATGTCCCCGAATAGAAGGTAAATGCTAGAGTGAGTTATAATATGAATTAAGAAGTAAGTGAGAAGTAAAAGTGGCAGATTAAAGATTAGAAATTAAAAAAGAAGAAAAAGAAGAAAAATAGGGGACCGCTAACGACATAGTATGAGTAATATTGTATAATTATTTCTACTTTAGGCACAAGGCCAACAATTATCCAGTATATTACTGGTACTTTATTTTATCGACCCCGTAAGGATGAAAGGCAAAGTTAACCTCGGCGGGATTTGAACTCAGAATGGCAAGGGCCGTAACTCTATGCGTCAAAGCAAGGCGTCCGACCCTCTACCAATACTGCCAATCCACCGCCCTTAATATTGTATAATATACTGAAATAAGGTAGAAAGGTGGGTATATTTGTAAACAATATAAACGCGTTTGAGAAAAGAAGATTTTAAACTAATTAGGTAGTAAGATATTAGCTGTATACTTTATGGAATGTTCTATGGGATTTATTCTATAACATTGATTATTACAACATCACAATTTCACTTAAAGACATTCCTATTCCTGGTAAATCTGAATTCACTAAACTTCTGATTGAAAAAACTGACTATTTCGTGAGAAGGCTTAGATGGATCGCTTTTTTCCACGCCCTGCGCTTAAAGGGAAATTGTTATACTAAGGAGCGTAACAATATTGATCATTTATTTAACTCTAGAAGAAATCCTCCTTTCAATAAAAATCTAGCACAGTTTGAGGAAGAATTAACAAATAGTATAAGAGGATTAAAATCCAAGAGAAACCCTTATAGAGGACAGGAGCACCTTATAAATCTCTGGAATACGATTTCGGACCTTAATTCTTCTATAAAAGTATTAGTCCATTCCGACAAAACTAATAATTTATATGGTGTATCTAAAGATAAATATAATAACCTTATCCTTAAGGAACTAAGGAAGCATTATCTTAAAACTAACCATGAGAATTTGGAATCTAAACTTGGGAGCTTCTGAGATTATGTCTAAACTTGGCATCGAGAAAAAGACCGAATCATTCTTCCCAAGAACTCCGAGAATAAATCTTAAGGATCACAAAAGTAACTTTCGAACGGTACGGCCTGTTAGACTAATCGCCCCCTCTAAATCCGATCTGGGGTTGTTAGTAAATCCATCTTGGATAGAATTATCCCACAGGTTCGTTCTAATTGCTCTATTTCTAACTTAAATTTATGGATTGGTACACCTGATGTACTTGACTGGTTCAATGACCTGAATAATAAAAACAAACAATAATTTATTCAGTTTGACATTCTTCTATTTCCCCTTCACTCCTCAACAAAGCTATCTCTTTTGCATTTAAATATTCTGACATCACCACATATGAACTATACATCATTCTCACCGCAAGAAAAACAATCCTGGAATTCAACAACGAATATTGGACTAGAGTTGATACTTACAACAATTTTGATATCACAATGGGTTCGTCGGATTCAGCGCAATTGACGGACTTGATTGGAATCTTTATTTTGAATTCTTTAAATCGGAAAATTCCTCAACTTCGTGGTGGAATTTATCGTGTCGATGCCCTTTTAACCGTCTTAAACTGTAACTTAGTTAACCTTAATATTATTAAGAATAATATATTTGTTCTATTTAAGCACCATAACCTAAACATGGAATTTGAAAACAACGTCAAACTAGCTAACTTCCTGGATATATCCCTTAATCTTGTCACCGACCTCTATTACCCTTATCATAAAGAAAATGAGAATCTAAATTATGTTAATTTTAAATCTAACCACCCTATTAATGTTAAAAATGCTATAGTCAGTTTTGTTGAAAAAAGAATCTCAAATCTATCAACTAATAAAGTTATCTTTGACGCTAAAGCCAATTATTACAATAATGCGCTTTCCAGAGCCGGTTATCCTGACAAAATTAAAAACAGTAAAGAAACCAATCATCGAGGGACTTATATTAATATAGTTAGTTATAAGCATTCCAATAACATAAAGAAAAGACCTAGATATAAAAGTATGATTTGGTACAGCGCTCCTTTTTCTCTATCTATTATTAGTAATATTGCTAAACTATTTTTTATGGCCTTAGATAAATCCTTCCCTCCTTCGCATATTTATAGTAAGATCTTTAATAAACATACAATTAAATAATCTTATTCCACAACTTCCAACATCTCTAACATTATCTCTAAACATAATAATAATAAAATATTAAGTAATAAATGATATCCATCCAACACTGAGCGTCATAATAATAGCAATAGTAAACCCGACGTCAATGTTAACTCTAGGCTACCTTCCGTAAATTTAAGTACGACGTCAAACGTAACATTGTCGAATGTTCATAATACCAATCTAAATCAGGAAACTTTAGCACCTATAGTAAATAACTTCTCCAATCAAATCCATCTATAAATAATATTGGGTCACTTGCTAATAACTCAGGTAATTCCTTTAATCGTAATTGCAATTGCCCTGTTAGAACTAAATGTCCTCTTAGTAAACAATGTCTTGATAAAAAGTTAGTGTATGAATGTGAGGTTATAACTGATACTAATTCTTTTACGTACTTTGGTTCCACTTCCACTTCCTTTAAAGCAAGATTTTATGTTCACAATTTTCTTTTAAATACCAACTTAATAGAACTAACACGGCACCCTCAGAACTCATATGGTCCTTAAAGGACAAAAATATTAACTACAACATTTCTTGGAGGAAGGTTTGCAACGCCTCTCCTTACCTTAATTCTACCCTATCCAGAACATGCAATCTCTGCCTCGCGGAGACATTTACCATTATCTCTAATTTTAATTCTATAATAACTAGACGTACGGATTTATTTTCGCTCTGCTTGCATAAATCCCATAGACCTTTCCATAAAGTATACAGATAATATCTTACTACCTAATTAGTTTAAAATCTTCTTTTCTCAAACGCTTTTATATTTTTTACAAATATACCCATCTTTCTACCTTATTTCAGTATAGTATACAATATTACTCATACAATGTCGTTAGCGGTCCCCTTAATTAACCATTATCTCTAATTTTAATTCTATAATAAATAGACGTACGGATTTATTTTCGCTCTGCTTGCATAAATCCCAAAACATGTTCCATAAAGTATACAGCTAATATCTTACTACCTAATTAGTTTAAACTCTTCTTTTCTCAAACGCTTTTATATTTGTTACAAATATACCCATCTTTCTACCTTATTTCAGTATATTATACAAACTTACTCATACTATGTCGTTAGCGGTCCCCTATTTTTCTTCTTTTTTTTCTTTTTTTATTTCTAATCTTTAATCTGCCACTTTTACTTCTCAATTACTTCTTAATTCATATTATAACTCACTGTAGCATTTGCCTTATATTCTGGGCCATACACATTTTTATTTTTAATATATACTAATATTACCATTAGTGAAATTTTGTAAACATATATTTTTTTGACGACGTTATACATTTTTTCTCCCTTGAATTTCCTCTTTCTTCTTTCCTTCCGTGCTCGTATTATACCTATTATTTACGTTTTCCTATTACAATATATAGAAACAAACTTGGTCCCTAATTAATTCCTCTAAGTTCATAATTCATTTAACCTTATCTTCGTTCACCTTATCTTCTTAATATATTTTATTTTAATAATACATTTTAATAAATTCCCTTTCGCACATATTATTAAACCTTTCAATATATAAACCTTAACTAAATAGTATTCTTAATTCCGTTTTCTTTAATCATAAGCATCACCATTCATAAACCTCATTAACTTTCAATTTCTTAATTCTTTTTTTAATTATGTATTATCTTACAACGTTTTTGTTTTTAAATTTCTCAGTGAGACAGTGTTTTTCAGTATTAAAGGTTATCTCTCTCACTCACTCACTCATTTTCTCCTCCTCTCTCATCCTTTCTTCTTATATTCTTCCTCCCTCATCCTCTCCTTATTATTATATATTTTTTTGTTATTATATTCTTTCTTCCTCTTCCTTACCTTCCGCCCTTCCTCTCCTTTTTTTCCAATCTGATATATCAATCTTATTTTATTTTTAATATGTTGATTTAACACTTCACAGCTCGCAAGTGTTTTTTAGCTTCATATCATGTCTCCCTATTTTATCTGATGAGAACGCAAATGTCATCCGATGATGATATTTGTTTTTGAAATGCGCATAATAAAATACATGGAACTCTTTTAACCATCTTTTGATTTTATATTATATATATATATAAATGTGTGTGTGTGTGTGAGTGTGTATGTATGTATGTATATATGTATATATCTGAGGGTGTGTGGTAAGATACCAAGTGGACCATAACCTACCAGAGGACACGATACTTGGTGTAGTAGAGAGGGTAAAATGAAAATATTTATGACCCCGACGCCTGAGCTCCGGCCGTTTAGACAGCTAGATCCGAACGTTCGGTTTCCGCTGTCAGCTTCCTTTCGCTGATTTCTTTGCAGATATTTCCCTTCTAGTTCTCTTGTACCATTTGTCTATTTCCTGATATTTGTATTTCATGGAGCTTTTTCCTCCAATTTGGCAATATTCTTTAGAGACCTGCCTTTTATGGCTACCGTTTCATTATCCAAGACTAAATCCATTGTCGAAATATACCCAGTTAGTTGTTTACAGCTCTTAATTTCGTGGTTGTCATTGTTTATTGTTATTGCCGCTGTTGACGTTAGTTGCAGTTGACCTCATATTTGGAGCTGCTGTTGACGTCGTCGAAGTTTATTTACTGCAGCTACTTTCGACTGAATCATGTTGTACTTCAAGTTATATTGGTACTTTTCATCTTATTACATCAGTCTGTGTTGCTTCCGGTTACGGTAAGTGGACGTTAATAGCATATTCTTAACATTTGATCTCGAGACTGAATTTGTCTTTTTAAATATTAATAGGTTTGTGCAAGGTAGGAAGCTGATATTGATTGATTCAGCTACTCTCTTCTCAAAATTCAAATAAGTGAGTTGTCAAAAATATCTGCAAAATTGCAAGTGACTGATTCGAGAAAGAATAAAAAGGTAGAGGTGCTCTCTGTCTATTGCCTGCCCAAATAGGGAATACACTGGTAAATATGTAGGCTGACCTTAGTGGGTATATTGTGTAAAAACTCTGCTTATTATAGATTTAGGACGTAATACAGAATATTTTTTGTTTATGAAATATCGTTCTCCTGGTAGATTGGCTAGACTGTAGTGACCTACATTCCGCGGGCTCACATACATTCTCTGTGCGTGAGTTGGCTCAGCTCAGCCAATCAACGCCAGTAGAAGAGGATGTATCCCTACGCGTTCTGAGGGAGAAATAGCCCGCACAGATTTGAGGACGCTATCACTTCCAGCTAGACCGTGCGAATGTAAACACCACTTGTTCTTTTGCTCCGCCAGCACAAACAATATGTAACGACACAACAATTTTACTACGGAATTGGCTAAACGCCTCAGCCAGTCGACCGTATTTTCTCTTGTAATCTTAATTGATTTGTTTTATTTCTCTTAGCATGCCAGCTCAACCTATGTTAATAAATAATGTTAAACGAAGCTAAAGTCGTTGTCGATATTCCTATCATATCTCTTAACCAAACCTGGTTCCTCGTGGCAACATTACAACTCTCGAAATATACTTCTCTGCTAAATTGGTACTTATATACCTCAACCAAATTGGTGACTTATATTCAACAAAGAGAAACATTCTTTTCCTTTAAGTCTTATAGTGTGTTAATTAAAAGCGACTCTCAGCACTACTTTTGTTAATATTGATTCTTCTTCTTATAATTATTCTTCCTGTCAATGTCGTCCGAGCAGATTCCTCAAAAGCTCCATGCAGTGGTTCCTGTCAGAAGCAACCGTTTCTAACCGATCCGGCTGGATCCTCAAGTGTGTCCAGCCTAGCATATGCATGATATATCACATCATCTTGCTCGGTGTCTAATCCTGGGTCTCCTCCCGGTTTATTTTACCCCACAAAATCCTTCCGGCGTTTCTTTCCTGAGACCTTCTAACGAGATACCTATAGTATCGGAGCTGCGGTATTTCAATTAGGAGAAGTAGCGTCTCTAACTAGAGTGACTCTCCGAGCTACGTACTTGATCGCGTAGCGTTATTCCAAGCACCCTTAATATTGAAGATATCTAAATTTGTATCAAATGTCGTAGTATTTATTCCCCATGTTGATGATGGTCGTGTAAATTCAGATAGTGATGCATGACAGTACATGATAGACTGTGATGCTGGTATTTCTGCTTTTGTTAGGGTTTATCTTTTGGAATTACCTGGAGGCTGTTCATTATTAACAGTTGCATTTCCACACACAATATCTCTCACCACTCTTTCGATCTATCCATATGCAATCACACATACTCACAATCACCAAACAAACTCACACACATACATACGTACACACATACACACACATACACACATACAGACACATACACACATGCACACCTATATATATATATGTATCATATATTATATATTGGTATATTGCAAAGACCATATTTTATAAATACAAAAATTAAAATTATTTAAAACGAACACATGCAAGAACAATACACTATTGAATGATACTATTTATATGTCACAATATGATTTTGTAGACAAAAAGGTAGATGCAACCAAATCAGTCCTTTTCCTGACCAAATACAGAAGCAAAAAACTCCAAATGAACCCTGACAAAATAGGAATTTAATTCATCGGAGAAATTAATATATGATACTTAAATTGATGATTTATGTCGTATTTTCCAAATAAAGAGTAAATGAAGCACTAATCAATTTCTCTAATCATTTATCTACTTTATAATTTGTAGGAAATCCGGTTATAAAACGTAACTACTTAATACTGGGGATATTATTATGCATAACGTGTGGTGTTGTGCCAAATGAAGAAAAAAGTATTATGCATAACGTGTATTCTGTAAACCAAATTCAATTTTTAGAATATTGGTAAAATATAGGACATTAATAAATGTGTTACAAATACATTTAACAGATATTGAGCTGGATTGCATAATAAACTTCGAATAAAAAAAATGATTTTACAACTTAGCATAAACCATTGCATATAAACAAATACGCGAAGCATAACATATATCTAATACTTAATGCATTAACTTACATACAGCAAAAGAACCGAATGAATACATTCTGCAACACAAGGGATATTGAAATTGAAAATCATACTTATAGGAAACTAACCATTTTGTACAAACATAAACAATCAAACAATCCTATGAAAATTTCAAAATGAGCAATGCGAAAAAATAAACATAAAATGAACAACTTTGCAAATTTTTAATCGACGAGTAAAAATATGAGTACAAGCTAAGTGCGGGATTATTGAATTGCTGGAAGGAAGAGTATCCAGATACAAAGAAGCACACATTTAATGCATTTAAAAAAAAGAAACGTTTCCCTGTGTGTGTGGTTAAGTTAACATTAGTATAAATGGGAATGATTTGAAGAAGCTGAGGACAGTCCATCGACAGTAAATCCTATATACATATAATAAAAATATTCAATAGAATGAATATATTGAAAGGTGCACAGCAAGGAACAATTGCAACTTCAGAAAATTTATCAAATTACAGATGACATTATGAAAATTAATATTGATAAGCAAAGAGATATAGCAAATTAACAAATAGAATCAACATTTAAATATTTAGATATATTACATATTCTGCTATGTGTGCATTATTCATATGCTTTCAGGTCTTTAAAGGACTAAAACCACAATCTGTATCTGAACATATCAATGGATTAACAATCTAAAATCTATTACAACATTGTTTTCCTGTCCTTTTTAAATTCAAGTTCTTACTGCCGGATGAGGTCATATCTGCTGCATAATGGCTATCACTGAAATATGTATAGCAGGGAATATGAGTAAACGAAGCTAATGTTACCCTGTTGACATACTCTTATTGTTTATATATATATATATATATATATATATATATAGGGGGATTAATTCCAATTACTATATGTTCACCAGAGTGAGTGCTCGATGCGTAGCTTCCAAAAAAGAGGAACATAAAATAAAGTATGATGCTTAAGGTAAAACTAAAAACCACATTATAATGAACTAAACAGCCAAAACACAAAGAAACACTCTTTCATTTATATTTCATTATTACAGCTCCACTTCAAATTAAAAATGCTGTAGCAAAAGAGAAAATATACTATAACATTTGCTTAAAGTTTCGGCTCAATAGATATCATACACACAGACACACACACGATGTCAACGCGAGGTATGCTGAGCGTCCAGGACGGCGATGCCGAAGCAAGCTATAGCCACAGCAAGAGGTTCTCAAGGCGTGTTGTGCTGGAAACCCAGTGATGCCGAAGCAAGTTCCAGCCACAGCTAGATGTTTCCACGGTGAGCTGCGCAGAACACAGCAATGCAGAAATAATCTCCAGTCATATCTAGAGCTGTATATATATATATAGTTACATATATATATATATATATATATATATATATATATATATATATATATATATATATATGCAGGGTAATATGCAGGTGACCCACACGCGTCACCTGGCTGCAACGGAAGATGCTGCTGCGTGCGGATTAATAATGGTGTCACCCCGCGCACAGTGGGTTACAATGGTGCTAATGACAGATGTGGGAGCGTAGGTAACAACGTAGATAGCAATAATAATATCCTTACCGTAGGAGCTAGAAAGGACCCCGACCGAATATGCAACTGCCGAGACAGGGGACGCTGCCCCCTTAGGGGAAACTGCTTGACTGATAAGGTTATATATAGATGCACCGTAACTAACCATAATAGCGTTAAACATTATATAGGGGCTACCTCTGGCCCGTTCAAAATTAAATTCGCAAATAAGAAATTAAGACACTCCACTTCGCTCGCGAACTACATCACAGCATTAAAAGACTTAGAAATCAGCTTCTCCACGCACTGGGAAATTGTCGGCAGGGCTGCACCGTACAACTTCAAGAGGAAGTGCAAGCTTTGCCTCATGGAGCTCTAGCACAACATAACGGAACCCCACGAGCTCATCAACAGCACATCTGAAACCACGATCAGCTGTACACACCGCTTAAAAATATCCTACTTCAGATGGAATAAGAACGAAGAGTGAACCGTAAACCGGGTCTCCCTGCACCAAGCTTTAACATCCCGGCGGGAACTAACCCTGCATCCCAGACCCAGCATGAATTGACCCAGGCGGGCAGGCGCAGCAAACAAACGTCACGAAACAAACGTTGCATACCTGACCCTGTGTGTATCGGCAATGGTAAGGTAGTAACCTCATGCTTGTATCGGATAATAAATTTGTCCGGGAAAGACTGCCCTAACACCGACCAGAGTTATATGCCTTGACCTACTGCAAAATCAAAATATGTTTTTTTTACGAAGAACTCTGACGTGAACTTATCTCTAAAAACCCATTCCGGGTCATGTAAGGAACGGTTTTTAGTTGTTATGCCCTTGAGTAGCCCATTCGGGCGAAACGTATGTGTGTGCAATTTTAAATAAACATGTTTTAACGGTCTGATCTCTTGTATTTTACTTCTCCACGTGCTTACGCTCTTCTAATTCCCTCGCCCACTAGATATTAACACTTCTAATATGTAACACTGCCAGCACTAGTATTGAGCACCTTCTGCATACGCTATTTGGCAAATAACTACATGTATCACCTATCCCCCATTTTCTCTCTCTCGATACGTACATATTATATATATATATATATATACAGATTAGTGATGGCTTACTTGGAAGTCCAGATATAAGAACAGTCCAAATCAAAATACGGAATGAACTTCCACAACTATTTAACAGAGAATTGGAAAGGCTACTTGGATGATTGTTTCATTCTTTGGTCTCACACACTCGACCAACTAAAATATTTCAAAAATGTAATTAACGGCATTAATAACCACATCTAATCCACAATGGAATACAGCCAATATCAAATCCGATTTCTGGACATCTTAATCATAAAAGAGACACAAATATTGAAACTGACATACACTACAAACCAACAGATCCAAACATTACCTGCTATTCACCCCCAATCATCCAAAGCACACGAAGACGAACATCCCTTTTAACCTAGCAAAAAATAAGTTACGCAATTGTCTCATTGAAGGCAGCATGTATACATTTCAATCAGGAGAAAATTCTGCTGTAAAAAATCACTTCACTTGTTCATCAATAAATTTCTTTTATAGCATTAAATGTAAAGGATGCAATGAAGATTTATTATATAGGACAAATTAAACTGTTAACATCTAGACATATGCGCAAGTAATAAGACACTCAAATTCCAAGTCTTCCCATTTTATATTTGCGCTGACAATACAACATAACAAATGCGAATAAATAAGGAAAATATGTTTATTCAAAAATATAAAATAGCATTAAATATAATTTAATATACATTATGTCAACACCATATCATGCTAACCATCCAAACAGAACAGTAATACACACACACATATAACACCTTATATTTTCGAAAATAAAAACCAGAGCTAAATAAACCTTAACATACGTTAATACTGTAACACCCTAACATGCTAACCCCTAACACACACACATAACTCCCTCCCCCATTCCTACTAACGGAATCATTTTCCTACGAACACACACAAACTATATATATATTTTCTCTCCATCTTAACATGCTAACCATACGCCCACACACACACACATATAACACCCATACACGCACACAACTCCCTCCGCATTTCTACTAATAGAATCATCTTCCTACACACACACATACACACAGACACACACCAGCACACAAATAAACATACATATCTCTACTTTCTTCATTTCAATAGAATGTCTGAATTTTGACACCCCAGCACACCAACCATACTCACTGAAGCAGAAGAATTCTCCCCATCCCGTTTTTCTTGACCATTATATTTTGTTTGGCACACAATTCTCTAAATGGCTACAAAAGAAATATATTATACTTATTCACATGACAGTCATCAAGAAACCAAATTACTTCACTAAAAACCTAGCATTTCGAGCCACTTTTTTCCATATAAAACAGAAGTAACATTCAAATACCAACCAGATGTGAGAAAAACCACAAACCCTCCATCTCAATTCTACTTTTGAAAAGCACAAGAACTGCGAAACCGGTAAAGGAGCCAAATAAATATATATATTTTTAAAAAGACTCCAGTTGCATTTTCCATTTCATCTTTTTTCATTATACTTTCACTCGTGTAGGACACCTCGTTTTTTTTCATTTTGTAAAAAAACTTCACTTTCTAATATATATATATATATATGTGTGTAGTGTGTGTAAAGATGTTGAATAGTTTAATTATGTACATATACGTGTACTTAATAGAATCATTTGATTAATAACAAATAACAAACATAGAAGTAGAATAAACAGTTAATTTGTAGAAATTATAATATTAATTAGATTCATACTTAAGCTCGAGTTAATGGTAAGTTGAATGATTAAACTAACAATGAATATCTACACATTGTACGAAAACACACCACAAAGGAATGACATAAAATAAATTAACACTTTTAAAAAATGCCGTATATCACGCATCATTTTTTTTTTATTACATATGTGTTTGTCCGTATATCTACATACATTAATGTATATATACATACACAGAGGTGGAATGATCTCTCTTCCCGTCTTTATTCCATTACAACAATTGCTATGCCTTATACCTGGCCATGATTATCTGAATATAGATGAGGGAAGTGAATAATCTTCTAGCGAAAAATAAATTTGGTATGTACAATTATGTAATGACTCTCACAGTAGGTATTGCAAAAAGTTTTCTCCCGAACAAGAAGAAAATGGAAAATGGATATTAAACATAATTATGAAATAAATGAATTTCATAGGAAGGGAGAAGAAAGAACATTTGCCGCATTTATGGTATTTTTATGGCGTCCAACGATGTGATTATAAAGGTATACAATATAAAATGCATGGAATATGGAAAATATAATTATATATTTGTAACTTGGTGACACATAAACACGCACAGAGACACACACAAAACGCTACACATACACACACTTTCATATACATATGTATAATTATATATATATATCAAGTAAGTATGTTTTGAAACAGTGAGCAGGTTTGAAATTAGAAAATAGAATAGCTTTCACAGTATTTTTGACTAAAGGAATTTTAGCCTGATAATGGGGTTTAGAACCCTCAGATAAATGGAAAAAGATGAGTATGACGTACATGGGAGTCAATACTCATCTTTTTCCATTTATCTGAGGGTTCTAAACCCCATTATCAGGCTAAAATTGCTTTAGTCAAAAATACGGTGAAAGCTATTCTATATATATATATATATATATATATATATATATATATATATATATATATATATATATATATATATATATATAAATCACCCAGACATATTGATTGGTAGATGGATAGAGATGTACGCTTCCTAGAAGTAATATAGCAGAGGAATAATCAGAATATTTTTTCAGTGCAATACGATTACTGCAGGCTGTAATTATATGAGTACATTCGGTTGCAGCCCAAATACTAAACGATAAACATCGCCGTTTAACATGCTTATACATTCGAAAATATAAACAATATTTTACCATATAATGTAAATCTGAGACTTTTATATATATTTCATTTAATATAGTAGGTAATACTTAATAACTTAGAAATCTCATCGCAATTTACGTCATCCAATATATAAGGGAAGGGATCAACAATTGAAATATTAACAGATTATATCTAAACAGTTGCTGTTTGAACTCAGATCATAAAGGGACGTAACTCTATGCTTCAAAGCATGGTGTCCGACTCTCTACCGATACTGCCAATCCACCGCATTGTATATTGATAATGCTTATATGGCGGAAAATATTCGTCAGACCAATGTTGTGTCACTAGTAGCATTACGACCAGTGTACTGGAGCAGCGAGGTAGAGCCCTACAAAAGACGTTATCCACGTTTTTCCTCATTAGGAGCTTTTATGACAAACGTGGTAAGCTATTTCTCATAATTAAAAAGTGCTTTGAAGCTCAACCGTTCGAAAATTCAGATTAGGGATATATATATATATATATATATATATATATATATATATAATAACTAGGAATTGATCAACATATATATAAATCTATATAAACATGGAAAATCACAGGAGATAATTTCTACAAGCGTGTAACCACGCATGGCTAGTAGGTAACAAGTAAATAAATTTAACTAGAAGTTCGAAAATCTATACTTTTTAATGATTAATCTTCCCTGTATATATTTCATTAAAGAAATATATTTCACCAATTAATCAGATGGTAAGTCACGGAAAGTGGATATTATTGTATTATCAAGAAGGAAGAATAATATCCAGCGATCCATGTTTACACTTCGAGTCAAAATCCTAAACTGGCCGTTACCACGTGTTGATATTACACATCACAGCGGCTTCGTTTCAGTGGCGTGAATAGGTATTCGACAACTAGAAATAGCAGTCAATTCCCTTCAACAGAGTTAGCTATACAATTAAGGAGCAGTATTTATATATCTATATCCAAAATTAAGATAGATTAAAAGAATTCAATCAGAACCGAAATTGTGGGTGTCATTCCTTAACGGAATGCGCCATATCGCCCGGGCGATATGGCGCATTCCGTTAAGGAATGACACCCACAATTTCGGTTCTGATTGAATTCTTTTAATCTATCTTAATTTTGGATATAGATATATAAATAAATATATATATATATATATATATATACGATATTAAATAAATGGAAACTATATTTATAAAACCATATTTATTTCATTATATATATTTCAGGGATATCATATTAAAAATATGTTATGCCTTCTTCAGACAAAATACAATATAAACAGTCTTATAAATAGATAGATTCAACATACCTTTCAACTTCGACTTCTACTTGAAAAGTTGATTTGGTAGTGAAAAATATTAGGGACAGTTATAAAAAGAAAATTCCCTTAATTTACGGACAAATTTATTCAGTTGCTGCAGACATAGATTGAACTCAACTTTTAAATATAAATATAAATTTAAAATGTAGTATATTTAATTTGATTTATAATTATTTATGAAACTCGCAGATAAATCTTTCGATTTCTTTTTTATTTTAAACATTCTTCATGAATAATTAGACTACCCTAAAAGCTGATGCTCCAAATATATCGAATAAATTTTACACTAGGTAAACTTCTATATTAAATATTAGACCATCTGTAGATCAAATGGGTATCCTAAACTTTTGTAATGTTGTCTGCTAGACAGGATTTGGTAAATAATTTTTGGTTTTATTTGCTTTTGATTCTGATGCTTATAACGAACTTGGCAATATATTGTCAATTAACTTTGAAGGGTTGATCTCTGTGGTTGATTTGCGGGGCATACTATGTTTTATTTTTATTTTTAATATTTTTAATATTTTTATTTTTAATATTTTTTTTGTTTTTTTATTTATTTTTTTGTTTCTGATATTTTTATTGATATATTGATATCTGTTCTCTATTTATGCTTGAACGATAATCATGTAGAGTAAAGACAATAATAGTATTGTTAAAATTAATGTAGACTCTATATATATTTGTGTGTATGTACACATATATGTATTCTAGAATTTTATAGCGCAATGAGAATGTTTTCGTGTGAAATAGGAATTTGCAGAGCTGATCACGTAAATTCACATGGATGTCTATAGTATCGAATCTGGGATAACCTTCTATTTTATCTAAACTCTGATATAAACCTATGAATTTTAAACTAGACATATGATCATTATTTTTCACACATTATTGATACGTGTCTCATTCATGAATACTGATATTTACATTATAATGCCTGATTTATACGAATTGATATTTTTACATTGATGAAACATAGTGTTTTAAATCTGCCTCGTTTATGTCTGGATATTTTTCTTTTCTCTCTATGTAACGGCTGTTCTCTCTCCTAACCACATATATCTCTCTCTACATTAATACTAGAGCTAAATAAATAAATAAATAAATAAATATATCATTGATAGGTCATTCAACTGGTGCCCAACTACCTATTTTCTTTCGCTCTATCTCTATCTATATCTATCTCTCTATATTTTCTCTCTCTCTCTCTCTCTCTCTCTCTCTCTCTCTCTCTTCTCTCTCTCTATATATATATATCTCCCTCTGTGTTTTTTCCTCTCTCTATATATCTCTCCGTGTTTCTTTACATGAATTTCTTCTCTCTATATATCTCTCTATATCTATCTCTCTCTATTTAGTTGCATGCATTTCTTCTTTTTCTTCGTTTTTCTTTCTTTCTTTTTATAACTGTCCCTACTATTTTTCACTACCAAATCAACTTTTCAAGTAGAAGTCGAAGTTGAAAGGTATGTCGAATCTATCTATTTATAAGACTGTTTATATTGTATTTTGTCTGAAGCAGGCATAACATATTTTTTAATATGATATCCCTGAAATATATATAATGAAATAAATATGGTTTTATAAATATAGTTTCCATTTATTTAATATCGTAAATATACTCCAAATACTTGTTGAGTGCTTTTATATCAGTTATAAATATTAACTCGTTGTAACCCAACAATTTAAATAAAACATTGCATATATATATATATATATATATATATATATATATATATATATATATATATATATATATATATATATATATATATATATATATATATATACGTGTATATATATATATATGTGTGTGTGTTATATGGTAGCTAAGATGCGTTATAGGTGGTATGCCGTTTGAGCAGGGATATATATATATATATAGAGTAGAAGTCAGCATGTTAGGGTCTACCTCATACATTTGTTACACAATTACTGATAATTCTGTATTGTTCTATATTTCGCATTTCGATGGTATTTAGAATGGAATATTACATGGACGAACATAAATTATACCAATAATATATGCACACACAGATATATATACTTATATATATATATATTTAAGTAAATAACAACAACAAGGAGTACAGTTATATTTATATATATATATATATATATATATATATATATATATATATATATATATATAAAGAATTAATATATCTAGTAACATATATATATACACCCAGATGCATATCAATGCTAGCAAATACATAGGTTTTGTCTTAGTAACTGTGTGGTTCAATGCATGGGGTTGCAGAACAATAATATGAGAGACGTAAAATAAGAAAATTATAAAATTAACTTACTTACTAAAATTTCACTCCCAACTAATTAGTTTCTGAAAGGGAATAAATATACTTTCCGAAGAAAATATTGGGAAGCCTTTCGTCGTCAGGGAAGTCTATTCTCAGCTAAGTTTCCAGGCAAAGCGTGGACTCTGGGAACTTATACTGAATTATTTTTCTATAAGTTCCCAGAGTCCACGCTTTGCCTGGAAACTTAGCTGAGAATAGACTTCCCTGACGACGAAAGGCTTCTCAACATTTTCTTCGGAAAGTATATTTATTCCCTTTCAGAAACTAATTAATTGGGAGTGAAATTTTAGTAAGTAAGTTAATTTTATAATTTTCTTATTTTACGTCTCTCATTTATATATATATATATATATTTATTAAAATAACAGATTAAAGTTTAAGCAAAGAATCGCTGCTTTCACCCTTAACGGGATCTTCTGAAACTAACAAAGTCAATCTGTAAACGCAGAACAGGATATTTCAAAAAACGTTGCAACCGGAGGAAGACAGGAAGACGATACTTTGGTTCGTGGTAACGTTCGCTGGCAACCCTCCGTGGAACCCAGCATTGCTACCCTTCGAAAATGATGTCTTGGAACTCATTCGGAATATCAAATTTCGGAATAGGAGCAATTCCTTCCAGCTAGACCTGAAGAATAGAATTCGTTCTATTAAGGATTCTAACGCCGTGCACGTCCATTCCGACAAAACTGGCAACCTATATCAAGTGGAGCGCAGTACTTACCATCAACTACTACATAATGCTGTAACTAAGGATTACCGTAAAACTAATCGGTGCGTCATCAATGAAATCAACGATGCTGGGTTTAAAATCACATCTGATCTCAACATCCTGGACCGGACCATATCTCTGGACCCTATCTCTCCTCACTTTACCCTGAAGGATCACAAATCCAATTTTCCGAACAACCCATCTATTCGGCTTATTAACCCTACGAAGTCCGATTTAGGTAGACTTAGTAAAACAATTCTTGATAGAATTATACCTGAAATTATAAGTTTGGCCCCTCTCGCACTGTGGAACAATTATTTCGCGGTGATTGATTGGTTCAACGGCATATGTAACAAGGAACATTGCCGTTTTATCCAATTCGACATCAACAATTACTACTCCTCCATCACTTTACCACTTCTCCTTAGAGCTATCAATTTCGCTAAAACACTCACAGTTGTTAAGGATTTTGAAGTTGATGTCATCCTTAATGCCCGAAAGTCGGTGATTAATTTCGACGACTCTATTTGGATTAAAACATCCAATAGTACCCCATTCGACGTGAGTATGGGCGCCAGTGACTCTGCGGAGGTTACTGATCTTATTGGCCTTTTCCTTCTTTTCTCTATCAACGTTGAATTCCCCAACGCAGGCGGTGGCTTGTACCGTGACGATGGTATTTTGACCATGACTAAGTGCGGACCTCGTGCTTGCGACAGGTTCAGAAAAGAACTCACAGCCTTCTTTAAAGGCTTCAACCTCTCTATACAGGTTGAGGCCAATCTCTCGGTCGTTAATTACCTCGACGTTACCCTCAATTTATTGAATGAGCTGTATTAGCCGTATAGAAAGCCGAATGATACGCTTAATTACATAAGTAAGCATTCCTTCACCGCTCCTATTATTGACGTACTATTCGTTTTTTCCCGTTCTTTGCCAGCGAACGTTACCACGAACCAAAGTATCGTCTTCCTGTCTTCCTCCGGTTGCAACGTTTTTTGAAATATCCTGTTCTGCGTTTACAGATTGCCTTTGTTAGTTTCAGAAGATCCCGTTAAGGGTGAAAGCAGCGATTCTTTGCTTAAACTTTAATCTGTTATTTTAATAAATATTTGCTTTACGGTTCTTATATATTTGATATATATTTTCCTTATCGAGCCCTCTTTGGATTTTAGTCTTCAATTTTATTATTATTACTATATATATATATATATATATATATATATATATATATATATATATATATATATATAACTGTACTCCTTCTTCTTGTTATTTACTTTTCCAATATATATATAGTCTGCGTGTGTTTGGGGGGCATCTGTGTGCATGTCCGTGTGACTGTGTGTTATTGTCTGTAGTTCTGGATTAAATAATAAAGCAAAGTGAAGTAGGTAAATGCACATTGCTTACTCAGTTAATACATTATTTTTTATTCTTTCATTATTTAACGGAATACATCTGATTCCACTTTTAGTTGTAATGTATATATATAAGGATATATATATATATATATATATATATATAGAGAGAGAGAGAGAGAGAGAGAGAGAGAGAGAGAGGGAGAGAAAGAGAGAGATATATATATATATATATATAGAGAGAGAGAGAGAGAGAGAGAGAGAGAGAGAGATAGTGTGTTTAGTGCGATTCTGTCCGAGTGAGACTGTTTATTTTCCCAAATGAAATTTTAGAACGTTATATATTAGATTGCTACTATCTGAATAGTTTTAACGCATTTCATAAAAAAGCTAACGGAACTGCTCTCACTAGCATTGAAATATCATATGTTTTAAAAAATTTCTCAAATAAGGTGATACTCTGTGAGACGAGATGGTTCTTGTGATAGGAAGTTAAAAGACAATATATCTTGCTAAAGTAAAATATTCAAAAAGTGGTGCGTCTCATCAATAAGTTTGAATGCTTTCTTCTTATTTCTTTACTCATGGGCAAAGACTATACAGATATTAAGGTAACTTCTAGTGTTACTCATTTATTCTTGTTCACTACGAGAATAAACAGATAATGTTTATATAGAAGAATACAGAATTACATTTGTTAGAGCAAGCTTTTCAATAATTCGTACATATGCTGATAGGAAGAAAAGTATGAATTGTAGAAAAAATGCTTATTCGTCACAATATATTATGTGGTATTTGGAAATATATATTTGTACTTTTACCTAGTCATTAAAACTGTTAGAACATAGGCCTGTCATAGGAAGTAATTAAAACATATGTGAAGAGAGTTCATGTGATTGTATACAAAATTAAAGAATGCACAAAATTCTGATTTATTTGATTATAGATATTCGGCTGACATTGTCTATACTATATATAATACTTGTTCACGCCTTCTCAGTCTAATACCCTGTTAAAAGCGCAAGGAAAGGAAAATAGAATTTCATCTCACATCGCAAAACATTAAATACAGGTTTATTCACGCCGATATTAATAGAAAGATTGTAGTACCAAATAATACATATTGCACTGAATTCGCTTTGCTTTACAGTAGAGCATATGAAGAAATGGAATATTTGTATGTATCGTGGGTTGTGCATTTTTCTACAGTGCGTACATTTAAGGGCTATAGGTAAGTTGAATAACCGCATCCTAGCCCGGCATATAACAAGCATGAATAATATTAGGCTAAGATCCTTTAGACAGCTGCCGGTTAGTTCTTGAAAACGCAATATATTCCCGACAGAGGAAAGACTGAGCCGGCTACCACCCGTTTAAACACGGTCAATCCGGCCTACACACTAAACCTTACAAGGGTGATACCGTGATTATGTAACTACAGAAAACGTGACCCATGTCACCTAGTGACAAATTTTGTTTACCTATGCAGGGTCCCTATCCGCAACTCGACGTTTAGGTACATGGGAGCTGCATCGTCAATCATCATGGATAGTTGGTGTAATCACCACCCTTTCGTAAGTAATCGGGAAGCGACAGAACCCATTAACGTTTGCTTTGGTCCTACTTTCAGAGGTGTA
Organism: Eledone cirrhosa; assembly: GCA_964016885.1. Lineage (NCBI taxonomy): Eukaryota > Metazoa > Mollusca > Cephalopoda > Octopoda > Eledonidae > Eledone > Eledone cirrhosa. The sequence goes on from OZ024746.1 coordinate 36,019,461, forward strand.
TCAGGCATTTGCAGCCTCTGCCTGATTGAGTCCCCTGTAAAAGAAGGGCTGAATTCTGTTGTTCTTGTCTACATGTAAGAAAGTGAATATTCATCCAGTTATATAGATAGTAACCCCACCACTTTGTGTTCCATGTGGACCACCCTTTCTCCAGTGTCTATACATGTTTTATCTCTATTTATATTTATATCTACCAACCTACATAGGCCAATCTAATGTCTCATTAGAACTCACAACTTGCCTCCCTACATGCATTCCAACTACCTATCCCGGATAAATTCCGTACAGTACAATCACATATTCTGGATTCACAACGTGTTTGAGGAATAGTTAGCTTAATCTCACCTCCAGGATCGCGCTGGGATCTTTGGCAGGCAAATATAGATTAGTTAGTAAAAGTCAAAAACAAGCATGTTGATTTGAATTTACTTTCTTTTACCTTCCTCTTCTAAAATGAGGGCGTATATATTTGTATCGAACAGTTTACCTCTCAGGATGAATGCATTGTGCATGATTACATAATCATTCTAATAAATGAAATGTGATTAGATTCTACCGAGGAGACACCTGCATTTTGAAGAAGACTGTCTCCAAATATTATGTGAAGATCTATATTGGTGAAACGTAATAAATTTAAATGTTATTAATTGAAAATGATGCATTGAATTAGTAATAAATTGGGTCTGTCAGGTGGTGTTATGTATACAGAAAACCGTCTCTCTTCTTTACAATATAGATATATATTGTAAATAAGAGAGACGTTTTATGTATACATAAAACAACCTTTCTTCTTTCTAATATTGAAACTCCCTCTGATAACTTAGGGATAATAGGTTAAGGTACCCATGATTGATAATGTAGAAACACCAACAGTAATCGCTTGTCAAGTTAAAGTAGGAGAATGGAGTACTAAAATAATGCAATATTTATATTTTTTAAGCTACAACTGCTTCCAATTTGTATAGAGTGTGTGTAGTTGGCCGTTATAATTCTGACGCTAATGAATAATTTACCACAGATAATCACTATAGTAATATTAGTAATTGTTCTATCGACAGCATAGAGTTGAGGAATAACGTATTCATCTTCTTTGGTTGAATGCATATATGATATGCAATTGCTCTTACTGATTTTCTATTAATTTACTTCATGTTCGAAATGCGGAGTCTCTGTCTTAATATCCGCTCTACATTTACTCGAAAACAATCTATCCGTTAGGCGCTTTATACTTTATATGAACCCTATTGTTTTATCATATTCTAACGTTGCTGACAGAAACTTAATGTGCAATTAAACTGTCGTTTATATTGAGTCAATATTTATTTTCTAGCTAATTATAAATACATTTATGGGAATAGTTACTGTCACGACATCAGATAGTGGCGATTGACGGAACATACACTGTAATGTGATAGATATCTTGTTTATTGTCGTATAGCGATTGCTTGATGCAATTTCAAATGATAATAAAATCTAAAATGTCAATAAGTATGTTAGTACCTATGCTAAATATATTGTACGCAAGGTAGTTGTGGAATACATTTAGAAACATAATTTTAATCACTGAGACCGAAAGTATTACTATACCTATGTTGAATGAGTAAACGTTCGGCTATTCAGTCTGAGAATGTTTTGTCTATATTCGTCACACCTGTTAATGTAGACCATATTATGTGTTACGCAAAAGTAATATTTTAGTTCTCTAAGGAAAACATGAAATTAAATATTTGTTTACATAAATACAGGTATTATGTGTATGTATATATATATGTATATTGAGAAAGACAGGGAGAGCGAGTGAGAGAGAGAGACAGACAAAGTGTGTGTGTGTGCATGTGTTGGAATGTGTTTGTAATGTAGAAATAAACATTATAATATAACTGTTTCTACTTTTGGCACAAGGCCAGCGATTACTCCAGTGCATTGCTGGTACTTTATTTTATCGACCCCGTAAGGATGAAAGGCAAAGTTAATCTCAGCGGGATTTGAACCGATAATGTAAATGCCATAACTCTATGCTGTAAAGCATGGTGTCTGACGCTCTACCGATGCTACCAATTCACAGCTCTTATACTATAATTATAATGTGTATAATGATCTGATATCATAGAATCTCCTAGAAGTCTGAGCTATGAGATTCTCAAGCCTACCTGACTTACATACTATGATTATTTTCATAGGAGCTGATATTTATTATATATATACTAATATAAATTCTAAAAGATTTGAAAATTTTGCAGTTAATATTCGTTAGACCTGTTAAATGTAGCTGTATTCATTGTCCATTATTATATATATTTCTTTTAGTAAATTGGCTTACAATAATACTATGTAGGCAGATTGTCAGCCAGAAACAGATAAATAATACACTATAATCAATTGGCGATAGTATATGGAAAATTCAATCAATTGTATTAGTAATTTAATGTGAACTTTTACTCAGTCACGTATAATATATATCTCTCACATTCAAAATAATCATAACATAAAAGTGTTATCCTGCTAATCTTAAATTTCTAGCGATTTCGTTTCCAAAACTATTATATTTTCATTTTGCTTTCATTAGTTCCACTTCTAGGATTGCTTAGACTAAATGCCATGTTAAAGTATATACAATACGTATATATCAGTCTTTTGTATTATATGTTTTTACGTTAATTAATGAAGCGGGAAACAAACAAGATTTCGTTGAGTATTACAATATAAATAATTGGAAGATGAAAGGTATATATATTTAGGAATAAAATACGAAACAGTTAGACTTCCAGGTATCCATTTAAAAGAACAGCCTGCTTAATGAATTAACGAGTAAGTTGCTGAGTATTGAACACACACATATACATGTAACATAAACTATTCTGCGGATATATTGTGCGTGTTTGAGAACTCTAAGTATCTCTGGTTCGTTTTCACGAAAGACTGAACGTAGGAGGCTGAAATAAATAACAAATATCGCTGAACTGTTTCAAGTGATGCACCAGCTTTCGCACTCGGTCATCAGAAAAAAGTGAGACATATGTAAAAGCAAAGCTTTGTTTATGTATACCTTTTTCTATCGTTTCCAATCTCAGTTAACGACGTAACAATTACAATCAATAATACCAGTGGCAGATATGTAATTCCTTCGAAGTGTTAATTGAATGAACGCACAGATCGTGATATAATCGCTGTTTCTGTAAATCTAGGGACTGTAGCTACTTCCTTACGCGCATTGGGTTAAAATATCTAAGGAATATGTCGCTTGTCATATTTTACGAGCAAAGATAACCGGCAGTATACTGAATGCTAGATCACCAGCAAGATAGTTGTAACATATGCAATATTTCGGTTGCCCCCTATTGGGTATCAATGTTGAGACTTGCATTTGAAAGGACCCACAGGAAGACGTGTCCGGCGATTCTATCCCCATGACCTCTCAGAATAATTGTGTGAAGAAAAAGATGGATTCTTACATACAAACCCACGTGTATGTGTGTTTTGTGCTTATATTCGTTTGGGCTTGTGCATGCATATTTATGAATAATAAGTATTTGCAAGTATGGATAGGTATAGTTTTGCAATTTGGCTTTCACAAATTTGATTTCGAGAATTTGTGTCTAATATTATCACATACACTGTTTATTTTCGAACTACGTATGAAATTATATTAGTCGTAGTGTTGTCAGAAAATCTGAGATTGTTTGTAGCTGAATGTTTTTTCTGGCGTGTAATGGAGATGATATGTCAGTAATACCGCATCATTTCTTCGAAATACACCATTTTAAAGAAATCATTATGACGGTGCCCGTTTTTCAATGACCTCCTTCCCCGTTCCAAATATTTCTTTCTAACTGTCACTGAATTTCATTAAACTACACTTTGCAAACGATTACTATATATATTTCTCCTTTCTTTGGTACACAAGTACGTGTAAATATTTATTTCATACATGAATACAGGTGCAATTTTCTTTATAACAGTAAACTAAAATCCATGATCATGGGAAATAGACTTTGGGCTAAAATTATTTACCAAGTTGTGTTTCCAACATCTATTGATGTTTTAGTCTCCAACTGTCTTCGTCACTCATAGTTGGTCACCTCTGGATGGATATCTATCTACATTTCTATCACTTCTCGGACAATAAAACCAATTTCTCTCTCTCTCTCTCTCTTTCTCTCTCTCTCTAATATATGTATATACATACATACAGTCCAGAATTAGCCGTCGAAACGGCTTGAGCTCAGCCGTCGGGGTCCTACTCGTTCCTATTACCCACTCTACTACCCTAAGTATTGAGTACTTTGGTGCGTTATGGTCCATCTGGTTCCTTACCACATTTCCTTCATTACATACATATATATTCGATATGTCTCATTTGAAATAATACAGCCAATTTTCCACACAATACATTTAGTTAGCACCCCGAACGTTTAATTAGGAATATATTCACTTATTTCCTAATGTTTGTTGAGTGAGTTGGAATTTGACCGGAGTATCGCTAAAAGCTTTCTCCGATAATGTATTTATATATATATCTATATATATATATATATCTCTATATATATATATATGCTTACAGAGGCAAGATTACAAGCATTCTCTATAGACCGGTTACTCTCAATTAATCACTCAGTATAAAATTGTTTGAACATATACACGAGTCAACCATTGTCAAAATTCTAAGAAAAGGTATATTTCTAATGGATCGGTTGCACATATTACTGTGGTGCCGGAACAAATGGTTTTCTGCAAGCGCAGACTTCAGCAGCAGAAGCAACTCTTAGTCAACTAGATACAGTGGCAACTTTGCCTGCCAAATTTCTGCACTGCTTCGTGAGATGTTGTTATTAACATACATGAGTGAAAGAATCAGAGCCCAGTTCCGTGCTTAGGCCAGTTACTACTAATATAGCAACAGTAGTTGGCAGCAAGTAGTCAGGTGTCGGGTAGAAGGATGACCCTATCGAAGGGGGACCTGTGCATGTGTGTGTATTGTTAAATATATTTGTGTGTGTCGCTGCTTGTGCTTGTATATGTGAGTCTGTGTTGTGTGCCTCATTTTTGCAAATGAAAGATGATCAAGCATGCTGTATTGTGTAACTGAAATAATATTCAACTGAGATAGATGCAACAATATGGAATCACCCTAACTGAAAATGCGTTTTGCTCTCGTAGAACCTAATTTTATTATCTATATATATATACTTAGAGAGAAACATGCATTCACAGATCACACATACACGATACGTATTACACGATATGTATTACACGATATGTATTATATGTGTGGATATATATATATATATATATATAAATATATTAAAATTTCAGCATTTTTTTTCCTTTCTATGAGGTCTTTGACTTAACTTTCTTTCAAAGTATATACTTTCTTTCAACTCTCTCTTCTCTGTCTCTCTTTCACTCTCCATCTCTCTCTTTCCCTCCTTGTCTCCCCCTCTCTCTATGTTTCTCTCTCTCTCTCTCTCTTTATTTATCTTTCTAACGGATTTCTTTTCAACATTCATCAAACTAAATAACTCAAATAAGAGTTCCTTCCATCATTTCCTTCCGAATATATTTTCATATTTTTCCACTTTCGATTTCTTCAAAGGTTTCTTCCGTTTTCCCCGAAATCAAACTGAAGGTTGATTTTGTCATTGCTTTACTTTTACTTTACAATTTTCTTTCTTTGTTTCTTTTGTTCATATCCCCTTTCTTTCTTTATTTTTTTCATATTTCTAATCCTCTTTCAGTTTTCTTTCTGTTTTCTTCATTCATAATTTCTTTCATTTCCTCCCTCAATTCATATTTATTTCTTGCCTTTGTATTTCATTCACGTTGGTATGTATCTGTTTGTGAGTGTGCTTGACTATGGGTGTGCTTGTGCGGGCGCGTGTCTGTGTGCAAACGTGCATTTATTGTACATGTGTGTTGTATAATTCTTACATAGTAAACATAGATTGAAATTTATTTCAAATGCTAACAAACCCCTTTATATATTCTCATAAGATATCTCATGATCTCTATCTCTCTCTCTTATTCTCCTCTGGTTCACATAGTTATGTATATACTCATAAGTTTTCGAATTTGACTGTCGTTGTGTACATATATGTCAGTGTGAGAGTGTACTAGTGCATGCATAATATATTTATACATACATTATATTACACACACACACGCACACACTCATATACACACACTCATATATGTATATATATATATGTGTGTGTGTGTATATGTGTGTGTGTGAGTCCCGGTTGTATCAGGAAGGGGGCCCAGTATATACGATACTCAATAAATTACTGGAGTGTAAATACCAAATCTACTAGAGCAATTGCTTCTACAGTAGTAGAACTGTTTCATTAGAAAGAAAGCATCAGGGAAGCCAACTTCTATTGTAAAATGGTGGTATTTATGTTTTCTGGTGGCTGGGGAAGGTGGTGAATTTGTGAATCGTTGGCCAAATGATTTTAAAAACAGGAATTATAATAGAAATGCATACATGCAAACAATGACATATAACATATACAGTTCACATTCACACACAAGTACCTATACAGAAACATACGAACACCCACACATGTTTTAGGCTTAATTTATTCTAAGTGTTTGAATGTATGTGTCTGTACTTCGGTGTGAATGGGAATCTTGCCTTTTTCGGCGTCATTGTATTGTGTATAATTTTAAGGTAGATTTTCCAAAAATCCCTGTGCATTAAAATAAAACTCATTCATTGATTTAGAATGAAATATAAATCCACAACTGGTTACCTTGACGTACATCAAGTGTTGAACGAATGCTGTGCTCTATTTCGGCCATTCGAAACGGCTCCAAACGACAATATGGTGAGTGGCCAGATAAAAAAATATCTGATTCTGCTAAACACTACAAGCAAATAATTACAAATTGTCGCATATTCAACAACAATCATCATCATCATCCTCATCATCATCAACATCATCGTGGCCATCATCATCATTATCATCATTACCATCATCATCTACATCTTCTCCTGCATCTCCTCCTTTTTTTTAGAGGGACGTGAGGCCAGAATACTCAAACACACCCTCCAGCGGGCCCTGTCACAAGCAATTCTCTCCTACTGATCCGGCTGGATCCCCAAGCGTGATCAGCCAAGCTCCTGGATATTACCCTACCATCTTGCTCCGAGTCTATACCTGGGAGTGTTGCCCGTTGTTTTTGAAGGAAAAAAACTGACCAGCGATTCTTTCCTGAGACATTCTAACCACATGTCCATAGTTTCGGAGATGTAATCTCTCAATTCGGATAAGCAGTGGCTCTACCTTGAGTCACTCTCTGATCTCCGAGTTACGAACTCTCTCGAGTAATGTTACATCAAAGATCCTTCGGAGGAATCCCATTTTGTCCGCTTGTATTGGTGATCGTATCCGTTCGGTCATTACACAATATTCATAACTATAGGGAAGGGTTGGGAGGAAAACCAAATTGAAAAGTGGGAGTTTGGCTTTTACACCTACCTGCCAACTTCTGATTACTGAATGTTGATGCTGGCGCATACTGCACCAGCTTTTGCAATTCTTGCACTTAAGTGAGTATCATCTAGAAGCTCAACAAATATATCATACACACTAATCGTATTTATATTTTCCTAGAATGACGAACACTTTAAATATTTGCCACTCTCAATATTCACAGAGTTCGTATTTAAATCATTACAGCTATGGCTGATATTTAAATAAAAAAAATGCAGAACTTGTGCATTCAGTAAACTAATTGTTTCTACATTTGGCACAAGGCCAGCAATTATGCCAG
>OZ024746.1:36032236-36052236 GCA_964016885.1 Eledone cirrhosa
ACATAGTATTGAAATAATCTCAAGGAAAATAAATCTCAGGCTGTAAATCACTTTCAATTGAATTAAAACTAAAACCCGTCAAAGATTTTGAAGGACTTCATCGTCTATCTAAAGTTAAATATATATTTACAGTAGATAGATAATATCATGCAAGTTAAATTACTTTCAGTCGTTCTAATTGTTACAATAACCACAGTATAACATGGAATCACAAATTGGCCTTGTGCCTCAATTAGAAATTATTATTAATTTTAAATGTAGTTGTCTCAACACAAGTGAAAAGAATATAATGGATCAGTGGAGAAATCGTTTAAAGAACACCTGAAGAGCCACAGACGAATAATTCACTATTTTTAGAATATTTGAAGCCTGTTCCTACAGGCGGGGAATTGGCAGATTCGTTAGAACGTTGTATAAGGTGTTTTGTGGTATTCGTTCCGGCTCTCTGTCCTGTGACCGAAGAACTAACTGCATGGTATATAGAATGGATAAAACACACCAAAAGCTTGATTGGTTCATAACACCTCATACTGAAGCATATCAACCAGGAACAATTCCCCATCAAGTACCTTTTTTATGCTTCTTCTTTGTTGTTTAGTTATTCCTGTGAGAATCATGAGGGCAGAGTCATCAAACACACTTTCCAGCGGGTCCTGTTAGAAGCAATCGTCTCCAATGGATAGGGCTGGATACACAAGCGAGACCAGCCGACCTCATTGATATTATCCAACAATCTTTATCGGGGTCTACCCCTGGTTCTCTTGTCGGCTAGTATATATATAAAATCAGGTATCACAGTGGTATATACAGTTACTTATATTTGTTTGTGTTGTGTATCCCAAATCATTTAGCCTCTCGTGATTTGAGATAAAGAACCCAAGGAAACTTACGTCCCTGTATATATACAAGGATACAGTAAAACTTTTATTTATAAAAATCGTCTTTGAAGTAGTATTTGATTTATATGAGGAGGGAGGTTAGGATATATGTATATACAAATAGAACGACAGAACATAATTTTTGAAATCTAGAGTATATTGTGTTATAGCAGATCGCGCATTACTCCATTAGCGAGAAAGTGATGAGTAAAATTCAGGAAAAATTACAAGCGTATTTTAGTACATACTTGAGATCAAATGAGAAGTGGGTGTAAATAAACTTACGTGAGAGAATCTGTGCAGCCTTTGAAACACTAGGTATCACAGACAACTGAAAAATATATGTGCATCTCAAAGCAAGATAACTGACAGCTAGTAATTTTCTATAGTAATTTTCGCAGATCAATATTGTCTATTGAGACCTTAGGTTTAAAGGAAATTATATCATAACAATCAATATAAGTTTCTGCTTGAGAAATACTTTGATTCTTTGATTTTCCATGACATGTAAATCATTATCTGTCTTTCTACGAATTGCGCTATCTATCTTACATTTTATTCTTTTGCTCATCTATATAGTAACTAGTATAACGATTATTAGCAATATACTTTTATATATATATATATATATATATATATATATATATATATATATATATATATATATATATATATATATAAATAAATAATAAAGTATATATCCCTACACGCAAAACACGTACAGGGTCATATGTATTCTCCAACCATATGCCAATGTGGTTCTATGGCAGGTTAATTAATTAACGAGCTAGAACATATATAAGAAAGGTTTAGCAAATAAGAAAAAGTTTCAAAATATATATCACAAAATTCACTGTACTTACTATGGTTATATTTACCGAAACGGTTTTAAGTCTCAAAAATAAATGGATTGTCCTTGCGGGCCTCGATTGAAAAGTTAAACTCTCGTCAGAAGTTTATTTTCACTCGGAATATAAAATTCTGACGAGAGTGTATATTTTCAATGGAGGCCCGCAAGGACTATGCATTTATTTTTGAGACTGGAAATCGTTTCGGTAAAGGTAACCATAGTAAGTACACTGAATTTTTTAAAATTTATTTTGAAACTTTTTCTTATTTGCTAAACCTTGATTATATATGTTCTGGCTCGTTCATTTATTAACCTGCATTAGAACCACATTGTCATATGGTTGGATAATACATGTGTCCCTATACGTTTTTTGCGTGTAGGGATATATATTTTATTATTATTATCCTCCCCATGGTCGAGAAACAATTTGGTCGATTTGACTGCTGCTATTTATAGTGGTGGCAGTTTGACCTCCCTGACTCTGCCTTCTATCTTTTCACACGGCACTGGTCAGAATTGCTTCCACATCATTCATTCTCATCTCCGGACAATTTTGAATAGCGCCAGTTCGTAATTCGAACTCTGGAATTTTATATTTTGCGAGAGATTATCTTTTCAATGGAGGCCCGCTAGGACTATCCATTTAGTTTTGAGACTCGAAACCATAGTAAGTACGGGGAACCTTTTGAAATTTACTTAGAAACTTTTTCTTATTTGCTAAACATTCATTATATATATATATATATATATATATATATATATATATATATATATATATATATATGGAAAGTTATATTTAAAATTGTTGGGTTACAACTAGTAAATATTTATAACTGATATAAAAGCACTCGATAAATATTTGGAGTATATTTACAATATTAAATAAATGGAAACTATATTTATAAAACCATATTTATTTCATTATATATATTTCGGGGATATCATATTAACAATATGCTATGCCTTCCTCAGACAAAATACAATATAAACAGTTTTATAGATAAATAGATTCGACATACCGTAATAAACACCGACTTGCATTTGGAGACTGCCTGTTTTAACCTCTCCAAATGCAAGTCGGTGTTTATTACGGTATGTCGAATCTATTTATCTATAAAACTGTTTATATTGTATTTTGTCTGAGGAAGGCATAGCATATTGTTAATATGATATCCCCGAAATATATATAATGAAATAAATATGGTTTTATAAATATAGTTTCCATTTATTTAATATTGTATATATATATATATATATATATATATATATATATATATATATTTATATATATATATATATATATATATATATATATATATATATATATATATATATATACATGTGTGTGTGTTTAAATGTGTATACACACATACAAATCTGCATATCCACATACATATATACAGGAACAAGAAATATCTACCAAATATCTACTACACGAAGTAGGAGGTTCATCAGTAGACAATAAATGTAGGCTATGTAAAACAAAGATCAAAGATATTATTGACAACAGTGAAATAATATCGTTTCCTTAGTGCCTTCCCATGAGATAGGATGTGGTAGCTAGGATCATCTGGAAACTAACATTGAAAACAAAAAAAAAGAATATGTTGAGATGATGGCACTAATGTATATTGGTGGAAGATGAAAATAAAAACTGTCAGTAAATTAAAGCACAACCGGCCTGATACTGTTGTTTGGGACCTCACATTGAAAACATGCTCTCTTGTAGAGATCACCTGCCTAATTCATATTAACCTTGTGAGAGAAATACCGAAGAAACAGGATGATTGACGTGGAGTTAGTTGATCCGGTATCCAAGATAAACCATCAGCTTTATATCCATATTCATTGGAGCTACAAGTTATATACCGACGCACTTGAGCCAATATATGTCTTGACTTGGATTTGTGGACAAAGAGCGCAGCTCCCTGATTCATAAATTACAAATGGTCAAGATATCTAGCACCTTCAAAATTTGCAAAACATTCTTGTGATTCAAGGGATGGCAATTTCTTTTCTTTTACAAACCAGCCACCAGTAAGTTGGCCGATCAAATATTTACACACACACACGCACACACACACATATACACACACACACATACATACACACACACACACACACACACACACACACACTAACACACACACTCCCTCTCTCTCTTTCTCTCTCTCTCTCTCTCTCTCTCTCTCTCTCTCACACACACAGTAACAAACCTCTTGACCTATGTCATGCCAGAACAACATGTATATAATGTATACGGTTTATTCCGCGAGAATCACTGGGACAATTATATTATCACAGAGGACAATGCAGCTGGGAAATGACCAGTTTGGTGTTGTACTGCCCAAATAAATACATATATATATATATATATATATATATATATATATATATATATATATATATATATATATATATATATATACATATATATATATGTGTGTGTGTGTGTGTATATATATATATATAATATCAAGAAAACGAAAAATCAGTGATGCATCTGGACTTAGTTTATTTCGTGTTACATTTCGACTTCTTATCCGATATCTACATTGTTTTATTGTACTACAATAAAACTCACCTCATACATACATATATATATATATATATATATATATATATATATATATATATATATATATATATATATGCAAAAGTTTTATTTAAAATTGTTGGGTTACAACAAGTAAATATTTCATAACTGATATAAGACACTCAACAAGTTTTGGAGTAGATATATGATATTAAACAAGTGGAAAATATATTTCTCAATCCATATTTATTTCATTATACATATTTCGGGGATACCACATTAAAAATATGGCATGCCTTCTTCTGACAAAATACAATATATAAACAGTTTTATAAATAATTTTGACGTACCATAAATATTGATCAACTTTTACATAAAAGTTGATCAATATTTATGGTACGTCAAAATTATTTATAAAACTGTTTATATATTGTATTTTGTCTGAAGAAGGCATGCCATATTTTTAATGTGGTATCCCCGAAATATGTATAATGAAATAAATATGGTTTTATAAATATAGTTTCCATTTGTTTAATATCATATATATATATATATATATATATTGTATATATATATATATTGTATATATATATATTGTATATATATATATATATATATATATATATTGTATATATATATATATATATATTGTATATATATATATATATATATTGTATATCTATATATATATATATATATATATTGTATATATATATATATATATTGTATATATATATATACATTGTATATATATATATATATATATATATATATATATATTGTATATATATATATATATATATATATATCTATATATATATATATATATATATTGTATATATATATATATACATATATATATATATATATATATATATTGTATATATATATATATATATATATATATATATATATATATATATATATATATATATATTGTATATATATATATATATATATATATATTGTATATACATATATATATATATATATATATATATATATATATATATATATATATATATATATATATATACAGACGTGGTTTGAGCTGAAAAGGTCAAACGCTCACCACGAAGGAGTGATGCGAGAACTTCGAAATGTCCCATGCAAACCTATCGGAGAGCGACCGATATTTGGAGAGTTTACCCTCCTCAGCCCGAAGTGAAAAAGTAACTGGGCTAGTCACAGGATCAACCAGGTTGCCGCTGCAGAATGCGTCGCTGCATGTGCCTTCCCAGACGTGGGGTTTGCCACCACGGAAGGTGTAGATGGTTATGTCATCTTATATATCACCTTGCTCCTTCCTTCATGTCTGGGAAACATGAGCTGTCCATCAGATTCAAATGGCAAAACATTTCAAATCTTACGTCATATTGAATTATCGTGCGATGAATTCCCAAGCATACATTCAGTGCTCGGTCTCGTATATGTTAATTTGTACAGGTGAGTTGAACTTCAATGAAAACATGAGAAGAACCTATGGATGTCCAATAACCCAGTATAAGTTGTTCAATTTCATGTTGTAAGTGAATTGTTATTGCTACAGAAAAGAATAAAATGCAAATGGCCCAAGAATATCATCAGTTTGCTTTATTAGATATATGAACGGGATTACTGAAGTGAATTAAATATAAACTATTAATGGTTATATTAATACCAGCGTAGGAAATGTTGAGGTTTTCACATGGTATTTTAAAGGAAATTACCGACTAGGCAAGTATGGCCGGGGTGCATTTCGCTGGAGTAAAACTAAATTGCAATATATGTATTAATTTCAAAGTTGATTTAGAGGGAGAAAGAATTGGCAGAGAACAGTACATATATATTTAGGTTCATAAATAATTGGGAATGATACATTTTCTTTTATTATAATTATATATGTATGTGCAGCGTTCTATATATATTATAGAAATATGTCTACATCATTAGAAAATGCTTTATTACAATGTTGAGCACACTGGATAAAATTCACAAATGAGATGAACAACAATTTCAATTCCATTATTAAGGAATATGCATTTCATAGTTTTAAAGTTTCGGTCTTTATCGAAAGGGTTCAATTTCATTTAGGGTCAGGATAGTAAACGGTATAGGGTAACATGAAATTGAATCCCAAATGAACTAGATTAAATTTGAATATATTGTAATTAAGAATTTGAAAACGTTAGAGAAGAAATTATTATTATTTCATAATTCCATCTGCAATGCGTAGATGCATATGAAATTGATTACTTCAGCATAAACTTTAGCCTGAAACCTATGCAGGTTGCCATATTATAAATGTTATTAAATATGTGAATATATGTGTTTCCGTATGTGCGGTTGTATTGTGTTCTCGATGATTCCTTACTGTTAAAGGTTTTCTCAGCTAGCAAACGTACTTATATAAATAATTGCTATTTATTTCCTTGGGTCTTTTCGTTATGTTTTGGTAAGCTATTTAATTTATGTATCTGCCTTTTGAGATCGGACCATTTTGTACGACATTCATACGCTTAAGGTGAAATTCTATATGCATGCATAAACACATCCATAATGATACACCTAGGAATAATAACACGCACGAGAAAAGTAATAACTAAACCATACATACATGATGGTTAACTAAATCGTTACATATAATTGGCGCTACACACATTTACTACTATATATACACATCACATTTTCAGAAAATGTCAACATTTTCTCAGACATAGCTTTCCTACAGTGAGCTTATATTTAATATGTATTCTGAGGGGGTACTTTCCACTTTTTACTTTCATATTTTCTTCACTAACTGATTACACGGGCACTTGCGTTTTCCACACCAGATCATTTTTGTTATTTCACAGCCAATCTTATAATTTTATATTTGTACTTACTTATCCACAAGGCGTTTTACACCCTGTATCTATGTGTCTGAGCGCCTTAATGTGTGTATACTTTCTATATATGTACACGAACGCCTCCGTATGTGCGCGCGCGTGCGTGTATATATATATATGTGTATGTATATGTGTCTTTATATTTGTGCTTTGACTTCTATGTTTTTTGTTTTTTGTTTTGTTTTTTTTCTCTTTTTTTACATCCTCATTTTTATGTGTGCGCATGTAAACAGGTCAATATGCGTGAGTGAATGTATGTGTGTGTTTGTGTGTGTGTGTGTGTGTGTGTACGTACCGAACGTATGGATGTGTAAGTGTGCGTGAGTATATAAGCATGTCTATTTTTGTGTGTGTGTATGTGCGAGTGTGTATACAGTCGCGTGCGTGCGCGTGATTAGATATACATGGGGCGAGGCGTATATGCGTATATATGTGCATCCTATGTGTGTATGTATGCTTGCATACGCTTTTGTCTGCACGTCTTTGCGTGTATGTATATATATTTTTTTTATAGATAAACGTCTCTTGTAGATATATGTATGTGTGTACGCATGTACCTTGTTTGTCTTCTTTTCTTTAATTTTTTTCTTTCTAAATTATTGTTCCATGTTTATAAATATATCGAGAATGATACTTTCTTTTAATTATTACACTCCCTTACCTCTTTTACTTGCGCATATAGGTGTACGTGTGTGTGGGTGCTTTCATATTCTTATATTGTATCTAATACCCTGTTTTTCTGTGTACCTGCTAAACAGACAACCACATCATGTCTGTCTGTAGTTGCAGATACACAGATACACTTGCACTAACACATATATTTACGCACACTTTTTCACTATACGTACACATTTGTACATACATACATATGTACATCTGTGAACGTATATACATACATATACACACACCTAACTATATTTCTTGAAAGATTTTTATATATTTCATATGGCTATTGTAATTCCTTTGTCTATATTTATATAATTCTTTTGCTTTTCTTGATGAGATTTTCCAAGTATTTAGCGACGAACGAATGAAGACGTTTCTTTCGTATTCGCCTCATTCGGAAAACCTCTGGTAATGAGGTAATTATATTGTATTGATTTTTATACATTAAATTTTGCTCATAGAGCACTCTTCAATTCCATGACCTTTTCTGTTTTCAACGGAAATTTCAATACCTATATATATATATATATATATATATATATATATATATATATATATATATATATATATATATAGCAAAAATGTTCAAGACCACGATGGCAGAGCTGAAGCCGTTTCGACGGCTATTTCTGGTCTAAATAAAAATGTTTAGCCTGGTAAATAAATAGCCGAACTTCTCAGGGGCTATTTCCTTATATGGGAAGATTCTAATTGTCAAGGGTATTGGTCGATCCCCTTGACAATTACTATCTTCCCATATAAGGAAATACCCCCTGAGAAGTTCGGCTATTTATTTACCAGGCTAAACATTCTTATTTAGTCCAGAAATAGTCGTCGAAACGGCTTGAGCTCTGCCGTCGGGGTCATACATGTTCCTATTACCCAGTCTACTACCCTTAGTATTGAGTACTTTAGTGAGTTATGGTCCATCTGGTTCCTTACCACAATTGCTTCGTTATATATATATATATATATATATATATATATATATATATATATATATTTATTAAAATAACAGATTAAAGTGTAAGCAAAGAATCGCTGCTTTCACCCTTAACGGGATCTTCTGAAACTCATCATGTTATGTGTTGGTGTAATTGTAGTACAGTGTCGCGATAACCAAATATGTTTGGTTCGACTCCCATGTACGTCAATACTCATCTTTTTCCATTTATCTGAGGGTTCTAAACCCCATTATCAGGCTAAAATTCGTTTAGTCAAAAATACTGTGAAAGCTATTATATATAAAAGAGAGTGAGAGAGAAATGACTTATCAGGACTCCGAAAAAGATCAAGGGAAACATCATGTTATCGAACCTGGGACCATGCAAGGTGAGATTCGAAACTCTAAAGGCAGAAATATAAAGGCCTGTACTAGAAAGTGACTCGAAAAATCTTCTGCAGCTGGGAGACAAACCATTCATGATAGCACAGGAATTTCTGAAGTATATAGCTTGGCTACAACCACTGCTTAATTCAAAAGATGCAAAGTAACATAACGACCTTTGATGATATTTGAGCCGGGATGGGCAGCGCCAAACCCCATGAAAATAACACATTAGTATTCCCAATGAATGTCACAGAATTGTTACGAGAGGTATTTAGTAGCTTGGAAATGGAAGCGCAATTCCCCACACGCAAGACGTTGTCACATGTAATCAAGCAATATGCCTAACACTCACGGAAATAAATACATAAATATATATATATATATATGTGTGTGTGTATGTGTGTGTGTTGAAGTGCGCGTATGTGAGTGTGTGTGCGTTCGGATCCTTGTATGTAAAGGTTCCTTTTATTTTGTACTAGCAGTAAAGCCCGGCGTTGCTCGGGGTCGCTCAGTAGCTGTGTTAAAGTTACAATGTTAAGTTTCTTTCTTAGCTTAAAAACTGTAGTGTCTACTGTGCAGACTTGCATGTGGTGTTTTTGATTAATATTCCCTCAACCAACAATATGCCTTATGAAGTTAAGAAAACATAACGATAACCCGAATGTTATAACAAAAGAGGATGCTGGGGATAGAAACTGCACTGGTTATTTATTAACAAAGATCGAAAATGTAAACACTGCAACGCAGAGAAAAACATTAGCGTAACCAAATTATCAGTTATGTCTGTCTGCACGCCTATATCACCTCTCTGCACGACTGTCTGTCTGCACGCCTATATCACCTCTCTGCACGACTATCTGTCTGCACGCCTATATCACCTCTCTGCACGACTGTCTGTCTGCACGCCTAACGAAATTTACAGATACATATATTTTATATAAACTTATATAATTTTTGCTTTTTTTTACGAAATATTTGCTTGTTTTAAGTAGTTTTTAAATAGACTTGTTTTCAAGTAAAAATATTGTTTTAAAAGGCTTGTTTTACGTAGTCTTTAAATCGTGTATTGTGTTAATGTCATTTTAAACGCTGAGAAAGCCAGCGTAATTTTTTTAATTTTTGCACGCAGACGCTCAATGTAAACAGAACAAAGGGAAATAACTGATCACTTACGCTCAAAAATCGATACATTATATTCGATTTCGTCACATAGGGTGGGTCAATTTGAAATTTTTTTTTCCGATGTCTTCGCTAGGGCTCAATGTACAAGTCTAGCAATTTCGGTGCAATTCCGTGAGAGATTCTAAGAGGAGATGTGTGCCAAAAATCGATAGACAGACAGACAACCACAGTTTTATATATAGAGATTAAATCCGGAAAACTAGCAGAAGGTGAGATGAAGATTTGGAATATGTTTAACTTATTCTCAACGGGTAAAATATATAGTACAAACATATATCTACTATTTTTACGTGTACAATGAGCAAATTTAATCTCCTCTGAACTGCCCTAATAGTTCTTCTGTGGAATAGTCATATTCAGATAAATATATTGTACATCATGTGAGCTGGGTAAACCTACAGTGTGTAATGTTTTCTATTAACCTCTCTCTTGCAAAGACTATTCAATCGATTATTGATCAACATTCCGCAACTCTGTTTTAATGTGGAAGGGAATACCAATGTAAAAGTATATGAAAGTAACACACATGTGAACTATTTACATTGCAATATTTACCCAGTGAATATAATCCTAATATAAAACATATTTATAATTTTAATCAACGGAATATCTTACTTTCATGTATTTCATGACAATTGATTTTTATGAAATGTAATATATCAGAAGCATATAATAATGTAAAACAAAGGTTCTCAAGGGAGGGGGGGGGGTATATGCACCCCGGGGGGGGGGCGTTTCGGAACACCAGGGGGGCGTTTAGGAGCAAGGTCGCGTTAGCGGGCGTTTGGAGCTTGAGGGGGGTGGCTAGGTGGCGCTGAAAGACTCTTTACTTTGGTAAGTTTTATAAGCCATATTAGTATGTCTTTGAGACAGCCAGTGTGAATGCATTTGAATGAGCTTGCAGACAGCATAACTATAGTCTGACCACAGCTGTGAGCAGGTGTGTCTAGATATTAACCTGTAATTGAGATCCTAAAAAAAAAGAAAACCCACGGTCATCTGGGTCAAGGACACGTTCCTTCACCGATAACAATGTATTTCATGTCTGAAATTATTAACTCAACCGTAACGAGTTAACACTATGTAGATGTATTTTATTCCCTATTGTATAAATAATATTACAAAAAAAAAAACACACAGAAGCGTGTAGCACACACACATCTAGGACCACATGCAACACATAGGCAGGTAATACACGCATCTAAGACCACATACGACACATAAGCAGGTAATACACACATCTAGGACAAGATGCAACATATAAGGAGGTAGCACACACACATCTAGGACCATATAAACCACACAGGCAGGTAGCACACACATCTAGGACAACATACAACACATAATCAGGTTATACAAACATCTAGGACCACATACAGCACATAAGGAGGTAGCACACACACATCTAGGACCACATACAACACACAGGCAGGTAGCACACACATCTAGGACCACATACAACACATAAGCAGGTAATACAAACATCTAGGACCACATACATCACATAAGGAGGTAGCTCACACACATCTAGGACCACATAAAACACACAGGCAGGTAGCACACACATCTAAGACCACATACAACACATAAGCAGGTAATACAAACATCTAGGACCACATACAACACAATCAGGTAATACACACGTCTAGGACCACATACAACACACACGCAGGTAATACATACAGCTGGGACCACATGCAATACATAAGCAGGTAATACATACATCTAGGACCACATACAACACAGATTGTATCATGTGCTACGGACGACGCAAGAGCAATGGTCGGCTAACATAAGAGTTTCGTCACTCTTCTGAAGAGAGAACATCTATATGTATTTGCTTTTCATTGTGTCATTCATCGACAACACTTGGCTGGGAGGAAATTTAGCAAGCCTCTGAGCAAGTCCTTGCAGGTGGCCATTGATGTCATCAATTTTATTAAACGGCATTCCCTCAATGAACGAATTTTCCAGCAACTCTGCCAAGATAATGACGAAGAATTCGTCAAGTTGCTCCTTCATACTGAAGTGAGGTGGCTTTCAAAGGGCAAGTGCTTTACTCACTTCTTTCAACTGTTCGACTCTATCATTGAGTTTCTGCGAGGACGCAACACAGAACTGTAGAAGAAAACCCTCGATGTGAGGCAAGACTGCGCTTACCTCACCAACATGTTCGATAAATGCAATAGCGTCATTTTGGCTTTGCAGGGGAAGAAGATCACCTTGCTTAAAGAAAGGAATGCTGTGAAAACATTCCTGGCCAAATTGAATGTCATCGAAAGGAATCTTTGTTGACGGGAATTCTATAATTTTCCTAGTGTCGCCAATGTTCAAAACATTGTAAGCGATCACCAACTCCAAATTTATACCACTCACCTCCGTGCTCTACAATACAACATGAGAGAATGGTTTGTCGACCTTTTGCCGATGGACATCCCAATGTGGACAGCAGATGCTTTCATAGCTAACGTCGACGATTTGGACGTTAAATTTCAGGAAGAATTCATTGAACTTCAAGCAGATGACATGATCAAAATTAGATTTCCCAAAATAGGTGAACCACTTTTTGGGATGCAAAAGGAAATTCAGCGTTGATTTCCACACCTACAAGCAGAGGCTAAGATATTTGCTGTGACTTTTCCAAGCTCATACTTAGTCGAGAGGAGGCTTGGTGTTGTTTCCAGACTGCACAGTAAGGCTCGAAACCACTATAATGTAATTACACGTGGAGATCTCTGGCTACATCTTAGGAAAATAAAGCCTCACGTTAAAGAGTTAGCTAGACTCTATGAAGCTCAAAGGTCCCATTGAAATGAGTCAAAGTTAAAGTAAGTTGATTTATCCGAAAACTTGTATATGCTATTGTTACAAAGCAAACTAACAATTTTTTTATTTGAAGTTGCAGTCTGACTGGACTGGAAACCATCTACTACAATTCAATTACTCATTTGTTTTATATATTTTACCATTTATTAATAAATATACCATCCCGCGTGGTCATGAAAACCCTCTTCCGTGGTCTCTAAGCTCACAAAGCAGGGGGACATCAAGTTTGATATCAACATTTATTCTGTCCGTTTCATTAAAGGGAAAATTGTAAAGCTTTGAAATGATATAATTGCCACTTTCTTCCAGCTAAGGGCACTCTTGGGATAGACAGAGTTGCTCGTGAATAAATGTTCAAAATAGCTGGTATCGCCTGGTTGGAATTCAACTGGTCCTTATTCATAAAAAAGAACATTTATGTTCCTTTTTTTTTAAATTTATATTTTTTTTTCAAGGAAAGTATTTATACTCTTAACTGCCTGAATATTGTTAGTCAACTTTTTAGTGATCTACTGATATCAAAATCAGTATATTGAAAAATGGAAAAATGTGTGTGTGTGTGGGGTGGGGGGGGGGGGTGTTTCGTGATTTCAAGGGACAAAAGTTTTGCTTAAATGGGTTGAGAACCTGTGATGTAAAATATACTATTTCCATAGCCATCAACTTTAAAATCTGTATGTGTCTATGCTGCAGTCCATTTTATGTTTATTAACAAACCACAATAGAATCAACCGTTCTAGTAATTGTAATGTGCGCCTGCCCTAGAAATTGAATTTATATATTGACACTGAAATGAACGGCAAAGAAGATCGCGGTGAGTACATAATCAGAGAATGAAGTACCAAGATAATATTACAATGAATTTTATCCAACGTTTTACGCCTGTACCAATTGCTCTTCTTAGTATTACTGAAATTACGTCCAAAATATATTTGGCAATAGCAGGGCATCTCACACAAGAATATGAAGAAAAGTAAGAGATATTTTATGCTGTCAATTCTAATAGCAAAATATAAGTCAATTTTAATCGTACAGTTAATGTATATCGAATATGGAAAAAAAAAAATAATAATGTGTCAAAATTATCCTAGCATTTACTTTAACAATACAACAAATCTTAACTTCGCAAGTAATCAAATCAAGAATATAAATTAATTCTCAATCTTCCAATTTTTCGTAAATCATGTATACTATTGTTAAGTGGATACATGTATTTTCGATATTAGGTATCTTATCAGAAAACCTAAAATACAGAAGAAAGTAAGATATTGAATATGTCTCAATTCGAAAAACAAACATATTTATACATTACAGTATAGTCACGAACAAAATAAGTTTACTATACTGATAAATATAGAGGTGGCTAAAATTCAACATCATATGGTTTTAAAAAGATAAAAAGATTAAATGACCAATAATGATGTCCCTCTTTTCGATCTTGTTTCAAAATAAGCAGTTGCATCCCTCCAAATGTCCTATGTTCCGATTGACCATTATATAGAAATACATTTCATTAGAGTATTTATGTATTTTTAACATGAAATCATTTTTTTAATACTGATATTTGCTTGTTACAGTTAATTGTTGCCCGTTTATTTGATCGGGTACAAAATAGGGTAATTTGCTATATCTTACTCTAATCATTGTATGCCGTAGCTACGTTCCAGGAAATAAACAGTTAAGGGACTATGTATTACTACATATACATTTTAATTAATCAACTTTAAATTCAATGACACTGTGGAATTATTATACGTTAATAAATTGTATATGGAGCATGGTATGTATTACCGAAAACAAAATTTATTTTAACAAAGATGTAAGTTAACTGAGCAAATACAAAACAAATAACAAGTTTTGCAGCATTTGTGTTCCAACAAGTTTAGGGATCAAAATAATGAGCTCTGATTTGGCAGACAAAAATCCTAGGTTGATCGAGAAAGTATAATTCAAGTACCTGTGTATATTGTATTCATATTCTTCCCCAAATTAATACACTTATACCGATTTTAAAAGATACAAAATCGATATATAACTTTTAGATAAAAATAATTTGAAAAAAAGTCTCATTTTCTACGATTTTATGTGAACATTTTCACCATTAATTGGAATGCCATGCCTTGTTCCATGAATCATATCGTCATTAATATCATTTTCAATTATTTAAATGGAGGCTCAATCAATAATTCAGGCAAATTATTCATTAGAATTTCCAAACTACAATTTTAATATGTAGCATGATCGAATCTTACTCAGATTCTCTTTAAGTATCTTATTTGTTTTGCATTACGGAAATCTAGCTTGCGCTGACGATATATTGCACCAAATTAAATTTAGTACCATTTCAATCGATGATGCTAAAATCCATTTACTATTCTAACCTGAAGAGATGATATACATAAGAGGTTAATATATTCTTGATTTTCCCCGAGGAATTAAATTTGATTCCTTTTATGAAACGAAATCAACGTTGTGTGGGAACATTTCTTTTTCATTTGCAAGAATATCAAACAGGTAATAGTTACAAACCAAGTTTCCTTGCAATCAACTCTCTTTATAAAACTCTGTTAATATTCCATGCTGGAATATTCTTTCAATTATCGTATCGTTACTGACTTCCTTATGACATTGCATATATTATTATTGGAGATAATTACAAGCTTCCGATGAATATGGCCTTGGCCAAGAGTTGATGTCATCAAACGGTGTCAAACTTTCATTGGATATTTTGCACCTTAACCATAACAGGCTTTCATTGAATGTTAGCTACAGTGGCCAAATTACTGGCTATATTCATTACATTGCTTCCAGGTTATCTCATCTCTCCTGCACCAACACCTCTATAATACTGTTTCTGCTGGTTTCCCTCATCCTGTATGCAACTGCCTCATTATCTCTTCATGTCAACCCAATGATTAGGAGCATACTTTATACTGACTGCATTAGGAATACCTGCAGCCGACCTCAGATGGAAATAGTCATACCTGCTATCGTGTTTCGCTGCACTTCTTCACAACGTCTTGGGATTTTGCACTATTCAGCTCGAATAGGTGACTGGAAATGTTATCGCACACACTCTGAGGTTAATTAGGATTAATTTCATCTTCTCGGAGCAGAGCACCGCATTTGTCTTCATGTCTCACTGTTAACACCCGACGATTGGGCCATTTTTATTAGGGCACATATTGTTCCAGCTTTGATGACATATCTCCCTCTGTCACAAACTTGTAGGTGTTTTATCAACGTTTGGAATTAATCGACCTGGAATATTAACAATATCATAAGCACCTTGTTATTGCCCCATTCATATCTTTTGGGGGCGAGTTCTGTGATTAACCCCGTCCGAAAGTGCAATATGGTGGCTAATTTCAAGATGTTTCCAGAATTGCTCGTCACTGACGCTACAAATCCGCAAATAAATTGGAGTCATTGTCATGTCAAACAATACTCTTAGAATGATGGATATCCGGAGATGTTTGAATTCCTCCACCCCCAATGGCGGTATACACCGAATTTTTCTTGATCATATATAGTGAACACCTTTTGTCCAGTTTGGGATAATTCCCGAACAATGTCAAGTGCATGTTTATCCTCTTCTCCACTATCACAAAACAAAAAATAACACACTGTTAACAAGCACGTATGCCTCCTCATTAGATGATGGTGATGATTGTCATACTTTGAAATTTCAAGGAAACACTGATTTTGGTTTTATTCCTTTGGCATTCTTCAGCCTTTCCGTACTTATAATGTGGTCCCCGTCGGAAAGTGATCACCTAACGACTTTACAAGTCATTTTGTTGGATTTTCTTGAATTCCAGAAATAAAATCATTTTCATTCGCAAAATGAAATTATTCATCAGTCTACATTCACTCATTACCGTGTTCTTGTATTACTTTGGACACAATGTCAACACCATCTAGTTTGCTATGTGGCCATGCACAGCTGGTTTGTAGATATTAGAAAATAAAACTACGCTTGAAAGCACTTATTGGTTGTTGCTGTATGTACAACACGACAACGGCAACGTCTGCTCCTGCTACTGCTGCTGCTACTACTACTACTACTACTACTACTACTACTACTACTATTACTACTACTACTACTACTACTACTACTACTGCTACTACTACTACTAACGAGATGATATATTATCAGAATTGGTCTTCTGGTTTAAAATTATTCACTGAATATTCACTAAAAGAATATAATGCAAAAGTTGTCAATATATCGCGTTTAGTTAAACATTTGTGTTCCTTTTTCAGCATCTTCAGAACATCAATTAATACCAGCAATTATTGTTAATTTCCTTTCATATATTTCGATTAATAACTATATATTTTTCCTTGAAAATGTTCAATGCTTTCCAGGTCACATAATAGTATGCTCTACATGCATTGAAAAGAGGAAGAATTGAGAAACTGTTCCATGGAAATTCGCCAAATGGATTGAGAATAATTATGAGAAATAGATTTGGAGCTGTATTGTTTAATGTTTTCAAACCTGACGCTAATTATATATTTTAATTGCTTTTCAATTATTGTTTGAGATGACAGTTCAAGACAAAGAAAGTAACTTAAAATATTGATGCACCATCGATCATATAGAGCAAGCGATTTATATAAAAATATTAAAGAATACGCAGTTCATATGTAAACACATTAAAACTGAGGAATATGGAAATATGTAAAAAATAGTAAAGACTATAAAAAATCGATGGGAAAATCATATTTTATTCCTAAATGTATTTTGTTTCCTTCGAAACAATGTCCAAATAAAATTATTGAATATATATATATATATGTCCAAATAAAATTATATAATATATATATATATTGAATATATATATATATATTAGTAAAAAGGAAAAGGAAACGCTGACAGACTTTTCCAGTGAAAAATAGTTTAATTAGGAATAAGTATAAATTACTAATAAGTAATGGTTAGTATTCAGTGTTAGTTTTAGGTTTCTTACCGGTTGCGCATTTCAAATGCTTTTCAAAATTAATTTTGAGAGACCGTTTGTGATTTGGTGGTTTTTGAATGTCACGTGAATAAGCACTATAATTTTGTTGGGCGGTAGAAGTCACGTGAATGTTCAATAATAAAAGAGGTGAAATGATGTATAGTATTGTCATAACACCAAGGTGTGTGTGAGTGTGTCCAGATTGTACGTACTGCAAGTGAATCCATTAGGCCCTGCCGTATGGGATACTTGTGGATAGAAATGTATGTAGGATGTATGTTGATGTAGGTATGTATGTGGACGTGTGTATGTTGTGAGTTCGTCTTAGGGAGAAGTGTTTAAACGGGGTCCGTATTTGTTAATAAAGTGAGATTCCTTCCTGGTGCGCTAGGTGTGGGTGGCATTATCTTTAATGAGGGGAAATATTCTAAAGTTGGGTTGATTTTGGGCGGCACAGGTATCAATGTGTTCACTCAGCGGTATTTTTCTGTATTCCCGTATTTTGATTTGGGGTCTATGGACAGTCATGCGTTGGTGGAGGCCCTTTAGTCTGGCCTATGTATTGTTCTCGACAACCTGAGCAAGTTAATACATATATTAGATTTTCTGATGCGCATGTGAAATTGTGCTTTACTATAAAACGTATATATATATATATATTTATTAAAATAACAGATTAAAATTCAAGCAAAGAATCGCTGCTTTCACCCTTATCGAGCCCTTTTTGGATTTTAGCCTTCAACTTTATTATTACTATATATATATATGTATATATGTATATATAACTATATATATATATAACGAAGGAGTTGCTGAAACTATATATATATATATATATATATTTATTAAACTAATAGATTAAAGTTTCAGCAAAAAATCGCTGCTTTCACCCTTAACGGGATCTTCTGAAATTAACTGTTAGTTTCAGAAGATCCCGTTAAGGGTGAAAGCAGCGATTCTTTGCTTAAACTTTAATCTGTTATTTTAATAAATATTTGGTATACGGTTCTTATTTATTTGATATATATTTTTCTTTATCGAGCACTCTTTGGATTTTAGCCTTCAAATTTATTATTATTACTATGTATATATATATATATATATATATATATATATATATATATATATATATATATATAACGAAAGAGTTGCTGAAACACCCCACTTGCCGAATAAGATAGGGAAAACCCCTACTGATATAGGTAGATGTACCTCTTTTCTTTTCCTCTTTTTTCTCTTCTCTTTGTCTCCCACTATCATTCCTTTCCACCACCAAACTCTCCCTAGTTCGTTTCTTTGTTTTTTGTTTTTCCCTTCGCCTACCCGGAGGCAGCCCATCGCGCTTGTTTAGCCTCAGTAACCCCCATCCCAGTAACTTCCAGATAGCATTCGACGATTTCGCTCTACTAACTATTTATAGCGGCAACTCTTTCTATAGCTTTGCCCGAAATAGCAGCACCAACAAAATATGCAAGCTGTGTTAGACTCTTTATTTCATTTCTCACTTTCCAATATTACTTTCTGATACATTTTCGCTCATATTTTATTATATTCTTTTGTATTATATTTTTTTCTTTGTCCCCTAAGCGCATTTGATTTACTATTTTTATAACGTCCCTCCTCCACTAATTTCTAAAGAAACCTTTTTTCGCCAACCTCATCTGGGCTACTTTCATACACATTCCTTAGAATTTGCCGTGTAGATATCACCTTCTACGCTTACCCGGTTCTACCCAATCCCCTATCGTTCCACAGGCAATATCAGCCATACCCAACACGGACGCACTGCCATGATAGACTTTTCTGTGACTGCAAATGTCAGTGTCTGCAAATTTTGACCAATCCCCTTGACAACTACAATCTTCCCATATAAGGAAGTACACTTGAAAAGTTCGGCT
>OZ024746.1:36054736-36207236 GCA_964016885.1 Eledone cirrhosa
ATGTTTATATATATATATATATGTTTATATATATGTTTATATATATATATATATATGTTTATATGCAAAAATTTTATTTAAATTTGTTGGGTCACGACAAGTAAATATTTTATAACTGATATAAAGCACTCAACAAGTGTTGGAGTAGATATACGATATTAAACAAATGGAAACTATATTTATAAAACCATATTTATTTCATTATACATGTTTCACGGATACCATATTAAAAATATGGAATGCCTTCTTCAGATAAAATACAATATATAAGCAGTTTTATAGATAAATTTGACGTACCATAAATATTGATCAACTTTTATGTAAGAAGTTGGTTTGGTAGTGAGACGTTTATAAATATTTAGTGTTAAGTACAGTTAAAAAGAAAGACGGAGAAAAAGAAGAAATGTGTGTAACGAAAAACAGAGAGAAATAGAGAGAGATAGGGGAGAGAGAAATAGTGAGGAGGTGAAAAATGAGAGGCAGCTGAGGCAACAGATGAATAATAATAATTCATCATACCAATTGAGAGATTTAGGAGGGAGGGAGTAATGTAATTATTTAGTTATAGTGTTAAGGAGACGGAGAGAAATAAAATATAAATAAAGAGAAAACAGAGAGGTAGAGAAAGATAGAGGTGGGTGGAAAAAGAGGTAGACCAAAATAATAATAATTATATATGGGGAGGTGAGAGAAATAGGAGAGAAGTAAGAGAGAAAACAAGAGAGAAGCTCGTGAGGCAAAGTTAAAATAACCGATACTTAAATTTCATCATGTATAAAGAGGGAGGAGAAGAAAGAGCTATATCTAGGGAGAAGGATGATAGATTTACATCTTTACGTTATGTCCTATCAATTTGAATTATCAATTCATATGAATTGGGTATTATAATGTAAATATCAATATTCATGAATGAGACAGATATATAATGTGTGAAAAATAATGACCATATGTTTAGTTTAAAAATTCTTAGGTCGATGTACCAAAAACTGAGATAAAACTTAAAAAAATACGGAAATACATAAGTATATATGTACTTTCCGGAAAAGGAAAGAAAGAAAAATAGAAGGTCATCTCAAATTCCAGTTGATACTATAGGCATACCCGTGATATTACGTGATCAACTCCGTAATTTCTCATTTCACAGAAAAAAAATTTTCCCTTGTGTTATAAAAGATATTACTATATATATATATATACATACATATATATACATAAAAATATATATTAATATTCCTGCCCTCACATACATGATTATCGTTCATGTATAGAATATTATGCATATCTGTAACATACCCAGATCTATAGCCGCATATATATATATATATATATATATGCGTGCGCACATATATGTACATGGACAGATAAAATAAACAGTTAAAATAGAATATACTCTGTAATCATTCCATATTCATATTAATACATATGGCCTTTGCACAGAGACAACATATATTAATATATCAGCGCAGAGATATCAAAACGTTAAGAATATTTTCATCACTCCCTAGAGTATCTAGGGCCGTAAAAAACACAGTATGCCGCCCATATCAACCACAGAAATCTACCCTTCCAATTTTTCTGACAATATATTGCCAAGTTCATTAGAAGCAATCAGAATCAAAAAGCAAATAAAAAACCAAAAATTATTCAACAAAACTTATTTAGCAGAAATCATTTAAAAGATTTAGGAGACCCTGTTGTTCTACAGATGCTCTTATATTTAGTATTGAAGTTTATCTAGCGTAAAATTCATTCAATAGATTGGGAGCATCAGCATTTTAGGGTAGTTTAATTACATCATTAGTATATATTTATGAAGAAGTTTTAAAAGAAAAAGTTGAAGGAATCGAAAGATTTATCGTCAGGTTTCATAATTAATTAAATATCTTAACTAAATATTCTACATTTTAAATTTATATTTATATTTAAACGTTGAGTTCAATCTATGTCTGCAGCAACTGAATAAATTGCTCCTTAAATTAAGGGAATTTTTAGATTTTAATATAAAGAATATCTCCTCCACGCAGAGGTCACATGTCTCAGATGAGGAATTAAAAGCAATCCCTCTTGAGACTATATTCCAAAACATCGAATATCCAACGTTATCATGTTTAAGTTGCCAGAGTAAGCCTGATAGGGAAGTTGAAGATTTTTTGTTTGGATCTGTGAAAGAATTCTTATGATTATTATAGCGAAGTTTAAATTCTGTCGAGGTGAAACCAACATAGTTAAAAGAATTTAAGTTAGTTTTAACGTTACAATTGTATATTATATATTTAACTAAGCAATTGTTATTTAACGGACATTTAGATTTATTTCTACAGTTACAGTTGTTTAATTGAATATTGTTTAGGCTATTATCGGTATTTTGGCTAGGTTTTAGATTCCTATTATTTATTATGTTAATATTTTGTGCTAAATTTTTGGTGGACGAGTAAGTTAATTTTATAGTATGTCTATTATACAAAAATATAGTGTACATAGGTGAGACAGCTCGTAGTATAGGGGAACGGATAAATGAACACTGGCGAAACCTTCAAGATAATAAAGAATCATCTGTACTCTACCAACATGCTAAGATAGAACACAAGGGTAAATTAGAGAACATAGAAATAAAAATAGAATCCACACACAGAAAAGATGCAATGTTTAGGCAAATTACAGAGGCAGTATGCATAAAAGAATTACAACCAACATTAAATAGAAAATATGAGTGGAACAGCAACATCACAACTTACAATTAAGGACGAAATGAAAACACACACACACATAGAACAAACAACCAACCAACAACATGTAAATAAATAAACAAATAGATAAATGAACACACACACACAGGCAGCCGGATGTGGCGCATGCGCAAACTGAGCACACAACACACACACAGAAACAAAATGGCGTAGGACAGAAGAAAGGAAAGGCACAGAAACAAAGAAAGGAATCCCAGTCACTGAAGAGGTCACCGAGTGTGTGACGAAAGGACTATGACTATATATAAACAACTATCTGGTTGTGGAACCAACCAACCAACCAGAAATTTATAAGTTTGTAGATTTGTAAATTTATAAATTTATAAATATATAATAAATTGAAGTGAAAGCAACTGGTGCGTGTGATTCTTATTGGCAACATGACCCTCCCAAAGTATAACAATATCGGTTTCAACACACGATTTCAGATAAAGAATCTTGCTAAACAAATTCAGAAAAGAAATATGGTAAGCCTTAGCCAGGCTAACAAGATACTGAAAACCACCATGTTATGTTGTCTACGAAAAACCATAACATCTCGACAACTAACCTTCATAAAGCAGTGTGCCTCCTCCAGAATCTACACCAACACCATCAATACCGGCGTTAGAAGATTACAACTCACCAAAAAACAAGCAGATAGGCTAAAACGAACATTAATTCTAAACATAAAAAAGATCTATAGAGAATTAAATCATCAAGAAAAACAAAAGCGTAACCTAATACAAGAAATAGCTAGAATCACCACACCAAGAGAGAAACTAATATTTATAAGCCTTATACGCCCTGAAGAACAGTACATTACTCAATAATGTGATAAGCCCTTTAACAGGAAACTAAAGAGGCTTAAACAGGCAAAGCTAAATCAGGATACTATAGAGTATACCAATAGATATCCCGACAAAATTGACGGTATCAACATGGCCGACACCTCATTATCAGAAGAGTTCAACAACAAAAAACCAACATATATGGGAACACAACATTAGATAATGATGAAATGTCTGTGTTATGTTTGCCGCCGACATTTGCGACATTCAAGAAGGTAGATATGATTAGTTGTCTGTCAGAAATAGAAAAATCATTTACAAAACTACGTTGGAGCATCAAAAACAAAAGCAACAATATACGCACACACATATACAACACACATCCCAACAAAAACAGACACACAGACACAAACAACAATAACAACAACACACACATCAACAACAATAACAATAGCAACATACCCAGAAACAACAACAACAGACACGCAGACACACACAACAATAACAACACACACAACAATGATAACACACACGGGGACAACAACAACACACATCAAAAACACACACGCATTCTATGCCTCTCACCACCACCAAAATCTTAACAAACACACAGACACAGAAAACAAGTAATGACAGTAGCACAGAAATCACAGAAATAAGGGAAAGTAATAGGATTAAAACGAAAAGGAGATGGGAGACTAAGGACAAAGAGAATAACCAAGACGAACACACATACACACAACATAGGGTAGATAACAACATTGAGCTAGTGGAAAGAGACAGGAGTAATTAAGAGAGACATAGAAACAACCATGAGGCTGTTGGTGGAAATAGAAATAGAAACAACCAACTAACAATAACAATAGCACTAGTACACATAAAGCAGCAGCCTGGAACTCTCCGTTTTATAATCCCTCCGATAAATCATTCGACCTGCGACGAGTCTACGCCACGACTTTACCATTTAACAAACGCACGCATTTGCCGTCGCAGGTCGATGAACAAACATAAGCACAATTTAGTATAGCTAGATCCAAACTTAGAAATATTATAGAACAGTATAGCAAGAAGCATAATAGAATAGAGGCCCAGCAACTGGGAGAACAATTTGCAAATGGCTTGCGTAAGCTCATGCAGCGCTCACGTAATGGAGAGATAGCATGCTTTCCAACAGACAAGTCTGGCAGAATGTCGGTTGACAGCCTGCCAAACTACATCCAGGCAATGCAACCCCACATCACTAACACAAGAGAGGTAACACCATAGGAGCATGAGGATAGAGAAAAAGCCCTCAATGCCCATATGGTGATGTGGACGAATATAATGCAGCCCAACTAAAGGACTGCCAACAACTTCCAGGCCTGGAACAATGACGTGCCGGCGTTATGTGGGCTTCGAAAAGACCATAAAACGGGCCGTGACCCTGTCGCGGGACCACCAACACGGCCAGTCTGTGGAGCTAACATTGCTAGTAACTACAGACTGTCCTACTTCCTCTCCCTGATCATACGCCCCATCATTGAGATGTCCCCAGATGTATGTGACAGCACGGAGGACCTCCTCAGCAGAATCGGCGTGAGTAACCGATCTGGGGACCTAACAAACTGCATAATAGGCAGTATGGATGTTGTGTCCCTGTATCAATCTATTGACGTGGATTTTGCTGTGGAGAAATGCGTAGAAATGATCAGCGAGAGCAAGGTTGAGTTCCGGGGAATTGATACCGGTGAGCTGGGACTTCTACTTAAGCTTACCTATAGTAATATTTAACTTGACACTTATGACCTTAGCAACCTGTGCCCTACAAGACCAGCAAGAGGCAGACCATCTACCATTACCTCAATGGCCAAGAAAACCCACACAGATAGATGGAAAGGGTGGACCAGAGCCATACGGACACCCGAAAACCACGATGAACTGAAGAAAATGATTGCACATGCGGTAGGGGCCAGCATAGAATTAACCCTTAAGGAACATATGTTCAAATTTAATGGAAAAACATATGCCCAAGAGGAAGGAGCAGCCATTGGTGTTAGCATTGCAGGCGACATAGCTAACTTATTCATGGTATGGTGGGACAGTAGACTTAAACTTAAAGAACAATTAGGGACAGCTTAACCCTGATAATGTACTCCCGCTACGTAGATGATATAAACATCGTAGTTAAGACACCCCCACTAGAGAACAGTCAGGAACTAGAGAAAAACACAATGGAAAGCATCCAGAAAATAGCAAACTCCATCCACCAGAGCATTAGAGTTACTATAGACTACCCAAGTAGACACCCCAACCATCGATTACCTGTACTAGACACAGAGCTCTGGTTAGATACCATTAACAACCAAAAACAAATCCTCCATTCCCATTATGCTAAACCCATGACTTCCAAACATCTGATCCACCGAAACTCGGCCATTTCGGACCATACCAAAATCAACATACTGATTGCGGATCTGGTACGGGTGATGAGAAATGTGTCCCGTATGTGCAACCCCGAAGAACTAGAGAGACACATACAACACTTCATCCACCGTATGCAGTTCTCTGGCTACAATCAGAGTGTATAGAGGAGCCAGAACCAAATGGGAAAAAATGGTAAGTAATGACATAAATGGGACCTGCCCCTTGTATAGGAGCAAATTTTGGAATAGAATAGAAAGAACTAGGAACAAGGCCAATAGAATAAACTCATGGTATCATAGCAATAAATACCAGAGTGTAATGTTCATCAATACAACCCCTAGAGGCGAACTAGCCTACAAATTTAGAAGGGCCCTAAATAAAACATAAACTCAATATTATGATAGTAGAAAGACCAGGTACCTCCGTAAAAACACTTATTAGCAAGACATACCCGTTCCAAAGACCCTCATGTATAGATAGGAAATGTATAACCTGTAAAATAAGCCCCCATATTAACTGTAAAACTAGAAATGTAGTGTATAGCATAAGATGTACTGAAGGACAATGTAGAAACAAAAATATAGTGTACATAGGTGAGACAGCTCGTAGTATAGGGGAACGGATAAATGAACACTGGTGAGACCTTCAAGATAATAAAGAATCATCTGTACTCTACCAACATGCTAAGATAGAACACAAGGATAAATTAGAGAACATAGAAATAAAAATAGAATCCACACACAGAAAAGATGCAATGTTTAGGCAAATTAGAGAGGCAGTAAGCATAAAAGAATTACAACCAAAATTAAATAGAAAATATGAGTGGAACAGCAACATCACAACTTACAATTAAGGACAAAATGAAAACACACACACACATAGAACAAACAATCAACCAACAACATGTAAATAAATAAACAAATAGATAAATGAACACAAACACACACAGACACCCGGATGTGGCGCATGCGCAAACTGAGCACACAACACACACACAGAAACAAAATGGCGTAGGACAGAAGAAAGGAAAGGCACAGAAACAAAGAAAGGAATCCCCAGTCACTGAAGAGGTCACAGAGTGTGTGACGAAAGGACACATAACACTATACACACACGCAAACGCATGCGCAAAGTAGACAAAATAAAATAAGATAAACAAACAAGCAAATAAATAAATAAATATATAGGCAGACTGAATAAAAAATGGCGTGGACATACAACACAACAGGAGGAACAAAGAATATAACACCACTGACGATGTTGCAGATGTGCAACGAAAGATTTATGTAAATTATGTAAACTATATATATGTGTTTGTGTCTATATTGTATCTGTATTATTTTTGACCGTCGGTCAGTCAATGGCAACATTGAGGACCGAGTAAGTTAGATCGCATATATAAAAGACAGCGAGAATCGAAAACCAACCAAACAGTGAGTGTGTTCTGTTATTAATTCTGGCAATATTACGCAAATATAACCCTCCCAAGTATAACACTATCTGTTTCGACACACGATTTCATATAAAAAACCTCGCTAAACTATATATACATACATATGTATATATATATATATACATGTACATACATATGTATATATATATATATATATATATATATATATATATATATATACATACATATGTATATATGTATACATATATATATATACATATGTATATATACATCAATATATATATATATATATATATATATATATATATATATATATATATATATATATATATATATATATATATACATATATATGTATATATACATCAATATATATATATATATATATATATACATATATATGTATATATACATCAATATATATATATATATATATATATATATATATACATATATATGTATATATACATCAATATATATATATATATATATATATATATACATATATATGTATATATACATCAATATATATATATATATATATATACATATATATGTATATATACATCAATATATATATATATATATATATATATATATATATATATATATATATATATATATACATACATATGTATATATACATCAATATATATATATATAAAGTAATTCCATAGAATCAATAGATAAAATATATACAGTATCTATTTTACCAATCAGCATAAATCAACCACGCAAAAGATTATTTAAACGAGGCTATAAGGTTAAAATATACTCATGAAGAAAGAATAGATAAATGTTATAGCTTTCTATCCTCGACTCACAGCTACAAACAATTTACCTTGTATTTCTGATAGACTGTAGGAATTAACTAGACATATAGTTAACCATACATAATTAGTTACAAAATCAAAGTTAGAAGAGAAAATGTACATAAACATACCAAAATCATCAAAATATCCTACCCCGGCAGTTTCATTCACTCTTCGGATATATTCGATCTTGGATAAATCAACGAGGTTGGAAATCATCAGGAGATAAACTCAATAAGACAAATATTTTTTTACATGATCCCCGCCAGAAACGAATTCAAAATGGCTAATAATCATCAGGTTGTTATTGGTCAAGGCAGAGAGTTTGTGATTGGTGCCTGTCGGCGAGTAGGCTGGTTGCTAGAAAGGGCAGCCGAATACTGCCTAAAGATCTACTCAACCTTACGGGAGTATAAACAATTTAAAGGATATATACATATAAACTACACAAAGTCATAGGTATATATATATTTATTTTTTTGACAACCATTCACGGTGTTGTTCAATGACTAAATAATTAAATAATTAACAATCAGAGCAGAGCAATAGATAAAAAAGTAAGTCCATAGAATCATTAGATAAGATATATACAGTATCACTTGTATATATATATATATATACACCTAAGCGATTGTGAATATATGTCCGTGAGAGAATAAGTCTATGCATTTTTTTTAACTCGAACTATAAAATATGTAATATAACTTTTGCATTTCAAAGATAATTGCCTTTTAATCATACATTTCCTACACATTTGATTCTGTTTACAGAGGAATATTATGAAGGTAATATATTAATCAAATCCATTATCTGGAATACAGCTTACCCTAATTTATATGGTGTATATATGTGAAAAAATATGTATTATGAATAACGAATAATTTGGCAGACTCTGAACAAGATGGTTTGAAAAGATCCATTAGCTCAACCGTTCACACTTGGGGATCATGGTGTATAAATTGAAGAAGGGGTTTCTGACAGAATCCGCATGAAATAGTGTTTGATCACACTGCCCCTCACACGTCACTCTCATGAAGGTGAGGGAGGGTGAGAAGAATAACACTGACTAATATCTCTCCGTTACAGAAATAATCACACACCGTATAAAATTTATATATTTGTAGATTTAAATTAAATATATTATATTATGTTTTTATCTGTCATTAGACACATCTGCAGTAAAATGATTAAATGGTTAACTTTTTCCCCATCATTCAGTATATATATATATATATATATATATATATAGTAACTCTGTGTATTCCGGATAATGGTGCCCTGGATTCAGATAATATTCTCACCACAAAGAATGTCTTGACTAAACATGTCCACTTGAAGTTGACCTATTCCTAATTAGAGACAATTTAACAGAGGAACGCTCAGTAATTACAGCATATTTCTGAGGCTTAATATTAAAAAGGTGATATATAGTGGAATTTTATATCTCCATAACTACATTTAAACATACAAATTGATAACTCCAGTAAAAGGTTTCTTCCATAAATCCATCATCTACGTGTTTGATTGATAGCGTAGGAATCCTCGATGAAATTGCTTTAAGAATCGAAAATCAATGAAATTATTCCTTCAACAATCTAATATGATTTCACAGCATCGATTGAAACTTCAATCAAGTTATACATCAATTTTCAATCTATGAGAAT
Organism: Eledone cirrhosa; assembly: GCA_964016885.1. Taxonomy (NCBI): domain Eukaryota; kingdom Metazoa; phylum Mollusca; class Cephalopoda; order Octopoda; family Eledonidae; genus Eledone; species Eledone cirrhosa. Next base: position 36,064,547 of record OZ024746.1, read on the forward strand.
CACTGAATTAAGACAATAAAATATATTATTACAGGTGTTCATATACACATTTCTCCCAGCAGCGTTCAAAATGTGTACTGTAGGTGTACACATGTCAGCACATGTTAACTGCTAAGCGCGCCTCACAGACACGCTGGCAATGTGACACAATATATTCATTCCCAGGCGTGAACCTAGAATACTTTATACAGTTCTGTGTCTGTCTTATTTATTCTGAACTATATATATATATATATGATACATATATATATGTGTGTGTTTGTATGTGTGTGTGTATGCATGTGCATAAACACACATATATACTTATATATATATATATATATATATATATATATATATATATATAAGAGAGCGAGAAAGAGATGCATCAGCACATATACGTGAATTGCATGTTTAGTGTTAGAAAGTGTAAATTATTTATAACTAACAATTTCTTGGTACTGTCGTGCTATGTATGTTATTTATATAACGAAATAGACTTAAAGTCTAGTTCAACACATTCCAATACTAATCTCAATTGCTTCCGAAAACAAAATTGATTATAGGTTTGATCTGATTGTAATGGATTAATTCTAACTGTTGGTCATTTGCCAAGCACGTGTTACACATGAAAATGAATGAAATGAGTAGTATTGAATCTTCAAACATTATATATATATATATATATATATATATATATATATATATATATATATATATATAATCTTTTCCTGAGTCCAACTATTTTCGTTGCTATGGCAATGCGGCTGGACTGCCGATCGCTATATTTGATTTGCGAAGCTGTCTAAACGTATTGTTATTTGTTATTACTCTGGTGTACTATTCCCTGCGAGTGGTAAAGCTACATACCGAATTTGCATTCGTTAGCTTGGCCGCAACCTAAAGCTTCGTTAATGCTGAACTAAAATGTGTATATATATATATATATATATATATATATACAATATTAAATAAATGGAAACTATATTTATAAAACCATATTTATTTCATTATATATATTTCGGGGATATCATATTAACAATATGCTATGCCTTCCTCAGACAAAATACAATATAAACAGTTTTATAGATAAATAGATTCGACATACCGTTATAACACCGACTTCCATTTGAAGAGGTTTAAGCTGGCAGTGAAAAAATTTTACACAGAGAGAAAGAAAGAGAGAAAAAAAGAAAGAAAGACAGAAAACGAAGAAAAGGAAGAAAAAGAAGAAATGCATGGAACAAAATAGAGAGATGGAAAGATAGATAAAGCGAAGAACTTCATGTAAAGAAACAGAAAGAGTGCTTTTATATCAGTTATAAATATTTACTAGTTGTAACCCAACAATTTTAAATATAACTTTCCATATATATATATATATATATATATCTATATATATATATATATATAAATATGGTGGGTTACTGTGTGTGTGCATAATGTAATTTATCTGCACAGGAATGTACCTCTATTCGTAAGAATCGGCAGAACATTATCAAATTATCTCTAGTGACATTATGTAGTAATTGCCTACTGAATGTAATCTTGTATAAGATTATGTGCGCGCCTTGTGGTCTGCCAGATATAGCTGAGAGGCCTTTTCTCTAAAGGTATTACGGCAAATGTGTGCCTACTTAACGTCATCGCTCTATCCTGGTCAATTATTTTCTCCTAGTTAACTTTGAGGAAACCTTCGAGTGTATAAGATGTGCCGATCTTGTTTGAATCCTGAAATACGGTGGTTTCTTTCCTCCCAGATGTTTTGTATTTCGTTGGCCATACTTGGTTAACAATTACAGATTATACTTCAAATTTTGTTTCATTAAATTAAATTATTGACCTTTGCAACCGCCAGCTTGCCGTGTAGCCAACATGAGGAAATTTATAATGTCATTACCTGTCACAGTGAAACAAGATCAAAATCTTTTGAAGATGAAAGAGATACTGAGGCGTATAGAAACCCGTATTTACTGGAGCATATATTATAGAAACTAGCGTCAAATTGAGATCACCCAGGACTACGAACATGTTAATATAAATGGTAATGATGAAATGGATTATTGGGATGATATAAAAAGTGACGGCACTGACATAATAATAAAAATACATAAAAACATAACTCCTAACATGCTACGAACAATTTAATTATTATTATTTTTTTTTTCGTAATATTGAAATAATTTCTATTATCTAGAAATGTATATTAAACTTAATTGTGAAATACGCAAGTGATAAGAGGCAATCATACAAGGGGAACACAGAACCAATGACAGAAGTGAGGTATTATTAAGACATTACGGAGGGTGGTGGATTGTCAGCAACGGCGGAGGGTCGGACGTCATGCTTTGACGTATAGAGTTACGGCTCTTTCTATTCTGAGTTCAAATCCCGACGAGCTCAACATTGCCTTTCATCATTACGGGGTGGATAAAATAAAGTACCAGTAATGTACTGGGTAATTGCTGGCCTTGTGCCACAAGTATCAACAATTATTAAGACATTACGGAAGATCCTTCTCGGATCTAGCTAGCAGGTAAAATAAAAATGGTCCAAACATAATTGTCAAAATATTTTTTAAATTGTTACATATGTATTATGAATTTCCAGGCTCTTAACTGATGCATCCCGATTTTCCGAGTGTATATCAATTTCGTTAAACGTTTTGTGAACAGTTAAATACAATTGTGGAAGCTTAAGATTGCATAAATGTGTATCGTGTAAAACACAGAAAATCGACTGTAAAGTTTGCCTAACGATAATCGTGATATGAAATAGTTATGGTACAAATAGAAGAATATCTTAATAAAGCAAACACTAGTTACTTCATCCCCCTACAGAGTGGAGAATAGTTCCAAATTTGATGAATATTAGCAGACGAATGTTTATACAATGCTGAAAAGAAAACCAATATTATTCAAACCACATGTGTTTTGGGATAATTTTATTCTTCGAAACCCACCCGGAAATTTCGACTGATACTCATTCATTTACGTATAAAGAGAATATATTACACATATACATGAGTAAATTAGGAAATAATAAAAAAAATAAAAGTATAATAATAATAATAATAACGCCATGAATACTTAGAACGGCCTGTAAATTTACACTCCAAACTATTTCTATAAACAAATATACAATAAGTTTTCTCAAATATCACTGGAAAGTAGCTTTCTAGATCATTTGTTACTCTCTCACTTTTTCGAATAACAACAATTTAAGGAAACTATTCATTCAGTAGTAATGCCGGTTCATTCTAGTACAGAGCAGTTTATTAAGTACAATGTATTTCAGCTAAGTATACTTATTGGTTAGCGTTAGCTATTTTAATGAATTTAATATTAGACATAGCCCTTCTTTCTTTGGATTGAAAAGTATATTTCCTCTTAATGAAATTTTACTATATATGCAAATAATTGGAATTGCCATACAAATACATATATAATTATCTTTACAATTCATCTTGCAAGTTAAGACGAAGATATTTTCTCCTCTCTCTACCACAGAATATCTCTTTCTATCTATATTTCACACACACTCCAACTATATAACCATAGTCGCATACAAAATTATGCAGCGTTTCGCGTGACTTATCAAGTGTGTGTATGGGAATGTGTATGTAAATAAATACATAAATAAATATGCAAACACATACACACATACACACACGCACACATATATATATATATATATATATATATATATATAATAATATATATATATATATATATATATATATATATATATAATAATATATATATATAGTATATATATAATAATATATATATAGTATATATATAATAATATATATATAGTATATATATATATATATATATATATATATATATATATATATATATATATATATATAATATATATATATATATATATATATATATATATATATATATATATATATATATATAATATATATATATATATATATATAATAATAATACATATATATAGTATATATATAATAATATATATATAGTATCTATATATATATATAATAATATATATATAATAATATATATATAGTATATATATATATATATAATAATATATATATATAGTATATATATAATAATATATATATAGTATATATATATATATATAATAATATATATATATAGTATATATATAATAATATATATATAGTATATATATATATATATATATATATAATAATATATATATATAGTATATATATAATAATATATATATAGTATATATATATATATATAGTATATATATAATAATATATATATGGTATATATATATATATATACATATGTTTATATATGTATATATGTATTTTTGTTTCTCTGTGTGTAAAGGTATACGCATTGTCAACGGGATTGTAAAATCGTAGAAACAATTTCATTTGAAAATATTCATACTTGGATTAAAGTAATTTAAAATTAATAAAATACCTAAATTCACAACTTTATATTACGCAATATACAATTGATGTTTGAGACCCTCTAGCAATGATATGTCTTCAAAGAATGACTGAAGAGATAGAGATAAATTAAAGAGTTTCAGAGGGATACGCTACACCATTAGTTGTACACTATAAAAGCTGTTTATGGTTAAATAGGAATTAATAATTGTAGCAGAGAACGGGACGCATTTTGAATGGGGAACATTTATAGGAAATTTTAAACCGTATTTAGACGAAAAAATAAAAATGTAAGAGTTGCGTATGGATAAGTTTTATATACATTTAAACAATATATGATGATTAAATGGATATAGACAGATATATAGATATATAGAGATGGAGAGATTTTGAGAGAGTAACCAAAAATGTAACTCTTTCTCTGCATGTCTGTATGAATTCGCGTGCATGTATTTTCGCAGGGATTTGGTGTCTCCTTGCACAATTTTCTTCCAGCCTGTTTGTCAATGACAAACATTAGCTGAAATATTTAGTATCATGCTTACGGTTCCCTACCGCTTTCATAGTTTTGCTATCACCACAGGATTTTCCGTTGAAGTCATATGAGTTATATAATCAGAAAGCATGGACCTAATATTTACTTTATACCACAGCTCGTCTTTTGAAAAAACATTCTGCAAAACCACAGGCTTGTATTGATAGACGAATTATGGAATTTGTAACAAGTGAAAAACAAATGTTACAATCAGGCAAAAATCTACTTAAAGTGTAGGTCATGAAGTAGGGCAATCTGGACAAATTACAGTAATTGAGAATGGTTAATAGAACATTTCTGTAAAAATGGACCTAATGGTAAAAAAGTACTGAAGAATATTAGAAAAGACAATGTATCAGATAAAAATAAACTTATTGGCCTTGGGCTATGTATTTTGCGAGAAAATTATTGAGTTTGACACAAATTTCCCGCCGTTTTTCAAATGGAGGAATTTTGTTAGATTCCTGGAAATGTTAAAGTGTGCGCATGCACACATTATATTAGAGCCGACGTTGTTATGCACTGTGCATTTCTCATAATGCGTTCAATCGTCATCGGGGAAGGAAAATCATTTATTGAAATTGCTCTTTACGGTATGACTTCAACTTTGGCCAGCAGCATTGCGTCGGTGAATTAACAATGCATTTAACACACACACACCATTTCTAAACGCAGTGCCATTACGGCGAATACAGTTTAGAAGATCGAAACTGTACAGGACGTGCTTCCGGCTTAGGTGGCGGGCATCTCTTTGATCTGGTGGACGCAACACATCAAATGAACACATTGAAATAATCCGGGCATCGGAAAAACCCACCTTCAATCATTTCCATGCTAGGGAAAATATATGCAAAGTGGACCACTCAGTGCTCAACAATCTGATATACCGCAAACATGTCAGGTGGAGGCTGGGACTTTATTTCTATCTTACAATCGCACAAGCAACTGCTTACCATTCATAGTTACTGGTGATGAAATTTGTATCTTTATATTAATGTCATGCACAAACGATCGTGGCATAGGAAAGAGAGTTCGCTACAACGGCAAGAAAGGCACTACTGGGTGTCACGTGGGACTGGAGATATGTCATCAAACAATTAATATATATCGATTCCTTGACATAGTATATAACTATAACGAATTTGTTAATTTTTGGGGTTGCGTTGATTGGGACTGGTTTTCTAACACCATCCTAGCCCTTAAATTGCACAGTCCTATTTATATCTGCCCTGAGCCATAAACCATATTTCTGAACCGATGTGGAGAAATAAAATAAAATCCCTACTCTTGGTAGATATATTTCTACAATGTGAAATATATTAAGACAATTCTACTGACGATGAGATCTGCCTTTGGTTTGCCCAAATTGATAGTTCGCAATCGATATATATATATATAAAACTAGACCCAAAGAGAAAGTTAATTTCCTAGACACCATCCTAAACCTGAATACCGAACAATACGACCCCTACCACAAGTCAAACCACCCTAGATCCATAACCAAGACCGTGGTGAAGAGTGTCTCGGTCAGGATCTCCAGCCTGTCCGCAAGTAAGGAAATATTCGATAACAACGCGGAATATTACAACGCAGCTCTAAATAAGACCGAAATATAACATATAGTCCGAAACGCCGGACACCCACACCAGGCAGTACAGAAACAAATAGGCACCATGCCCCGACACCACCACACGGGCGTTGGTGACGAGTGCACTTATCCATGAGATGAAACCCAATATGAGTTGCAGTCTCAGGGGTGATGCTAACCACCCCAGGCCCGACAACCCCAACCGCAGGACAGGTGTGGGGGGGGGGGGGGGGCACGCCATGTATATCTCCCAGCGCGGGAAACGACCACCCCACATATTCGGGCCGTGAAAATAGCAAAATGCATAGCGCCCAAATGGGAAGCAACAATGCGGGAACTACCAGCGAACCAACACATCTCCAACAACTCACGACGCTCCCGACCAACACATATAGCAGATACAGAAAAACCACGTGATACAACCCACCCTACTCAGCGGCCCTAAAGAACAGCTTGGCCCGATTATTTTTGAAGCACTTCATAAATATTTCCCGTGGGACCATAGACACCACAGTATCTTCAACAGACACACTGTGAAGCTCTCGTATTCCACCACGAGAAATCTGGCCCAACACATAGCTAGCATCAACAAGAGTCGGCTTAAAAACCACACGTAACCAGAATATGGCAATACAAGCACTCAGCAGAACCATGAGAAAAGAGGAAATCGTGTACCCAGTGCCCACCCAAGAAACCCAAACAGACCAGGGGAACCCCCACCGTGCCTGGGGGAAGACCACGATGTAACACCTAACGGGAACCCCAATCTAGTCACGCAGAGGTCGACCACCCTTTGCAACTGCAGAAACACCGAATCATGCCCTCTTGGTAATGAATGCCTTAAGAAGAACCTAGCATTCGGTTGTAGGTTTAAAACCCCAAACTCCGAACACCTCTACATAGGAGTCACATCAACGAGCTTTAAAGATCGCCGGTATAACTATCGCCATTCCTTCAATAAGGAGGCCAAAATGAAAAGTACGGCTCTCTCCGACCTGATCTGGAAGCTTAAGCTGGACAGAACCACGTACTCTCTGGCCTGGTCCATAATCAGGAAAGTACCACCCGATAAAGGGAGATCCTGCACATGCAGACTGTCTGAACGAGACCCTCGAGATACTAAGAGGTGAAAGCGGCCTGATAAACCTCAGAAGCGACTTCTTCGGGACATGCAGACACCTCAGTGCCGGGAGCTTCCTCAAGATATATGGACAGTAACAAAACAATAAGATGTGAACTCCCCTCAAGCTATTTGGGCAGTAACAACACCATAGGTTGGGAACTCCCCTCAAGCCATAGTGACAAACCCTGGCTGAGCAGACACCAGGATAGCCTAGAGATTGATTCTGACACGGCCTTTATAATTTGGCCAACATCTTTATAATACACACATTTTAATTTACTTGATTTTTGATTTTTCATTTTTGATTTCTCATTATTAATTTGTTATTTGTTTTCTGTTTTCTTCACTTTATCACCTTATATTTATATTTAAGTTGAGATTGGTTATAACACACACACATTTTATTTGATGATCTTATTTCTTTTTATTCTGTTACCATCTTGTTCATCCTACCATTCTATCCAACATATTTCTGACCTTGAGATTGGTTATAGCACACACACATTTTATCTTATTTTATTTGAATCTTCATTTTTATTTTCCATAATCATTTTTCATTACTTTTTCATTACTTTTTCATTAATTTTTCATTTATTTTCTATTTATTATTTATTTTCTGTTTTCTTCATTTTATTGCCTTCTATTTCTTCATATACATGGCAGAAAACACCACCAGTACCACCACCGCCACGGGAGATGGTGGCAGGAGGGATGAAGAAACACACACACAGATACTTGTAAGTTGTCAGCAGCAGGAAGACATAAGCTGACCACAACACCAACAACACTACCAAAATAAGGGTAGAGGTCAGATGTACTTAACAATAGCAAGCACAAACACTACAGGGACCTCACCCCAGAAATAATTTCTATAGACTTTGGACTGAAGAATGCTCTCAAAACTGACCAATGGGAAGTTTGACCTTACAAATCATTATAACATTGAAATGGGTATAACACACAAACACATTTTATTCGATTATTTTATTTTATTTTGTTCATTTACCATCTTATTCCTTCTACCACTTTAACACATTTTTTTAGCTGACTCCAACAACAACACCACTACCAACATAAGAATAGAGGTCAGATGTACCTAACAACAACAAGAACAACAACTACAGATTGACTTGCCTCAAAACGAATTTCTATAGACTTTTGATGGAGGAATGTTCTAACAACTGACCAATGAGAGGAGAAGAAGCCCTTTGACGCTGAAATTCGTTTGTTTCATTCATATGATTCCAGTTCCTCAGCTCAGTGAAATAACAACCCAACCAGGAACTGGGCATATCAGAGTATTGTCCCCTCAACAACATGTGTACTCGTCTCTACCACACTAATTCGGACTGCCTAAAGAGGTCACAGCCAAAGATGGCTGTCACCCAAATATATATAGCAGTAATAAACGAAGCCAAATTTTAAACATTTGATTTATTTATTTTATTTTATTTTACATTACTCCGGAGTAACCAAACCAAACTGCGCACTCCGTCGAGTGCTCCAATCTGCATACTTGGGTGTTGGTATACAACCAACATATACTCAATACACACACATATATATATATATATATATATATAAATATATATATATATATATATATATATATATATATATATATATATATATATATATATATATATATATATATATATATATATATATAAATGAGTTTTAATATAGAAGAGCTTCTACAGGACTAGAACTGTTTCATTCATGAGAAATCATCCGGGCTTCCTGATGGTTTCTCTTGAATGAAACTGTTCTAGTCCTGTAGAAGCTCTTCTATATTAAAACGTTCATACTCTGCTATGTATTGAGTACCTTACTTACTGTGGTTAACTACGATTTAACCCGGAATAACATATATATATATAATTGGTTCTACTTTGTGGCACAAGGCCAGCAATTAATCAGTGTATTACTGGTACTTTATTTTATCGACCCCCGTAGGGATGAAAGGCAAAGTTAACCTCGGCGGGATTTATATATAATGAAAAATAAAAGTTACGGGCGAAAGAAAGGAGCGTCCTCGTCAGTTGTGTACTAGGAATCAGTGTTATTTCTTCGCGTTAGAGACAATATACCTCAGCCTAGGGCGAACAATAACTAAAATAACTAGTTGGGATAAAATAAGGGGGGCATATAATCAGATACAAAGGGTGAAGCAACGTAAAGATAGGAAAAAGGAATATATATCTAGGGTTCTTATATATTTGATATATATTTATCCTTATCGAGCCCTCTTTGGATTTTAGTCTTCGAATTTACTATTATTACTAAATATATATATATATATATATGATAGCTGCATTTAGCCTATCACCCCTGTTCTGGGTAGAATGAAAAGCCTGCTGAAAAACTGAATCCTCCATTCGATCATGAATACCATGAGCTTGCCAGTCACGTAAGTCTGATATTTGATTTCGGATACAAAGAAACACTATAAACGTATAATTGTTCGATTTGTCCAGGTGTATTTTCCTCAAACTGTTAGTTCTATCGTTACTTTGGTATATTGTGTGTTAGATTTTGCCTACCACTATGTTCGATTTGTCAAGCTATTTAAACGTATGTTATTATTCTAAGGACCTACCTTATCGAGTGTTTTGCTAACTCATCATTTCATATAAGTAGGCCGAATTTACTTGCAAACCGCCAGAGATTCGATTTTACTAAATTTCCAAATATATATATATATATATATTTATTAAAATAACAGATTAAAGTTTAAGCAAAGAGTCGCTGCTTTCACCCTTACCAGGATCTTGTTAAGGGTGAAAGCACCGATTCTTTGCTTAAACTTTAATCTATTATTTTAATAAATATTTGCTCTACGGTTCTCATATATTTGATATATATTTATCCTTATCGAGCCCTCTTTGGATTTAAGTCTTCAAATTTATTATTTTTATTATATATATATATATATATATATATATATATATATATATATATATATATAATAAAAATATGGGGGGGTACGTGAGTGTGCGCGCGTGCGCGCGCTTGTTTATTACACTAGTAGACACGGTTTTTCCAGAAACGTATATTTGTTGTCATTAATCATATAGGATTTTGGGGACTGGTTGCCTATCTTCTGTTCTCATTTAAAGGGGAAAGAAGATAGAGTGAGCTACACACAGAGAACAGTCTCAGAATATTTCGGGTCTCTTTGTGTAAAATAACTTATAAAGGGAGAAATTAAGGTAGATAATTGTTTCTACTTTTGGCACAAGGCCAGCAATTACCCAGTACATTACTCGTACTTTATCTTATCGACCCCCGTAAGGATGAAAGGCAAAGTTAACCTCCACGGGATTTGAACTCAAACCGTAAAGGGTCATAACTATGCTAGAAAGCATGGAGTCCAACCCTTTAACGATAATGTAGTAGAGAAAGGCATAGAATTTTCATAGTTATTTTGCAAACTATGTAACTTTAGAGTTGGAGTGATGTACAATAAATGTTTAGTAGAGGAACAATGAGGCAATGGAGCTACATTGGGTGGGTTTGTGGATATTAATTAGACAGCTCTGTTTACAATGTTAAAGAATGTTAGAAGTTGTTTGTTCCTAAATAGAGTTAACATAGATTACAGAGCGTCCTTTCTCGTCGCTCTCTGGGATTCGTGATATTTGGAAGCTTATTAGTGCGGATGTTTTAAAAACATACCTGAACACCTATGAGCAGACGTTAAACATAAACAAGTTAACTTTCATAATTGACAGTTGTTGATAGGGGTTAATATTATCTTCATGTAAATAATATTTAGGCCCTTAGGCCGTTCAATTTACTATGTGGGTGACGAAATTTGATGCAAACATTGAGAACCTCCTTTTGTCAAACAGAAAGGTATACATTGGGTAAATGGTATTCTGGCTTATTGATGTAAATAAATAAATAGAACCATAGAACTCTCTCTCTCTCTCTCTCTCTCTCTCTCTCTCTCTCTCTCTCTCTCTCTCTCTCTCTCTCTCTCTCTCTCTCTCTATCTATCTCTCTATCTCTCTCTCTCTATCTCTCTCGCTCTCTCTTTCTCTCTCTCTCTTTCTCTCTTTCTCTCTCTCCTCGCTTTGTATGCATACACACACACACACACACACTCACACACACACACTCACACACTCACACTCACACACTCACACACTCACATATATATATATATATATATATAATTAGCATCTGCCTGTGTCGTCAGTGCGTGTGAGTATGTGTTCGTTTCACAATATCTAACACAAAATTAAAAGAGACACGCTTTACCTCAAACGTGATTTCAATTTAGATATCTGAATATTTTCAGGAGGCGGTAAAATATTTCATAAAGAAATATGTATCAATTAGGCACGGCCCATCATGTTTCATCATATTTTACATCAATCATTAATAGTTGATCAAAAAATCCTATAGCTTAATAGAAATTTACATGATTATGAAATGTTGAACTCATTAGGTAAATAGCTTCGTTGCCGATATTCAGATGCGGTTATATCTAAATGCTCCTTTAAAAAAAATATGATGTTCATGCAAGCTTGGAAACGGGCCTCGTATTCCAATCTAAATGCCTTTTGAATTTCTATTAACAACACGTATACCTTTTACAAACGATTTATATCTAACCCATGTAGGCTGTTTTATTCAGTTAAGCATCAGTAATTACAGGGATCTAATTTCCATTATTATTTCATCCATTTAACAGCCTTGTGATTGACAGCAACATCATTGTTTCTGTAAAGGCACCCTAAAATATTGTGTTGGCTATGTAGGCTTGTATCACCGTTACTTGACAGCAGCTTTGTCAAAAAAAGCATATGTATAAAACACATGCAGTGTAATATGAAAAATATAAAGATAGCAGGATATTCATCGCTATTTCTCACGAACAAATAGAAAATGTTATGAGCCTAGGTTAGGAAAAAATGATGTATATATAGATGTATATTGCTGAGTATTTATATCCGTGTATACATTAACACACACACACACACACACACACACACACACACATTCATATATATAAATATATATATACATATATATATATATTTATATATACGTATATATATGTTGTTATACGTTTTGTACCGTCTGCCATGTGTTTAAATTTTTATTTAAAATTAGACGTCATATATTTACTTCTGTTTTTCTTGAACACAATTACATTTGTTCTAATTTTTGAGTGTAGTTGTTTATATATTATAAAGGATTTTTGTCTTATATTCTTTATATTTAGATAAGCTCTGCAACACGCTCCTGATTCGGGTTTTGTATATTCCGTGGCTGAATGAATAAATCTTTTCGTTCAGCGGATATGATAGCAATGTTCAATAGCAGCATACAAAATATATTAATGCGAGCACGATAAAAAACATCAGGCGAGAATGCTTTTAGCGCAATCATTGCAAATGCTATAAAGAAAAAAACAAAGTAACCGATGAAACAAATCTTTAAACAGTAAAATTAATAATAAAGAGACCATTAACTCTTTCTGGTCACTTTAATGGTGCTAGAAATTGAACATTATCACAAAGAATTCTAACTCTCTGTTTAAGAACGACAGAAATATCTCGATATTTTTAATCCTCTACATATTTTGCCAGCACAATTTCATGTATAACGGATTAGTTCGCATGCACTGTGAATTGAAGTAAATAATATAAACAGAGAAATAAGGAATCTTTATGCTAAACATATATGATTGCGATTACTGAGTATGTTAGAGAGGTACACAAAATGCAATCGGCAATCGGTGTTTCAAATTATATCCTTCCATAATCCAAAGTGTGATCTGCTTTTCCGTCAACATTAACCCCTACTCTGATAACTTTCTAGGTAATGTCAGATGCTACGGAATCAAATATTTCCGTATATTATATGTTGATTAAATATACTTCTTTAACTTACACGCTAATCTTTTCTAGTATTATAGAATAATTTCCCTGATTTGACAGCTTATATTTTCAGCAGACACAAGCCTGTATGCTTCTTGCTTCGTACATTTTTAATAGATGGATATTTACTATACTTTCAAATATAATGATTATAAAATGTATTATTTATATTGATTTATTCCATTGAGGTGAACAAACGTATCGATATTCTGAATAACAGTCGTATTTCAAAGCTGCTATTAAATATTTCTAACACAATGTACTAAAAGTAACAGGAGGTAACGCGGGATTATCATCTCACTTGACCTGAGTGAAATAACAGCTCATCTTTCCATAAATTCCACTTAGCACCCTTACAAAATAGGACATATCAGATGATTTAACCCTGGATACATTATGTATGAACATACAGCGGTTTGAATAAAGCATGGGAAATAGTTTGGATCTATGCCATGTCTGACGTCGAGATTTTCAGTAGTTTTAACACCGTGCACTGGAGATTATTGGACAGTCCACAGATACGTCTAACCATAACACTGTTTGCAGTGTAACTTCATGGAAAATAGTGTTTAACAAAACTGGTCTTTCGAAATACGGGTACAAATAATTTCGCCCTGTTTGAGTCGAGTAGAATATCGTTACAAAGACTGTCTGGCTCAAGACCACAACTGGCAGCCACTGATGCAATTCACAACTCTATGATCATGAGCCGCAAACTGAATGCTACGCGCCGTTAGATATAGTTCTTTATGAAGAGAGTAATGCGGTTATCAATAACGTTGACAAATAATTTAAACATAAATGGTCTAGTCTCAAAATAAATTACTGAAAACATTTCCATCTCACATGGAGGATTAGAAATGTTATAAACTTCACCCGAACATCTCCTTTTAATGTCAGGATACTTTCTGCCCTGCACTGTCACATGCAATTTCAATATAGCACATATCATTCATACATCTTAATTTGCATTAATTCCTTTAGAAACAAAGTACATCTCTTTCATTCTCAACAGTAACAGCAGATACGTTTCTCTTTGTGTCGGTGGTGATTTTTAATCTTTTCACTTTTTTATTTTGTGTTTAGTATTTTATTCATGTACGTAAATGAACGTAAATTTACTTCTGTAAATGTGTTTGTGTTTGTGTTTTTATCGATATTGTAGTGGACATCTTCCAACTTAACGACTGCGTGGTAAAACGAGTGCACCTGCAAAAAAAAAAGAAAAGATGAATTAATTCAAGGTATTAGTAACAAATTGTATTTGATATTTGAATACTGAGGATTGAAATAATGAAAGTCATTTGCGAGCAAAAACAAGTATATTAAAAAGTCAATCTCTTCTAAACCTCACTATGTGACATTCCGTCGTTCATAGTAGACATATATGACTTTAATAACAAAAATATCCATAGAAATCAAAACATACAATAAATTGATTTGCGGTATTTGCAAGAAATCCAGAAATGAGACAAAACCCGCACGAAATTAAACTTGCAGGTATAAGAAGACATATATTTAGAAACAAGAGATTAACAGATGCAGAGTTATAAGAAATTAAGAAGAACGATGAAAAATATTTCAGAATATCAGTATCTGAAATGGATGGGAATGAATAAGTGACAGAAGAGACACCACGAAACGTATTGACTATGTTGTCACCTGAAGATATATCTGAGAACATTGAACATATCAAAAACACAATAGCGCAAGTTCATGCTGAAAGACAGTTTACCTATATGGACAAGGGTATAAAACTCAGATAGAACTAGTGTTATAACTGCACGACTCTGAGAAAACTCCTCATTGGTTTGCACAAGTTATAACATATCTCGCCAAAATCAACAGAAAGAAGTATTCCTAAATATCGTCCTATCACTTGCCTTCTTAGATCAGACAAAATACTCACTGACTGAGGCAATCTACAAATTTATGGATAAAAAGCATATGCACCCTATTGAGCATTAACCATATGATTCAGGAAAGAATTGTCATAATTAGCAATTAATTCGGGGTACTGCTTCGATAGACAATATAAAAACGAAAAAGAAAATTAGATTTTGTTTCCGACAGTTTGAAAACTTTGGATATTCTGAAAATTTGCAGAGAAATATAAAACCTCCTTAAATACAACACATTTGTATGGCATACTATATATTCCAGCATCATACGTATTAACTGGGATAGTTTTCAAGGTGATTCTTGAAAAATATTAATTTCAGAAAAGACAGAATATCAAGCACAAACGCAATGGGATTAGATGCGAATACAGTAATTTAGGAAATATTATAGAACAGGAAAATATGTAAGATATCTAGGGATCAACAGAGGCCAACGTATTCCCCACGCCAGCATGGAAGAGATAAACGGGAAGGAATGCCGCGGAAGATTACGTGATCTCTTGGAAACAGCCATGTTTATTTATTCATTTATTTTGTCGTCAGTGCATTTTGCGAGTGTTACTTCGACATGTTTGGGTATAATTGATTCGAATACAGCAGTAAAAGCTGATGTCATTTTGTAATAATAAATATTGACAAAATGCATATCTTAACATATGCTTTAGTTTCGTCCCTCAAGGGCTGATAGACGAAATATGTAGGCTGGTCTCTAAAGACGTTGGATAGGACGACCACATTAATACAATTGTTTGGGGCAAATGTATCCAAACTGAAATTGATATCAAGTGGAAACATCGAGGTATTTATTTGCTCGATACTATTTGTGGGCATTAGATTCATTCGGCTTTAAATATTATCATGAAATTGAAATGAAATATGAAACCTGTTTTGAAGGAAACGGGCGCTACCAATATTAACTTAAGCGAATTGTATGAAATAACTAATGACATAGAATACGACCTATGCAGGAGACCTCCAAATATATACCCCAGCACAAGCATTACAATCTCAGATTATAACCCATATAGTGATGAGGCAATTCATATTCTAAACATGTGCAACTCATTAACTCTCGACACTAAAAATATGACACATGTGCAACATTGATACCAACGGAAGAAATATTATAATCCTCACCTAATATATTCTCTTGTCTCAAAGATTAAAATTACAACACATGAACATTCCACACAGTATATACGAAATACAAGCTACATCCCTTGAAATATCACTTTGTATATACACTGCCCAAAACAGGTGGTAATATATTCAAGCCCCAAACAACTAAGAAAGTAAAACAAACCAAAGCAGATTCAATATAACAACACATCTTCAAAATGCAACAGTGCACATACACAACTCATGAACGTAGAACAGCAGATGCAGAAGGAACAGCTGATGCAGAAATACCTCGCAGAAATCTTTGAAAACAGGGTGATATTTTTAACACAATCCTAATATCACATGGTAAGAGCAGCATTAAAATAATGGCACACAAAGTTGCAGGCACATAACATAATATATAACTGGAACAATATTTATAGATGCATAATAGAAATTTGTAATCGGAAACGAAGGATTTAAGGGAGGAATTTCTGAGCCACTTCATTGAAATGAATATCTTCCATCATTATAACGATTATTGAATTTTATATACATCTGATGAACAATTATTAGGAAGGCCAATATTGAAATTAATGTAAATTTAAATTGGAAATAAAACGTTTACAGTAAACGAATCATGAAGCACACGTACGTACATAGAACACGCTTATATAAAAGAAAAACAACACTTTACATGTTGGGTAAAAGAAAACGTTGAGATATGAAAGGAATTTATAATGTAACATGCAAATGCACAATATTCAATCATGAAGATATACGGGTGTGTGTGTATCTCTATGTGTGGGTGTATCTGTGTTACCCATTATTAATTTGCATCATTTCACCGACATCTTTTTACATGTTATTGTATTCGATTGATTTTACTTTACTGCGATCACGCTTTTGTTGACACTATCTTCATCCCCGCCGAAAGAAAGTTGATTATTATTTAAATAGGCCATTGACTCATATCAAATCCCATTGAATTGAATCATATGTAGAGCTACAAAAAATAAAATGTACATCACTCGGTAACTTTCATGACATATATATATATATATATATATATACAGCTTTTCAATTAAATTCACCGTGAGAAGAATGCCTTTTTAAATATTGTACATCTTTACTTAATATTAGTGATTTTAAAAATACACTGTATCGGTTTTTTTTTTGTTTTTTTTTTGGTTTTTTTGAAAGCATTAAAAAATTAGACTTGACTACTTAATTGAATCCTACATAGTGCTCTACATATAAGATGATCATTAAAAACTTCTCTCTCCCAAAATTATTATTATTATTATTTATACTTACTCACCTGATCAGGGGGAGAAAATAATCTCTGAAATCCATTGAGATAGTAACGTATGTTTTTCTGTGTATATTGGGGAAATTCTTTACATCTAATTATTATAGAAAATAGATAGCTAATTCGATGTATATATATATAGAGAGAGAGATAGATAGATAGATTTCTTTATTTACCATAAAGGCATAAAAAGAAGGGACAAATACAAAGGGGGAGTTTACATATAATCGAGTAAAAAGGGTGTAACATGAAAATAATCGAAAATAACCTCAAAAGGGAGGGGACGTGATGGGGGTTGCACACACCCCCGAAAAAGTGTGCAATCCTTTGCCCGGGGAGCACATGGAGAAGGTGCTCCCCTCTCCTTTACTTCTTTACCTACAGGATGGTATACAGAGAAGGCCCATTTACACGAGCCATTCTCGCCACTATCACCCACCTTTCATAAAACTGCCTGTGGCCAAGCATCTCTCTCTCCATTCTTATCCTTCTTCCGAAGTGATATCGGAAGAAGTAGACCAGACTATGGCCAGAGAGGAAGTTGCCTGACCTCAGACCTTTCAATCGTGTCCACCAAACAACCTCTTTCAACATGGCTATTACGCACAGAAAAACCGCCTTTGCTTCCTTTGTGAAGAGGGGAGGCGGTTTGATTGTCATCACGGACTCGGCGGTCAATTTAATCGGCACCACCCGCGACAGCAGTTGTTCGGCGTAGCCCCACAGATCAGCCACGCCAGGACATTGCACCAATGCGTGCGCCACGGTTTCTTCGTGACGCACGCATCTAGGGCAAATCTTTTTTGAGGGATCCCTGCCCGGGCGCCCGTGTCTGTAGAGCCTCTCTCGAACGGGTAGAGCCCCTCGGTAGCACTGCCAGGCCAGTGACTTCTGGAAGTTGTCCATTGGTCCTGGGCCGAAAGTCCTACCGAACAGGCTGGCCAGTTCGTCTTCTTCCATGTCCAGCGACTCTCCAAGGGTGTCATCGCCCCTGCTAGCCACCAGCCCTCTATAGAATGATGAGGTGGATTCTCCACCGATGGCCCGGCCCGCTTGCCAGAGAGCCCTGAGCGCCTGAGCACACTCAGTGTGCCAGTCTCCCAGTTTTCCGGATCTTTTCTTGACCCAGGACTGTAGCTCGGTGAGTGAGACGAGTCTCGGAAAGGCTCGTTTCACGAACGGAGCCCACACCGGTTGACCAGTGAGGAATACCTGTAGGTGCCGTAGCCTTAATGCGTGCCTACGCATCATCAACCACGGCATCCCCAGCCCTCCTTTCGAAGGTTGTTGGCAGCAGATGGATCTTCTCACCATAGGAGGACGCTTCTTCCAAAGAAATTGGAAGAGCATGCGTTCCATGGTGGTGAGTGTTTCCTTAGGGCAAGGCACGACAGTCAGGCGGTAGTAAGTGACGGACGCTATGTAAATGTTCGCCACCTCCGCCCGGCCTTTTAGGGACAGCTTACACTTGGCCCATTTCTGGGTTAGTGCAAACACCTTGTTCGTAACCTCGTTCCAGTTCTTTTCCACCTGGAGGTCCGGTCCAAACCAGACCCCAAGCAACTTTACCGGGCCCTCCGTCCAGTGTCCGACGACACCGTCAGGAGGCATCGGTTTGCCTCTCCACGTTCCGAGTTGCAGCCCGATGGATTTTTCCCGGTTCAGTTTCGCTCCTGACAACCTTTCGTACTCCTCCAGTAAGGTACCGATCGCCTCGATCTCCGAGTCGGTTGATACCATTACTGTTACGTCATCGGCGTAGGCCGACACCGCTTTGCTCAATCCTGGTTCCAGGGGGATACCCTGCAACAACTCCAACTTCCTCAGTAGAGGCTCGAGAGTCAATACGTACAGAAGGGAGGAGAGAGGGCACCCCTGTCGAATGGATCGTGTGATTTCGAACGGCTTCGAAAGATAGCCGTTCACCTTGATCCTAGAACAGATGTGGTTGCTATGTAGGGCAGTGATCCAGCCTCTGAAAACAGGACCGAACCCAGCCGCCGCTAGCACCGCATCCAGGTAACCATGGTCGACCCTATCGAAGGCCTTAGACTGATCCAAGTTGATCAGGGCCCCACCGAAGCCGGGTTTGTTGCCAACCCTCTCTATGATGTATCGCATGAGGTGGAGGTTATCGTGAATGGACCTGGATGGGATAGCACATGTCTGCGCATCTCCAACCAGGCCACCCACGACAAGCGCCAACCTCTTTGCTAACACCTTGGCCAAAATCTTTAACTCTGTGTTTAGCAGGGTTATGGGCCGAAAATTATTTATACTATCCCCCTTTTTCTCGTCCTTCCTCACCAGCGTGACTACGCCCTTGGCTACAGAACAAGGAATTCTCCCGTTCTGCTGCCAATTGCAGTAGACCGCTGCGAGGAGTTCGGAGAAGAAGACCGGCATTGCTAAATAAAGTTCGTAAGGTATACCATCGAGACCTGGAGATTTGCGTCTGCTGCATTGGCTCAGCGCATCTCCGATCTCATCAGCCGAGATTGGTCCCTCGCAGGACTCTGCCTCTTTGTTCGAGAGACGCGGCAGGCCGTCGAGGTATGGACCGAAATCCACGCCCCGGCCCGGACCCTCGCCTCCCCCGAACAATCGGGCAAAGTGCTTTTGAAAGGCCTCGCACATCTGCTTAGGCTCCCGGATCACTCGTCCATCTTCGTCTTGCAACGACCGGATGGTGGATCGATTTCCACTTTTAGCTTCTGTCACGCGGGCCCATCCAACGGCTTTGGCCCCCTCATTACCTAGAGCACGTATTTTACTTCGAATGACGCAGCCTTCATGCTTTGCATCGAAAAACTGGTTCAAGGCCGTCCTCGATGCCAGCACTCTGGCCACATCTTCGCTCTTGATTGCCTCTTCTAATTTACCTGTTAATTCTTTCTCGTTTCTATTCCTATTGGCAGCTAACATCTTGCTATAACTTATTGATTCTGTTCTAATCTCTCTTTTGAGAGATGCCCACCATCGGTTGTTGACGATTGCACCCGTCAACCTCTCCTTAACTAATCTGCTAATCCGGTTTCTGTAAGTCTCTTTTGCCGGTAAAGACAAATTAAGTTTCCAGTAACCGGGACCCTGTCTATGTGTTTTCTCGAGATTGACCACGCAGCTCACTAATTTGTGATCCGTGTAGCCAACCGTGCGCATTTCTGGACAGCTTAATATGTCCCTATCCTTACTTCTAACTAAGAATCTATCTAAGTACGATCTAGATTGACCACTGTGGTTTCTCCAAGTCCAGGTAGGCACAGTTGGAAAATCTAGTCGATATCTATCGACCAAGTTAAAACGGTCGAGTAACCCCTTGAGGCTGTTACACCCCCCTCTATTAGGACATGCTCCTGCATAGTCCCAACGTGCATCTAGGATGTCATTCCAATCCCCCGCTAGAGGCAGGGAACGCGACGTTCCCAGAAAAGTCTCCAAACGCTGGAAGAAGTCGGGCCGTTCAGCTCCGAAAGGGGAGTAGACGGCGACCAGTCTCAAGGCCGCACTTTCACTACTGCCAACGTCTAGCACCAACAAACGACCCTCCGGGTCCGAGTGCACAACCTGTACGGCAAGACCCAGGTGTTTTTGCAGCAGCACGACAACCCCACCCCCACCTCCAGGTTGACAGAGAGATGCATGCACCTCAAAGTCATCGAAGGTGGGGGCCAGCTGCCGCATGACGCTGATTCGAGTCTCACAGATAACCATTACATTTATACTACATGACCTGAGGTCATTTAGAAGCTTTGCTTGCTTCCAAGTTGAGCCCAGGCCACGTGCATTCAAACATCCTACTCTTAACACATCCATGTGGGCGGCAGAGCCAAAGGAGAGTGTAGAGACCTACCTTTCCGCTTCCCGGGGTTCGGGTTGCACGACTTCCATGGGGTCGGGGGTGTTGGGTGAAGGGGTGTCTTGTGGTGGTGTGGGGTCGTCGGTGTGTGGTGGGGTTGGGGTGTTTGGAGTTGTGTTGGGTAGGGGAAGGGGAGGGGGAAAGCTTTTTAGTAGGACGCGGTTTATGGGTTTGACAGAGGGTGGTCCTACGTCCTCCTTAAAATCCTTTTTTAGTTTTTGGTAGAGGTTCATTGGGATTTTTATTAGTTTTAAATGTGGGTGGTTTTCTGATGAAACAAAGTTTACACCTTCGGTTTGTACCGAAGGATTATTGTATATGAGTTCATTTAATTTATTATTATTTCTGTTGATGTAAGTATAGTGTAATGTCTTTTTTTCCGATGGTGTGAGTGTTTCGAAGAGGGGAGGGGCAGGTTTGGTTTTGTTTGTTGCTGGAGGGGTGTTTTCTGTTTTGTTAGATTGTGTTGCGATTTGGGTGGGGGTTGTTTGTCCTTGTGTGTTTTGCACATGTTTTCTTTTTTTCCTTTTAATCTGTCTGAAGGACTCCGTTTCTTCCTCCGAATTCGTTGGGTTATCTTCAGTGTTGGAGGGAAGAGGTATGTTTGCTGGTAATGTTTCCGTGTTGGTTTTCTTTGTGGGGGAGATGGATGTCACTATGTTAGACTGTGTTGTGTGTTGTGTCTGCGGTGGTTGTGTTGTTTTATTGAGTGAGAGGTTGGGTGGGCCTGTATTTTGTTTTGGGGTAATGTGTTATGACTGTTTGTGTTGTGGTGGTGTTGTGGTGTTACTGAGGGACGGGTTGGGTGGGACTGAGTTTTGTTGTTTGTTTATCTGTTGTGGTGGTGGTGGTG
This sequence comes from Eledone cirrhosa, assembly GCA_964016885.1. NCBI lineage: Eukaryota > Metazoa > Mollusca > Cephalopoda > Octopoda > Eledonidae > Eledone > Eledone cirrhosa. Next base: position 36,087,100 of record OZ024746.1, read on the forward strand.
GAGCTGGTGTTGGTAGCAGGGTTTTCTTTTTGTTGAGTTGGGGACAAGCGGCCTTCAGGTGCCCTCTGCCTGCACAGATATGGCAGGACGGCCTTCTCCCCTCCACGCTAATGTTTATATACCCGTGGTCCTCTAATAGGATTCTGTCGGGTATTTGGGCGATGCGTTCAGGCTTCATTTGTACTACCAGCTCTATACCTGTTCCACTGAACGCATTGCCTGTGGTTTTCCCAATGGAAATCACGTTGTCATTCACTGGATCGATGAAGCCAGCTATGAGCCAGCAGTAGTCCACATCTGGCATCATTGCATCCAGCCATATGCGTTGAGTTTTTTTTCCCATATAAGATGGATAAAAGGTGAAATTTTTCGAACGAATCGGTGACAAAGCACATTTTTTTGCCGCCGATTCGTTCTTCATGATAATTGCTAGACTTCCATACAGTCTGTCTTTTCTTATGAAAGTTGTTTCATTCAGTACTTCTGCGAGTACTGTTTTGATATCTGCTTGAGAAGGCTGTTCAGGTTTTTTTGTACTGTTGTTGATGGTCCGAAACTTGACCGTTCGGCTTTCAATGTCTTTCGTGAATTCTTGAGGCATTTTTACCAATAAAATACCATTCTCACCTTCTTCACTTATGTATTGTTTTGCGTCCGTGATCCTTCGTACCACATCTGAAATGTTTTCCGCTATATAAGTCAAAGATTTCTTTGTTTTCTGTGCAAATGAAATCTGGTCGTCTGCTTTGTTTTCTGATATGATGTTATTTTCAACTGTTATTTTTTTGTTTGTTGTGTCTTTGTTTGTGTTATTAGTATTGTCATGCAATTTTTCAAATTTTTTTTTTTCGTTGTTTTCGTCATTTAATTTTTTCTCCGCAGATTCGTCCGTTTTTATTTTCATTTTTCCTTCCTTCTCTATGACGTTAGTTGGGAAGGAAGGGAGGACTAAAGCGTGCGAGCTTACAACTCTTACCGCTGTCCCCCCACCACTATTTTCGTTCGCTGCGTTTAACATTTCTGTTAGACGATTGAAATTTTTTACACAAAATTTTTTTTTTAAAACAGGTTTTTCACCTCTAGGAGGGGTAAAGATGAGCTGACCCACCGCCTGACAGTTCAGACGGAGGGTCAAGCTACACAATTGTATCAAAATTAAGTTTGAACTCACAAAATTTCCTCAATAAATTTGAACAAAACTTCTGTGCGAAGTGAATGACATCCACACTGTAGAACAGACGACAGCTAGATTATGAGAGAGAGATAGATAGATAGATAGATAGATAGATAGATAAGTGTGTGTGTGTGTGTGTCTCTGTATATGTGTGTGCATGTTTGCGCGTGTGTGCGTGCGTGATTAGAACATGATAAAACATAGGTAAAACATTAAAAGTTAACACTAGTACTTGCTTATATTTAATTTCTAAGTAGAAATATGACATTGATTTCAAAGTCTTAGTTTGGAAGATTTATATGGATGAAATGTTAATCATTAAGAGCTGGTAGAACACTTATTAAGCTAATTTCTCCATACTTTCAAGGAAGCAGAATATAGATATGATTCTAATCATGTAACGCTCACGTTTACATTAAAACTATCTCGATAAAAATTAAATTCAGCGTGGCTTATTTATTCTTTACACATTCGCTTCTCATCAGCACTGGAATTATATCATTGACGGATGTGAAAGTATAAAAAATATAGCAATACCAATATTATATGAAAAATAAATTGACGACGGTGATGAAGATTCCAAAGAGAAATAATTGTTTCTACTTTAGGCACAAGGCCAGCAAATACCTAGTGCATTACTGGTACCTTATTTTATCGACCCCGTAAGGATGAAAGGCAAAGTCAACCTCAGATCGTAAAGGGACGTAACTATGCTGGAAATCATGGCGTCCGACCCTCTACTGATACTGCTAATCCACCAGATAAATAATTGTTTCTACTTTTGGCACAAGGCCTGCAATTACCCAGTGTATTACTGGTACTTTATTTTATCGACCCCATAAGGATGAAAGGCAAAGTTAACCTCGGCGGGATTTGAACTCAGAATGGCAAGGGCCGTAACTCTATGCGTCAAAGCATGGCGTCCGACCCTCTACCGATACTGCCAATCCACTGAGATAAATAATGGGGCCTAAATTACATTTAGGCGTAGGAGGGGTGTGGTAATGCTGTGTCCTTGTAGAATACAATTGTTCAATGGGTATTTTTCTAAACGTTTAGTTTTTCTGTAACAAGATAGTTCATATGTCAATATTGTATGTCCTTTTGATAGCGGAGCCGGGGCTCCTATGTTTGTGTGCCAGGGTTTATAATATCACACGCAGTTATGTTTGTATATATGCCTTTTCCTCATCGTATCCTTTTCCAGAAACTCCTGGACTAATCCGGAGTATATATTTCCCCAATCCTTGTGGAAGAACAATATCATATTGTTCATAAAAGAACGATGCGTCCGAACGCCCTAACCTTGATATATATGTACGTATTTTAGGGGAGATATAAGATAACACTTTCAACGTTTTTTCTAAAGTTTCTTCTTTCACCGACTCTTCCCACGGCGTAATTTCTACATTATATTTCAATTGAATGACGTGGATATTGTCGGAGGATTTCTTGATATAACACCGAAGCTGTTGTGAACTCTCGATACGCAGACTTTTCTATCGTCGTGTATTTGATATCTCATGTCTTGTTGCATAAATCACATGCCGTCTGCAGGTCGAAGGACCAGCATCTTTATTGGTGTGGGCTATATTCCTGCATGATGATATTTGTTCACTCTAGTACACGATGCTGAAACTGTACCTTAAAATTTGGATTGGTATTTTTTGGCAATTATATTTTTCGTTCTGTTCAATCTTTAGTATGGCTCTCTTGATGCGTTATATATTTTAAAAGTTTTTCTTCACTAAAACATGTATATTCTCTCTCTTTCAAATATGTATGGCTACTTATAAACTAACTCTTGATTTAGTTATTTAATCCCTCTGTATCTGTAAATTACTGTTGCCTCACTCTTTCTTGATATTAAATTTGCTATTGTACATTCATCCATTTCACATTTTATAACGGTAGTTTCTCTGAATATGTTGAGTATTTTTCAATTCACCCGTGTTCTACACAAATAATAGCATATACTATTAATGAAATATCGTTCTGCTCCTCATTTTTTAACCCAGAACTGTCTTGTTTATTTTTGGAAAATTAGTGGAGAAAGAACATGTTTTGTGATGGGTGTATTATTGTAAGATGCCACAGTTAATATTTCTGTAGTTATTGATCATTTTCCAACAGGGTGAGAAATAATAGTGTTTGTGTATCACACAAATTTCAGAAATTGTCAATTGCCCGTTAGAGAGCTCTCATTTGCAAGGAAGATGGAAAACTGTCGAACATTTTGTTATAATAAATTCATACGCAACCCACATTTTTGTATTTATAGCAGAAATAGTAGATATTCAGATGGAAATTAAGAGGTATGCTTTAAATCCATATGAGACGCGGGGAAAGTTCTTTGCTCTGTTGCGTTGGCGATTCTTTCCATATAGACATATGCTCATGCCATTATTATAGATGTTATAATAAAGCGCGGTTGATTGGCAGTATAGGTAGAGGGTCGGACGCCATGCTTTCCACCATGGTTACGTCACTTTACGATCTGAGTTCAAATCCCGCCGAGGTTGACTTTGCCTTTTCCTTTGCCTTTCATCCTTACGGGGTCGATAAAATAAAGTACCAGTAATACACTGGATAATTGCTGGCCTTGTGCCTAAAGTAGAAACAATTATTATAGATGTTATAAACATATATTTTTTTAGAAGCAATTATTTGGTATTTCTTTGGGTTTGTTTGTATTGAATGTTATAATTAAATGTCAGATTCAATAATCGTTCGAAATGCGTTTTTATATGCAACATGGTTTCGTTTAGGAGGTTTGAGAAAGATTTTCGAGTAGATGATAGAATGAATATCTAAACGTTCGACACTTTAATTATGCCTACTATTTGTTATTTATTGATCTCCGTAATGTATTCGTTAATTTCGTGCAACACGTATGCTGTTTATCTCTTCAATATTTGATTCATGGACGGTTTTTTATATGATTCCATATATGGGGTTTTATTTATTATGGACTATATTCATAATTCTTGAAAATTGCCTTTTCCGTTTATTGAAAATATTCTATTTGTACTATTAGAATTTGCTTGTGTCTTCTATATTTCAGATATTTGAGGATCTTCCTTGGATTTTCCGTATAGGTTTTTCAGAAGGACTATAAGTTCGAAATCTATTTGAACTTTATCTGGTTATATAGTCCTTAATCTGTGTTCACATTTTTGATCTTGCAGAGTTTCTTCATAGTTATGTAAGCAAATTATTCCTTCATCCTTTCTTCACATGTTCATTCTTGTGCTGCATATATCTACATCTCATTTACTTGGTAGAACATATCTATTCATGTAGGACAACTAAATTGAAGATGCGTCGATTGAGATTTGGCAAATGAAAATGAATTGAAAAAGAAGTTAATTGATTTATATAAGTTTTTTTCGTTCCTGTTGTGTTCGTGCAGCTCGGTCTCGCAAGTTGACAGACTTTCTTTCTTTATGCTTCTGATGCCTCCAACATTTTTCTTAGAAAAGCTGAATATGTTGTTTATTTCTTATACACATTATAGGCTTCTACAATAAAGCACAAACATAGCCACACTATTAAATGGAAAAATACTAAGAAAAAAGTAAGGATCACTCACCTGAAGGAAGGGAGAGGATGAAGGATAATCAGAACAGTACCTGGGTTGCGCCTCGTGGAAAACATGTGAAAGGCGCAACTGCGGAGAAAGGCTCGAGACACCCGCTTCAACATTCATGATACCTCTCGGGGCTGCCTCTCATGTATACCGCCATCTTTCCGATTTTGCGTGGGATATATGCAGCGCAGGGAACAGCCTCACCAGTGTTCTGGTAGGAGACCGGTAGGGAGAGGAATCGATTGGTTACACCTCTGTATTTAACTCTCTTCAATTCTTGTTCAATAAAAGCTGGTGTCTTTTGAGATATGTTTAATGAACGTATATATATCTTTGTTGTATATATGTAACGCTTTTCTGCCTCCGTTTCTAAAATTAAACGTTGATTAATGTTTGAGATAGATATCATAGTTGTCTCAATTGCTACAATAGACCACTTCGGAGCTCTAATTAGTTTTCTAAAAGTCTTTTTCTATGATGGTGCGCGTATATTAGTAACAGTGTGTGATAATTCACTGCCATTTATTACCTGAGCACCATGAGATGATTTAACTTCATAATGGTCATTAGAAATTCATAATCCAAATTGTAATATAAACTTTATAGGCAAATATCTCTCTAGGATTATATTTCATCATTATCCGACCCTTTGAGAAACCGACTCGTGTTTGTAAATCTGAAACGGAAGCTTCAAAATTCATATAGTTTCCTTAATGCGTTAAATGAAATTAGATGATTGTCTGATGTAAGAAGAGCTATTTTGTTTTATGCTCTACGGCTCTCGATCATTTCGAACATATAGATTTTAGCAACCTTATTCAGAAGCGAATCAATAGACTGAATTATGAAATTAGGCATGCATACAATATAGCATAATTATTTAAGGTATTGGATTATTTAATATCTAGTCTTGCATTATAAACTTCGGTTAAACAATGCTTTGACTTCTCTACACCATTTGACTAATATAATAACAAACATATTTTCTCTCTTGCTGCAGGCGACGATTCGGATGTTTTTTGATGACATGAATTTCCCCCTCTATATATATTAATTTGTCTCACTAAACGTAAGGATTCAACTTTTAATATCATCATTCGAGACAAACATTAAAGTTAGGACGTTCTACAGCAAGGTTAAACTCGACTGCATTATAGTTACGTGTATCAATTGTTTAACAACATGTGTATGAGCGGAATTATGAATAATATTATTAAGAGAAAATAGAATTATATATTGAATTTCCATTTCTACTAAAATTTATTGGCAATCATAACCTCTCTTTTAGAATTCGTATTATATGTAATGTTATTCAAGACACTGAATGGTTATTCTATGAATTTATTATCAGGTCCACTATCAATTATACTATTGATATAGAATCTATTACAAAATACGTTATTACACTTAGCACAGTCCGATACAAATGCCAACAATGAATATGTAGTTGGAGCATTATAATCAGATTCTTCTTGGATGATATCTTTTTAGTGTTTGTTTCATGATGATATCTTAGTTTGTTTCTTCTTCTTAGTCAAACTTCTACAACCTACAACAATTGAGCTGGGCAGATCTGACTTGAATGATTCGTACCACCAGAAAAAAAAAGAAATACGTTCTTTTCAAGGGCCTGCTGCTTTTGTTGAATCTTGTTGTGATGCAATATGAAAATAAGAATCAGGAATGGTGCATTCAATTATTGTTGCTAATTCATAGAATGTTCACGATCAACCGATGGTGATTCCAGTATTCTTTGACTAAATGTATCGTTAAGGTCAGTGGAAAAAGTCATCACTATTTATTAAATCCCCGTGTAGCCGGGACGAAAAGCATGGGTATGTGATTTGATTGCGTTGGAAGTATTGTATTACATTTCATAATTTTATTACGAATATTCAGTACATAATAAAGGATGATTTAGGAAAATTATTATTTAGTTTATTTTGTAACACATGAGATAAACAATTCTTTGAAATAAGAAACTCCTGTGGCAACAAAGTGCGATAATTCTTTCACGTTTACTGACAAATTAATTGCAACTTTTTTTTTATATACATGCCCCAAAATCTCTTCCCGTCATTGTATTCCAGCACGCTTGGAATTTGAGATTGAGCCGCTTGGGAACTTCAGAAAGGTATACAATTATACGTTGAGGCAGAAGAAATCGGTCATTTGCACCGATATCAGCATGTTCCAAGGATTGTAGAGATACAGTTTGGAAGCATATGTTCGATTCTTTACGATGGAAAACTGAAAACGACATGGTCATTGTCGTTGTGTCTTCATGATGATAGTTCTACACAAATCTTATTATTTCCATGTCGATAACGCAAGTTAAAATAGTAGCCCCGATCAAAAAATGTTTTTTTATTCTAATAAAAGATATATAATACAGCAATAAATAATACAAATATATTACGAAAATAACAATGATTCGTGTGCATTGTAGCTTCATTAATCCTTATATATTTGTACGTCGGTGATTGATGCACATATTGTATCCCAGTGTATATATTCGTGGATTAGGAAAGGCCTCTTAAACAATCTTCCTACATGCAGGATATTCTAGTTCGTAAGTTTAACGTATTTCTCAATTTCTCTACTAAATCAGTATAATCTCTTCAACAGTGTCCTTAGCTTTACATTACGTGCCTAATTAGGGCTTTCTCACGTATAAACATTTCATGATTGATTATCCTACCAAGCTCGATCTTATAGTTTTGTATCGTTTCCTTTGCTCATGAGGTATTTACCATACTTAATGAATCCCGTTAATAAAATACATATATGTACAATTTACATAATTAACAATGCAAGGCAACATGTAGTCAATCAACTTCGTGCTCACTCAATTATTTATCTACTGCAAATAACAGCAGAACGGTGTAAATTCCAGCTCGGTAAATAGGGAAGAACTAATGGTGATATGGAATGTTGAGAATTTGGAGGATGATATCGATCAATTCCGGCCATTAACAATGGTCAGCACAGATATAAAGATATGGACAAAGTGGCTAGCAATATGGTTGATGTTTTTCGTCAAACATCCGATAGAAGAAGCACAAGCGTGGGCAATTCTGACCAGGTCCATATGACAACTACCTCCTCACATGTGACTTTGTGTAATTTAGAAGAATCTAAATCTTTCGATATTGTGAAGCATTAATACCCGGACGCTGTACACATGACATTGGGTTACGGACCTCCCCTCAGAAGCTGGATCGCTAGAATGCGCAGCAACATCTGCCTGGTGGTCACTATTGGAACCATTCAAGACCACATGTAAGTGGCCACAGTAAGTGGCCACTATTGGAACCATTCAAGACCACATGCTTGTCTGTAAAGAATGCCTTCTCGATCTAATACTGCGAAAGCTGGAGCTGTTGCAGGGCATCCCCTCTAAATGGGACGTGCACTTTTTATGTGAGAATATGTGGATGACGACATGTATTGTTGTCGAACAAAGGTTAACGGAAGCAAAAATCAACCCTGAATAGAGGCATTGCAGCTCCGATATATGGAAAGAGAAATCTATGCTGTCCAAACGAGTCGTCTGGCGCTCGATAAATAATCCATTCATGTTGCTTTAGGTCTGTGTAGGTCCACACCTTTCGGTGAAAATGACATGGGTGAAGTTACGATCCGGAAATGTTCAGAGAGGAATCTATCACTCAATGGTCGGGTAAAGGTTTTGACCGCGTTCTCCAGTTCCGTCATGCAATACTACCTGGCACTAGTTCTTTACTCCAGTGAGCGCCTCCCAATATTGGAGCGGCAACTCATTCCCTTCGCACATGTGAAACAAAAAGTTTCCATTGGTCAGCCTGTCCATCAACTTTCAATATTCTTTGTGCAGAATAATCGGCATACCGTGTCTGATAATAATAAACATGCACTGAGGGATATTTGCCTAGAATATGCGACGAATTTGTCGGAGAAATTCACGGCGTCAACGAGAACGAATATTTCTTGAAGTTTTCTATCTGGGGCCTCTGGATAATTTCCAGTAATCACAGGTCTGGCATTGCCGGATCGAGACAAACTCTATAGACACCAAAGTGCTCTTAGACGGAGGTGTCCATGATGTCAGTAGAGTACCGAAGCCGTTCTGCTCAAGCAGGTCCAGTGTCCACCCATTGCTCACCTGTTGAGCTTTGCTGCGTGTAGGAAGGATGCCGCTATCAGCCGATCTATCACGAATATGACTCCGCGACCTTTTTTTCGGAAAGGATAAGCGGATTTCCTCTGTCATGTCGATACATCGAAATAGGTTCATGTACGGACACAACTAAAAGAGCTGAAGACAGACACTTTCTAATTCATCCAAGCACTCGTCAACTTTTTTCAAGTTCTACTTGGAAAGATAAGTTAGTTTGGAGTGGAAGAGTGAATGTAATGAGAATTGCCGGAATAAATGGCACTACCCTGAGCATGCGCCTGTAGGCTGGAAAGTGCCACGTTTTTTTTTAATTATCTTGATTGTTAGGGTAGCTTTGGATGTGTGGGATTCCTAAACAATCCCCGTGGTGATGTTCCTCTTTTTTTGAGGAATTCACATATTCATTATTTGATTATTTTCAGCTTCTACTGCTAGTTTCTTTTTTGCACATTTTACGGAAATTCCCATTATCTTACTTCTTTTATAATGTCATTTATCTTTCGGGATTAATGGTATATTATGATGGTCACAGCGTGATTATGCATAGAGATTTATCACCCACTTCTTTTGCTGGAATCCGCTGATAGCGCTAGTCATCTACCTTGAAGATAGTAGTAGTAGTAGTAGTAGTATTAGTAGTAGTAGTAGTAGTAGTAGTAGTAGTAGTAGTAGTAGTCGTAGTAGCATCAGCATCAACAGCAGTAGAAGCAGCAGCAGCTGAAATAGTTGTAGTAGTAGTAATAGCAATAGCAGCAGTAGTAGTAGTAACAACAACATCAGCAGCGGTAGTAGTAGAAGTAGTAGTAGTAGTAGTAGTAGTAGTAGTAGTAGTAGTAGTAGTAGTAGTAGTAGTAGTAGTAGTTGCATGTGGCGTATATAATTAAATACGATTTCATTATTCATTATATAATTATATATTTAATAACCATATTTTTATTACGAAAATATCAAAAAAAATATCAATATCAGTATTAATAGGAATACTCTATATGAAAATAGTGACTCTGATAAAATAAAGTCATCGATATTCCTACAATTGTTTTTATAATATATCGTTTGCTAATTATTTTTATTATTAATTGAAAAAAAAAATCATTAAGCATCTCAAATGCATAACAGCAACGATTAAAATATATGTATAATAATAACAATAACATAGATCCTAGACTCCAACAATAAATGTGAAAATTATTTTGGTGATAAAGATAATGATAAATATATAGTGCGCTGCAGCAATATGGTTGTAATTAGTTAAATGTTTAATTAAACCGATTTTCAACTTTTATTTTTAAAATCCGTGATAGTTCGCTACGAAAATACTTAATGCGTCACTGCACTAACCCCAATGCACAGACATATATTCATACATCACACGCATAAACATTTGTGTCTATTTGTATATACATACATACATAAATACATACATATATATATATATATTAATAAGAGGAATTCCAACTTTGTCTGATTTACTCGTTTTATTTACAATCCTTTAAAATATATATAATATAATATGGAATTATAATGAAATAGTATGATAGAATATTAAATTCTAAGTGTTAATTGAACAAGTACTTTCATGCTTTCGCAATCTTCAGGTTCATGATATGTGGTGACAGTCGAGTTTGCAATTTTCAACTGTAATGAGATGGGTAAATTTACTACATTTTATACATTTTATACAGAGAAAAGTGGCTCCGGAATGCAAAGCCCTGTAAACTGTATTTCGACCAATCAGTGTGTAGTTTCACTGAATTACTACAGCTGATTGGTTTAAGCGTCACGGCTGGTTGAGCATGCTAACGACCAATAATCATACCCAACGTATCAATTGTTTTGCTTTTTGAAATGATGAAAATAGCATTTTCTATTAATCATCACCATCAACATCACTTTTATTATTATTATTATTATTGTTGTTGTTGTTGTTGTTAGTGGTCGTGGTCATAGTGGTAGTAGAAGTAATACCCCTAGGCGTTATTATTGTTCATTTAGCTTGGGTTTGAATTTATCAATAAAATTCTTTTCTTTGATTTTTCTCTTGATTTCACTTGGGCTGTGTAATTTGTAGAATGGGAATATTATAAATATTCCCTGACCACATGTTGCCAGGTGGCCGCTTAGGGGTATCTGACGGACATTTGGGTCTCTGATTTGTTGACGGTGTACACGTGCACGTTCCGATAGTGCATTTCCAGTTTGACCGATATATAGTTCTTCACAATTCGGGCATTTAATGCAGTAAATTAGATTTCTGCTTTTGCAGTTCATATTTGCATTTGGGAATATTTTTCCAGTTTTTGTTTTCATATATTGACCGGCGTGTATGGATTGACATGTGCCGCATCGATTATCATTGCATTTAGATACAGTGAATGATTGGTCTTTGTTGTTAAGGTCAAACTTTGCTTTTGTTAGCAATTGCTTCACATTTTTTGGCTGTCTTTTACTAAGAGTCAAAGATCGATCTGTGATTAAGCCTTTTAATTCATTACTTTGAGCAATGATCGGTAGGTTTGCTTTGGCAGTGTTGAATATATTCTGGTGACATGGGTTGTGTGTCATTATAAATGGTATGACCAGTTCTTGGTTTCTTCTTCCTTGGGTTGTTCTAAGTTGTTGTATAGGTATTTTTATAGCCCGCTGTATGCCATTTTCTCTAAGTAGACATGGGTATTTTTGTTTGAGCAAAAATTCTCTTAGTTCTGTTAGGCGTTTGTACCTGGTATTCGTATCTTCTACAATGGTACAAATTCTTCTGGCTAGGCAGTATGGGATGTTGCGTTTTGTATGAGGTGGATGACACGACTTAAAATTCAGATATTGATGCGTGTCTGTGTGTTTATAATATATATCCGTGGTAATGGTGGTGTCGTTTTTGATTATCATTATATCTAGGAATGGTAATTTGGTCCTACTCATCTCTTTTGTGAATTGGAGAGATGGGTCTAGGTTATTCAGGAGGATATTGAACTCATCCAGTGTATCTAGAGATTCTATCCAGATGATGAAACAGTCGTCAAGGTATCTCTTCAAAGATTTATCAATGTACTTTCTAAAGTCAGTACTATATTTTTCCTCTATTTCTTGGTAGAGTTGTTGTTCTAAGTATCCCATTACAGAGTTCGCGTAAACGGGAGCAAATTTCGTTCCCATCGCTGTGCCTCTAATTTGGATGTAATTCTTTCCATTGAAGAAGAAAGTGTTGTTTTCTAGAATAAGTTTAACTGCGTCTAATATAAATGGCGCTGTGAATCTAATGGGAATCACTTCTCTATGTTTTTCCACCCAGTATTTAACCGCCTTTATTCCTAAATCATGTGTAATGTTGGTGTAAAGGCTTACCACATCAAAACTGAGTAGAAGTGAATTCGTTTCCGTGGTTTTGGGAAGATGGGACAGGAAGTCGATATCATCCCGGATGAAACTGGGTATGTGAATACATAGTGGTTTCAAAATAATGTCAACAAAATTGCTTAGACGGTGAGTGGGGCATGTTGGACCAGCTATAATAGGTCTAAGTTTTAAGTCTTTTGGGTGTAATAATTTAATGTACTCACTGTTTTGTTCTCTTACTGCCGGTTGTATTTCTTTTGACTTGTGAACTTTCGGTAGGCCATACAGATTGCTGGGTTTCGGCTCAAAATTGGTGATGTAGTCTCTTTCCTTATCAGTAAATGAGTTGTGGTATTTTGAAGCCAGGTTATTGATCTTCTTCATGATGTTGTGGTCTATATTTGACGGTATTTCGTGATAGAATGTTGTGTCTTTCAGTTGTTCCTCAACCAAATCCTTGTAGTATTCAGTATCCATTATAACAACTGCACCCCCTTTATCTGCTTGTTTAATTATTATTGTTTTATCATTTTGTATACGTTTAAGTGCAGACATTTCTGATTTGTTAATGTTTGGCCTAACATTAGTATTATGTCTAAGAGGAAATTTAGACAGGATGTCAATGTATTGGTCGAGATAAATATTTCTTCCTTTTGGCGGAGTGAAATTCGATTTATTCTTTACTAGTGATTCATCACTCTCATTATTTTTATCAGCGAAGAATTCTACAAGACGTAATTTTCGACAGAATTCTTGGGGATCCTCCTTCAGTTATTGGTGGTTGACTGTTGGAGTCGGTGTGAATTTCAGTCCTTTTGACAGAATTTGCATTTCATCATTGTCAAGATCTCTTTTAGATAAATTAATTATTTTAGGATGTACGTGTACAGCTGTTTTGGGTATGTTTCCTCCTGGAGTTTTTCTTTTTCCGGTTTTTGTTGTCCTGACGTTAAAAAATGAATTTTTCTCTGTTCAGGATTTATATTCCTGTTGGTGTTCGCTTTATGAACTTTTGGTCGTGATATTATATTTGGTTTCGTTATGTATTTTGTCCTATTTTTGGTATTCTGTATATTATTTTTCTTCCTATTAGCATTATTTTTAACAATCTGGGAAAATGACCTAGGTTTGCTTTCAGGTTTAGATCGTTTTTTCGTCCAGTTTCTTGTGGGCAATCTCTGTTGAGATCTTGAGAGTGATCTGGTTATTCTACGTTTTGTTTCCACATTCCTTGTTGGTAGTCTCTGTTGAGATCTTGAGAATGATCTCCTGGTTTTACTACTTCTCATGGTCTGGTCAAAGGAATACCTATCGTGTTTGTGCTTGTTGTTCATGCTGTGTGCGATAGGGTGTTTTTGTAGAAAAAGCGAAGAGTTATTACCGTAATTCTTCTTTGATTCAAGGTAAGGTGAGTGTTTGTGTTGGCACGTGTTCTGGCGTATGTTGTGTTGATGAGATTGTCCACTTTTAATGCTTTTTCTCAGGGTTCCAGAGTCTTTAACGTAATTTGCAGCATATTCATCAAGAAATAATTGTTTCTGCTGCCATAACTTTCTTGATTTGTTTTCTTCTTTCGAGATATCTCCGATCCATAGTTCTCGTAGTTTTTCAGCTATAATACCAGTCGTTAGCTTTGCAATTTCAACTTCAATTTGGTCATCAATAGCTTCATATTTGGCTTTGTAGCGGGATTGTTTACATTCAGAAATGGAGATGTCGGTCCTGAATTTTGTCAATGTAAGTATATATATATTAGAAAGTGAGGTTTTTTTTACAAAATGAAAAATAACCGAGGTGTCATACAGGAGTGAAAGTATAAAGAAAAATGGAATTGAGGTCTTATTTAAAAAAAATATATATGTATATTTATTTGGTTCCTTTACCGGTTTCGCAGTTCTTCTGCTTTTCAAAAGTGGAGTTGAGATGGAGGGTCTTTGGTTTTTCAAAACCACAGACCCTCCATCTCAACGCTACTTTTGAAAAGCAGAAGAACTGCGAAATCGGTAAAGGAACCAAATAAATATATATATTTAAAAAAAAAATAAGACTCCAGTTGCATTTTCGATTTCATCTTTTTTTTTCTCTCTCTCTCTATATATATATATACAGATACACACACACATATATAGATGCCTATACATTATGATGTAGTACATATACATTATGATGTATTAGTATGTATGATGTTCTTAACGGTGTGTGAATTGTACACTTGAGCAGTCTAAGGCTAAACGTAATATACCTTCTATTAGAGAGAGATTGTTTTTATCTACATCCGAGGATACAGAGTAATGTTATCATAGTTTCAACTGAATTACTTTAATTAATCTATCTCTCCTAAAAGAAGGCCGCGTGTGGCCGCGTCTATGCAGTGGTCGACTGGGTCTAAAAATATTGCTTTCCAGGAGATGAAGGGGGCTCACCTACATATAGAATGCTATCATTTAATTCTTATAGTGGATAAACAACATTTTTTGAAAAATACATAAGTGAAAACTTTACAGTGCAATAACAATTTTGCTGAAATATATCTTACCTTCACCAATAAAATATATTATGCATTTTGCGAAATCCAGACACTTTCAATAGTGACCAGACGTCGACCCTGATTTTTACAAATAGCTCTAGGAAAGCCATGAATGACACCACATCATTTTAACTTTGATTTTGAAAGTAGTTTTATAATTATTAATTTTCATTACACTTTTCTAGCTGTCTCGGTGGATGCATCATAGACGGTGGTGATACTGGTCGGGAGTAGGGTTCCCGGAAAAACTTTTCAGTTTTTTTCTATTGGTTGTAAAATAAAAACTGAAGAAGGTGGCATGTACCTATTGGCCAGGATTGGACCCAAGGCCATGATCTCCACTGTCTGTGGAACCTACCACTAGGCTACAAAGACAACTACGAACCTATTATGAACATTCGTACTTATAAACCTACTTTCAACATTTTCAAAACATGCCTTACTTAATGATATTGCTCCTACTTTGGTTGTTACATAGACTATATCCTGGTTTTGTTTCTCATCTATCTAGACTACATTTTAACATGCAATCCATGCTTCATTTCTGTCTCACCACGTTTATCCCCTCCTCTCCTCTCTCTCTTATTTTTTATTTTTTTCTGTGATATTTGAATCTACTCTTTTTTCAGGATTTTTTTAAAGCAACGCATGGGCCCTACAGTAATAAAGTGGGCCCTGCAATGCTACTGTGACTTCTTGCAATGCTACTGTGGGCCCCCTGGGGACCACTTGCCATTGGCCAACCAGGCAACCTGGTCAGTCCGCCATTGCGTCTATGATATTTGCCGCTCTCTTGTACCTCGTACCTTGTACCTGGCTGCAACCCGATCACGAATTTCTATCCCGGATGATTAACTATAGATTATTCTGCATATGTCGTATTCGATGTCATTTTTTTAAATATAAAACTGGTGCGGTGTTGGGATAATTTGGATATACGCTATAGCCATATCATAATGTTTGAATGTTCAGAATAATTGTTTTTACGCTTGGCACGAGGCCAGCAATTACCCATTGCATTACTGATACTTTATTTTATCGACCCCGTAAGGATGAAAGGTAAAGTTAACCTCGGCAGGATTTGAAATCAGAATGGCAAATGGACGTAAATCTGTGCTGCAAAGCATGGCGTCTAACTGCCAAGAAATTCGAATATTAGTGTTAACTTCAGTTACTGTTCGTCCGTCCCCACGGCTGTATGGAAACATAGATACATATATCCCATAATATACTATAATACAATATGCTTACGTATATATATATATATAAATAAGCGTTCGTGTGTGATTGTGTGCGCACGTGGGCGGACCTGTGTTTGTGATGTTAGATTGAGGGTGTGTGTATATGTATGTGCGCGCGCGTGTGTGTTTTTGCGTGGCTATAATAACAATATTATACAGAAAACTAATGGTGTTATAAACGAAAAAGTTCGAAATAAAATTAAAAAAGTGATGACAAGGATGAAATGAATGTGATTGTAGTCGTAATTGTGGAAGTGTTTCGATATGAAAGGAATAACTAATATTGTTTTGGTGAAGATAAGCTCTTTCGTACATTCGTGTTACTTCCTGCAGGTAATTTTTATTAAGCCTCGATGAAAATGGGCCTCTTTTCCACATTTATATGATATATGTGAGAAACATATTTGCCTGAAACCAGTTCATATAATTTGAATGGGATTGTAAATCCTATAAAGCAAAACTATTTTTAAAAATGTATAGAATTTATATTTCAATGTAAAGTTTCAGAGTGTAAAGAAAATATATACACACAAACATATTTAGAGATGTTCAGATACTCTACAGAGATAGGCAATGCCACTCAAGCGAACACAAACACAGAGATAGTTATATATACATATATAATAATTGTTTCTACATTCGGCACAAGACCAGCGATTAACTGGTACTTTATTTTATCGAACCCGGATGAAAGGCAAAGTTAACCTCAGCCGGGATTTGAACTCAGTCTGTAAAGGGACATAATTATGCTGGAAAGCATGGCGTCCGACTCTCTACCGATACTGCCAATTCACAAGATCCCGTTAAGGGTTAAAGCAGCGATTATTTGCTTCAACTTTAATCTGTTATTTTAATAAATATGTATATATATATGCATGTATTTTATATATATGTATACATGTGTATATACCGGTTCCTTTCCCTGTTCTAGGCCCCGCTGCAACACCTGTCCCCATTTCACCAACACCACCACCTTCCAGGGTCCCAACGGCCACTCTCTCTGTGTCCGGCATGCCTTCCGCGGCACCTCCTCCAACCTAGTCTACGGACTTACGTCGGACAGACGGGACGTCGCCTGGCGGACCGATTCACTCAGCACCTCCGGGATATTCGTCTCGGTGGTAGTTCCCCCATCGCCCGCCACTTTGGTGCGCCTGGACATTCCGCACGCCATTTCACAGTCTGTGGCCGACTCCAATGCCACGGAACACCCGCCAATCTCCTCAGAGTCGAACAAAGAACCATCTTCATCTTACAGACCCACACTCGCCCCGACCTGAACTCCCCACCCTTATTCCTTTAGCCTTCGACCCCCCCCCCCCTCACCCCCACACATATCCCCCACTAACACCACTAACACACCCCTCGTTTTCACCGCCCACCCCACAACTAACAATACTAACACCTCCACTCCACCCCTTATCCGACCACCCTTCCCCAACTAACATACTAACATCCCTCCCTCCCTCCATCCTTATCACACGCACACACCCACCGGCACAAATATACACGCTCTCACACTAAACGCACACCCTACTACCACCACTAACCATCACCCCCACATCTCCATCCCACCACCCCGCAACTAACATCACTAACACCATCTGACCCCAAGCAAACGAACACACGCACCCACTTACACCACCCACCCCACACGCAACTAACATCACTAACATCCCCCCAACCCCACGCACACGTACCCACACACCCTCGTACACCACCAACTCTACACACCCTACCACGACTAACCCCCACTCACACCTGCATTCAACCCTTTCTCCACCTCCCGTATACTAACACCCACTAACACCCCCTTCATCACCAGTACACCACACTCCCTCCATCGACCCCCACACCCATCTCTCCCCGCTCCACCCACACCCTTTCTCCACACTCACTCATCCCACTAACACCTCTACTAATACACACACACACACCCTCCTCACTCCAACTTTCACACCTACCCATCGTCGCCCCTTTACCATTCCACCCGACTGCTGCTATGCCCTCTGACCACCTCCCAGCACAAACAGACACACAGCACTACCACCGCCTTGACCACTTCCTGTTGCGCGCGCACCCCACATCTCTCCTCTTCCGACCATCTCTTCATGGAATACTCGTATGTGGAACTTGACCACCGTGGAATCTACTACCATCATAGGAGTTTACCAACATTTCAACCACATCCTCTTACGGAATCACCTATATAACTCACCCACACACACACCCCCAAAAATGTATTTTCTCCCACACGCCACCTACACCCACAACACGCTTAAACCCCACACACATGTGCTTTCCACCACATACTTACACCTTCAGCCTCCGGATTCCTCTCCCCCCACCCCTCTATCCACACACGCACACACACTCCGACCTACACTCCACACCACACACATCTGTTCCTGAACATGCAACCCCGTTCTTCCCCCAACCCTTGCTTTCACATACACACACACACACACACCGCCTTCAGCCCTCCCCGCTCAAACACCCGTCTCCCTCTCCCCACTCCACCCGCCACCGCCCCTACACACCCCACACCCTTCCACCACCTGTTTTACCCCTTTTTTAATTTCAGTTTATTTTGATCATGCTTTTATATTTATTTTTATTTCATTTCATTTTATTTTGATCATGCTTTATTTTAATTTTTATTTTTAATTTCATTCGCACCGTTTCCTCCCACCCCTTTTCGCTATATGTCTCTGCACCACTCCCCTACACACCCTTTGAACTCTCTTCCCACACACTTCTCACCTGAGGAAGGGCTTATCCCCGAAACGCCGTTCCCACCACCACCCCACTCTCCAGAGCGTGAAATTAATAAACATTCGTTGTACTGCCTCTCTGTTTTGTTCCTGTTCAAATTTTTCATTATATATATATATAAGAATTAGTAAATTTGTATTCCAATGTTACTAAGTAGTTGCATTGGTTGGAGTCAATCGACGTCGGAGATTGCTCAACGTATAATAAAGTGTGTTTTAAAATCCGGAGAAAATATGGAGAAGAAGTTTATGAAACGGAAATGCTGGCATAAAGAATTTATTAGGTAAAAATTGTTTCTATAGTGTATGGGTTACCTATACCTCGCTATTTGAATAATATAAAAATATTATCATAAACCGAAGGTACACTGCAAGCAAACAGACCATGTCGTCAGACCTTTGTATTGGAATGATATGAAAATATTCTATACACTAGATAAAAGAGAAAGAAGGAGGTAGGAAGAGAAGGGGAAGAGGGAAGTGAGTAAGGGGGAGGGAGTCCTAGGATTTAAGACTGTCAGACTAGTAGAGATTGTAAGGAGAGAATGTTTTGGCAACAGTTAGCTTATTGATGCGTGTTAGGGTTGGAGGTGGAGGTAAATTCTTCTAGTGGTGTTGTTTGGACAAAATTTAGTTAAAGGGGTCAAAGTGGTACAGAGTTACAGACAAGTTATTGGGGCTATTATAGTAGCAGGTTATTTCTAAAGGGGTCCAGAAAATAGTGTTTAGTACTATTATTATAGAAAGCCATATCTTGTGTATAAACATATAAAACAGAAATTTGCAAACGGTGGTGTAAAAAGGTAACATTATATGCATTTAAAAAAAGAAAAAGTCGTTTTCAAACGATGGTTAAAGTATAGTGAACGCTCAATTTTGCTGTTCAAAAGTTTGTTTACCGACGTTAAAATGCAGTATATCTCCAAATTACATAATTTACAGAATCGATGATTTTGCTAATATGCAATAATTTGCCAATCAAGGGAGAATGCTTGATTGTTCCTCCGGAGCTGCCAGGCTTTATCGGCGAGGGTTGTTACGGAGCGCATTTTCTCGTGCCTGATCGAAGATCGATGTTGGTATAGGCGAGCTTTGAAAGAAGTTGCGGTACATCCGACGTAATACCATTTGTTGTTTCCGGAATTTATAGTACATCGGTAGACAATATTGCGTGCTAGGCAGTGGTTATTCAGTGGGCACGTGCCTGGTTTGGTGCAGTTACAATTACTTTTTTATGTTTTGCAGTAGTATTCTTGATAGTTTGGTGGGGTTGTAGTTGCGTGTTAGTGCGTTGTATGTTGCTATGCTGGTGCGCTAAGTCATTAGGGAATTACTTATTTAGTATTGCTGAGTTGAGTTTTTTAATTAGTTGTTCTATGTTAGGTGCAGTGGAGTATGAGAGGCTAATGGTGCGCGAGTTAAAGATGTTATAGTATTTATGTGAAGTTGTAAAGTGTATATTGATTAGTGTATAGAATTGTGAGATAATCTTAGTGCTGATAGCAATATTGTACACGGCGTTATACCATATGTACTCTCTACGTCTGACTCTATTTGCTGGTTTGTACCTATTAGTATGCCTATTGATGTGTGTGTGTGGTGCAATACTAGTTCGACTTAGATGTGTTTTATTCATAGTACTTATGTGGTTATCGTCTAGATATTCTATTTTCTCGCAGTAACCATATTTTCTAAGTGCGTCATTATAATATTCAGCATGCTCGTTGAATGTCTGCAAATTAGACGACAGTCTATTTTTATATTATTCAAATAGCGAGGTATAGGTAACCCATACACTATAGAAACAATTGTTACCTAATAGATTCTTTATACCCGCATTTCCGTTTCATAAACTTCTTCTCTCTATATATATATATATAGGAACGAGTACGACCACGACGGCTGAGCTGAAGACGTTTCGACGGCTAATTCTGGACTCCAGAATTAGCCGTCGAAACGGCTTGAGCTCAGCCGTCGGGGTCCTACTCGTTCCTATTACCCACTCTACTGCCCTAAGTATTGAGTACTTTAGTGCGTTATGGTCCACCTGGTTCCTTACCGCATTTCCTTCGTTATATATATATATATATATATATATATATATATATATATATATATATATATTTATATATAATTATATATATGTATGTATATATAATTATATGTATGTATGTATATATATATATATATATATATATATATATATATATATATAATGATATATATGTATGTATATATATATATATATATATATATATATATATATATATATATATATATAATAAATATGAAGACTAAAATCCGAAGAGGGCTCGATAAGGATAATATATATATCAATATATATAAAACCACAGACTATATTAAAATAACATTTTAAATTTAAAGCAAGGATGCGCTGCTTTCACAGATATACATAAAAAAATATGTGTTTGTGTGTGTCTGTGTCTGTTTGTGTAAAAACATAAACACTAATAGTTCATACACTGCAGCACATGCAATTATTGAACGACTGGCTTGTATGTACGTATGTATGTATGTTTGTATGTATGTATGTATGTAGTTGGTGCTACTGGTAACATGTATTCCAGTACAACCTGTCCCATGGTCGGGTCGTTGGAGACTAAACTGGCAACCCCACTAAGGTTTCTTGGTGAGGAGGGTGACTTTGGACATCCTGCAGGACTAAAAAAAAAAACCAGTTAAAGTGCAAAGGAGCTCTTAAGAGTTAATGGCCATCCAAAATCACCGGGAGAGATGACCCCTTAGCCTTTGTCAAGGCAGAATTCTAGGAGAAGGAAAACTCTGATATATCACCTGCAACCCAGATGGTATCCAATGATGTTGACTTGTTTTTCTTTTTGGTAAACATCATCTTGGTTAAGAGAGTGGGACTGGCTTTGTGCAGTACCTTTGCTCACTATAAAAGCTTCACAGCACAGGCATTGCTTTATATCTGGAGATCTCTCTGCACTTGTCGTCACATGGTACCATGGGCCCAGCACTATGTGTCAATAAGTGTTTGTACCAGAGTTTTCAAGTCGTTGGCTGGACTAAAAAGTCACACTCGCTCAGCGCATCGGTAGGGGTTCTCCTACATGGATATAAAGTTGTGGCCGTACTCGGAAACGAGTTGGCAGCCACCATGTGTGACTATGTGCGCATATTCGTATGTTTTCGAGTAACACGTCGTCTTGGATGCAAAAACCTGGCTTTCCATGGTCCATCCAACAATCCATCCATGCAAAATATTATCCCATGATTCCATACATATTTACATGTATTTATCTACATTTCGTTCTTATTCATTCGTTAATTGTTTAATTTCTTTATTTCTTTTCCATTTTCTAAACAACTTCTCTGTGTATGTATGTCTATATGTTTATGTGTGCTTTGGTATGTGCTTCTTTGTGTATATACGTGCGTGCGTGTGAGTCTATATATTTGAATATACAGAGACACAGACTGACACACACACACACACACACATATATATATATATATATATATATATATATATATATATATATATATTAATATGTATTCGTGTGTGTCGTATGTATGTTAAATATACACTTATATATAGAAAGCGAGTCTGCTGATATGGAGAGAATGATGGAGAACGTAACATATAGAAACAATCACTTGATGATGCATCAATTTAGTGCCATTAATCCATGCAGCCATCTATTGATATATCCATTAATCCATCAAACTTATACCGCTGGTATAAGCATATAAAATTGCCTCACAATACCCCCCCCCCCCACGATATGTGTATATGTGTGTGTGCGTGTGTCTATGGGTGCGTATTTGGTTTTGTGTGTGTATATATATCTATATTTATTAATATAAATATTTGTATGTATATACATATATTATATATAGAGAGAGAGCAAGAGAAAGGTAGGTAAATTGATACATATATAGATAGATAGAAATATTAAATTCATTCATGCAAGTATTATCTTTCTCTATTTGTTATTCAACCATTTGAACTATTTCCTATATTGCTGACTATTAATAGTCAGTATTGCAATATATATAACTCTACTATCTAATATGTGAAATCTGTTCTCATTCGATCTTTTTTTGTTTCCGTTTCACCACATAATTACTTATGTCTTCATATACATTAAGCATATGGTCGCTCGCACACACAAACACACACACACACATACACCCCCACATCCCCCCCCCCACACACACACACACACACACACACACACACACACACACACACACGCACACACACACACACTCACACACACACACACACACACACACACACACACACACACACACACACACACACACACACACACACACACACACACGCGCGCGGGCTCACACACGCATTCCTATGTGGCTTTGTCTCTGAATGTGCGAGAGAAGATATACTCCGTCAATAAAAAAATAACTACAGGAGTCAATACATGATTCAAATAATAAATTTGCAGATATACCGTTATACGCTTAAAAGGACGATATTGAGAAATAATGTTTTCAACATTTAAATATCTTGGATAATGCACCCTTGGCGACTCCTGTTTAGGGGCCTAGTCCTATGTTAATCACTAGCAAGTTAGTATCGCGCTAGTTTTACGGGCTAATTAGATTAATAGATTTTGAAATCGCCCATTAGATATTTGAAGTACTAACAAATCATAGTTGAATCAACATAATTGAAGGATAAATTCATTTAGACAATTCTTATGTGCAGTAACCTCCGCGAGAATCGTGTCGAAAGCAATTCATCAAAAATAGGTTAGTCTGATTGCGATACGAATCTTGATTGGTATAATTATTGGGGTATAACGTAAGCTGTGACTGAAAGCACATTTTTAAACAGTTTGGTCCCGTGAATTGGTAATCCACTGGAGTTATTATACTGACTCTTTCATCAATCCTCCCCATTATAGCCGAGCAGATATCACAAACTTCTTTAACCTTTCAAATGAAATAGGAAAATCAAAATATGTTCTCCATCCTTACACTGAAGTGTGCAAACATGTAGTTAGAATATTCATTGAAGTCATTGATAGTAAACACCGAGCATTATATTTGGTTAACTTTGCCTTTCATCCTTACGGGGTCGATAAAATAAAGTACCAGTAATGTCCATAGCTATTAGCAGAGAATGAGGGACAGCGAAATGAACTCTCTTCTCTGAATGAAAATGTAAGTGAACATTAATTTTTCTTCCACTTTTTATTATTATTATTGGTGGATTGGAAGTGTCGGTTGAGGGTCAGACGCCATGCTTTGACGCATAGAGTTTCGGCCCTTGCCATTTTGATCTTGCCGAGGTTAAATTTACCTTTCACCCTTATGGGGTCGATAAAATAAAGTACCAGTAAAGTAGAAACAATTATTATATTTAGGAGGTGAATTGGCAGTATCGGTAGAGGGTCGGACATGCTTTCCAGAATAGTTACGTCCCTTTACGATCTCAGTTCAAATCCCGCTGAGGTTAACTTTACCTTTCATCCTTATGTGGTCGATAAAATAAAGAACCAGTAATGTTTTTGTACCAGTAATTGCTGGCCTTGTGCCAAATTTAGAAACAATTATTATTATTATCGTTCTTTGAGTTTCAGTCATTGATGTTAGTTAACTGGAAAGTTTGTTGAAAAGAATATCAAGCCGCTACCTGCAGCCGCAGATATTCAGCACATATCGGAGGGTTGTTGCTGTTCCCAGCAAGCATGCCTTTTGAAGTGTTCCAAAAAGCGGGGCTGGACTAATCTTCTTTAACCATCATTGGAAACTCTTGAGATAGTATCTAGTGCGCCTATGACAACCAGGGCGACCTTCATTTCACGGCAGTTCCAAATCATTGTTAAGTCCCATTTTCAATCCTGCTATCGGCTAATTTTCTCCCTCTCCTTTTCTTGCACTCTCGTGTCAAATGGGCAGGCTACATCTACAATCAGGTACGGTCTTTTTTTCCTCGTGGCAAACCACCAGGTCAGGCCTATTGTGTTCTAATTACTTGTCCGTCTGTATCCTAATTTCACATTGAAATTTCCCTTGATCGTTTTCTATCACCGACTCTGGCTTATACTCATACCGCTCATCAGAGTGTGGTAAATTGTTTACTTTGCATAGATGCCAGTGGATCACCCTGCCTATCACATCATGTCTCCAGCCTTTATAGTGAGTCTGGGCTTGGTGTTTACACTTGGATAAAATGTGAGCCACCATCTCCTCTCTCTCTCTCACAGATCCTACACAGTGAGATAGCATCATCCTTGTCCATATGGTATTTCAGCCACTTCGTTCTGAGCGCTTGCTCTTGTGGAGCCATTAGCATTACATCTGTAGCTTTTTTAAGATCTCATCTTTTTAACCAGTTCCATGTTTGTGGATTTTAAATTCCGTTTTCTTAAAGAAGGTGCTATGAATGGATTTTTCATTAGGTTGCTCTTCCTCCTTGTTGTTATTTCCTCCATGGACAGGCCCTGGTCTATTGTATTCTCCTTCAGTACAGTTTTGAGAATTGGTTCCCTATTGTCAGTCACATTTTTGTGCAGGTTGTTTTTCTCCATCTGAACATAGTCCTCTATGCTGAGAAGAACTCTTCCACCTTCAGATCTCTTTAAGTAGAGCCACAGTCTCCTCTCTCTCTCCACATATCCTACATAGAGTGCTAGCCTCCTCCTTGTAAATATGGTGTTTCACCCACTTCGCTCTGAGGGTTTGCTATTGCGCAGCCATTAGCATTCCATTTGTAGCTTTTTTAAGATCTCCTCTTTTTAACCAGTTGAATCTCTAAATTCCTGAGGATCTCTAAATTCAGTTTTCTCAAAGAAGGGATTTTTCATGAAGGTTGCTCTTCCTCCTTGTTGTTATTTCCTCATTGAACACCCCCTGGTCTATTGTTCTCTCCTTCAATACAATTCTGAGCATTGGCTCCCTACTATCAGTCACGTAGTTGTGTAGGTTGTTTTTCTCCATCCGAACACAGTTCTCTATGCTGATAAGACCTCTTCCACCTTCAGATCTCCTTAAGTTGAGCCTATCGACATCACTCCTCTTGTGGAACATGCTGTAGATAGCCAATAGCTTCCTAGTCTGCCTATCCATTTCTTTTTGTTCAGTAACATTCCATCTCAGAATTCCCGCACTGTACCTAATAATAGACACAGCTCGGGAATTTACTGCACTTATGGCATTCCTACCGTTCAGATGTGATTTTAATACAATCCTTACTCTCCGAATGTACTCAGATTGTATCAATTCCTTCATTTTATTTTTCTTGATATCATCTGCCTCCAGAACACCTAAATATTTGTATGCTTCTTCAGTGTCAATTTCCTTTATCATCTCACCTGTTGGTACCTGGATTACGTTGCTTTTGCTCAATTTACCCCTCTTCATCACTAGGACACTACACTTACTAATACCAAATTGCATGCATATATCATTGCTGAAAATAGGGACAGTGTCAACAAGCAGATCCATCTCCTTTTCACTCTTTCCGAAGAGCTTAAGATCGTCCATGAACAGGAGGTGATAGATGGTAAGCTCTGCTTTTCCCAATTTGTATCCTGCTCTCACTTTTCGCAGTATAATGGTCAGGCTTATCAGGGCAAGGACACTAAACAGAGGGGACAAACTATCCCCCTGGAATATGCCTCTCTTGATCTTCACGCCTCCCAAAGATTCTCCACCCGATGTTAACTCTGTATTCCAGGACTTCATTATTTTGCTCAACATCTCTTTAATATTATCTGCCACATTGAAGATCTCTATGCTTTTGGTTATCCAGGGATGAGGTACCATGTCGAATGCCTTTTTGTAGTCTATCCATCCCATGACAAGACCAGTGTATCTCCTCTTGCAATTCCTCATTACCATCTTATCAATAAGTAACTGGTAATTTGAACCACGGGACTTCTTTCGGCATCCGTTCTGTTCGTCAGGCAACAAGTTGTTTATGTGTAGGTGATGGTAGATTTCCTCAGACACAATGCTTGTTAACAGTTTCCACATTACGGACAGACATGTGATAGGTCTATAGTTGGTAACATCATTACCCTTGATTCGGTCTTTCATTACCAGAACTGTGCTACCTTTTGTCAACCACTCTGGTACCTAACCTGACATCAAGTAGTCATTGAACATTGTCAGTTTCGGGTGGAGGGATGTTATATTTTTAATCCAATACCCCTGCACACCATCTGGGCCTGGTGATTTCCAGTTGGTTAGTTTTTTTGGCCTGCCGCTTAAGAGTTTCAACTGTGATACTCAAATCAGTTTGTTGGTGTGCCTGTTCACTAATCTCCTTTTGTACTGTCTCAATCCACACTGCCTTGTCATTATGTTTAACATCCTGCTCCGATATTCCTCTCCAGAATGTTTTACTTTGTTCCGCCTCAGGGATCAAGTCGTTGCCTCTTTCTGTCCCTTCAAGCTGTCCAAACAGCATCTTCTGGTTGTTGTCAAACATGCGGTTCTGTCTATACTGACTGACTCTGTTCTTGTATCGCCTGATTTTTGCAATATTTGCTACAATGCGTTGCTTCAGTTCCTCTATGATAATATTTAGCTTTCTCCTCCTAGTTTTGTACTTTATTTCCTGTCTATTTTTAGTGTCTATGTTTTTTAGTGTCCCATTCAGTCATTTCTCATTTCCCTGATTTGACCATTCAGTGGTTTCTTCCATCAAGGTTCTGATCTTTCTTGTTTGTTGTTTCCTCTCGTTTTTATAATTTTTGTAATTTCCTCACCGCATTTGCTGTTGCTTTGAGGATATAGTTATATTGGTGAAGGCTCCTCGCCTCAAGGTATGGGATGACTTTATTTCCCTTAGCTTTTGTTTCTTTTAACTTTTTCCTGTCTACAAATCTTAGATTCATAGGTTTCCCACACTCATTGTTCATTTCATCTACCACTAAGTTTAGAATATCAACCAAATCTTGTCCTATCCCGTCAGCATTCATTTCCTCAATGGCCGAATTATTTATTTGAGCATGGCCGTATTATTTATTTCAGCATTCAGATCATTGCCTGTTTGGGATGGTTCCTCCGTTCTCTCAACCACTTCACTTCCCACTGGCTCCTTTGCCTGGCATACTCAACTCTCCATTTCCAACCTATATCTCTGCTCAGTTCCTCCAGTTCCAGCTCGCTTATCCACCCATTAGTTCTTATTACCCGAGCCTGCCTGGCCAATTTTTGTTCATCTAAATTAAATAGACCAATCTCGTTCCAGATATTATGAATCCGTTTCCTATAGCCTTTCTCCTTGGGGTTACTCTTCAGGTAACATTGCATAACAGTTATATTCAATTCTTTCGTCCAGTTGGTTCTGGTCCCGTTCCTTCTTTATTTGTGATTTCATCACCCCCGGTGATTTTAGCGTGGCACTATCACGCTGTAGACGAGCATAAATAAACAAACAAACAAACAGGTAAAAACACCCCAAAATAAGCATAAGTTTCATTGTAATGTAATGTTTGAATCTCTGACTTAGTTTTTCTGCTTGTCTGTCTGTCTGTTTGTTTTTCTTTTCGTTTTTCTTTTCTTTACGTTTTTCGTTGCTGCTGTGCTGAAGTTAAGGCGACCTCTCTTAACCACCCCAGTTACTGAACCAGCAGAAATGGCAGCAACAACTGTAGCAGCAATAACAGAAGCAAATGTAGCAGCAACAATCCCAGCAACAGTAGCAAAACCAACACAACCACCACCCACCGCACCAGAACTTGCACCAACGCCTCCACCATTCACCACGCCACAACCATAACAAACGCCTCTATCGCAACTGGAGACAGATTGTGACGACGAGGAGTGGGAGACTGTATCAGGAAAAAAGAAAAAAAAAAGAAGCCTAAAAAGAAAAAATCAACTCCCTCCCCCCTCCAAAAACAAAATACAGGGGGGAAATAAATAAATTAGCAAAGAAAAAAGTTAGGACAGCTATGCCACCATCGACACCAGCATCACCAACCCCATCACCACAAACACCAACACCATCACCATCATTAACCCCAACACCACTATCACCAACACCACAAAAGTTACCAAAAAGCGTAATAGAAACAAACCCGCAACAAACGCAAACAAAACAAAACAACCAAAACGATACACACTACACAGCATTACATTTGAACAACAACCAATTATTACACTACATAAAACACAACATCAGCATCACAGAAAAAGACTACACAACAACCCAAAAGTTCCCACCACCTCCAAAGACATCGGAGACTTCCGACAAACACTCTCCAGGAGGATTTATAAGGACATCCTTCCAGAGGAGGCCACAATCAGTGAAAAGGATGGACAAACAATCCTTCCTCTACGAGAAGTAAGGTAAGTGGTATTTCCTATCTTTTCCACTCCATTTCAACATGACCTCACTCCGAATAGGCAGCATAAATGCGCGTGGCTTGGGTTCGTCATGGAAGCAGGGCCACCTGCTCAAAGACCTCAGGTCACTAAACATAGATGTAGTGGCCATCAGCGAGACCAGAATCTCCGAAGCACGAGCCTTCGCACCTGTCTTCGGCGGCTCCGATGTATACGCATCTCCCAGCCGCCCGGGATCGGGGGGGGGGGATTTGCTGTGCTTTTTCGGAGAGCTTTGAATCTCGCCATACGGGCCATCTTCCTGGACCCAGAAGGCAGGTTGGTGGTACTAGACGTGACCAGCGGAGTCGGGCAAGCTTTCAGGCTAGTGGCCGTCTATGCCCCGACAGGTGCAGGGAGGCCTGATTTCTTCCGACGTCTGGAAACCTTTCTTGGAACGTCCCTCTCTTTAGTGTAAGTGGGCGAGTGGAACGGGATCTTAGATGCACGCTGGGAATGTGTGGGATTAGCGGATAGGGGAGGAGGGTGCAAGAGCCTGACCAACCTGCTCAGGCGTTTTGAACTGTCGGACAGATACCGATTGGATTTCCCGAATGTGCCAATGTAGACTTGGACAAATCGCATAGGGTCATTCAGATCATATCTAGATAGAGTATTTTGTAGAGAAATAGATATGTCTAGCATAGGCTGTTCAAAATTCAAGATAGTCAGCTACACGGACCACAAATTCATGATCTGTGTGCTTGACTTAGATAGGCTTCATAGACGAGGACCCGGCTACTGGAAGCTAAACGCGTCCTTACCAGCGCGCAAGGCTTACAGAGACCGGATTAACGAACTAGTTAAGCGGGCGTTGACGGGGGCCATCGTCAAAAACAAGTGGTGGTTTGCTCTGAAAAGAGCAATTAGAATAGAGTCCATCAGGTGTAGTAAGGCTTTAGCAATAGATAAAAATAGAGACGGAGAATTAGTTGGAAAATTAGACGAGGCGCTTAGCAAAGGTATCGACACCGACGTACTTGCGGCGAAATTGGCCCTTGACCAATTCTTCAATGCAAAGCACGAAGGCTGCGTTGTCAGAACTAGGGTGCGTGATCTCAGACACGAGGGGACGAAATCCGTTCAATGGGCCCGAGTGGCGGAGGCACGTCGTGGCAACAATGCCACGATCCGGTCTTTGGTGGACCACGACGGGCGCATGCTACTCGATCCCGGGAAAATGTGTGAAGCTTTTCAGCGACACTTCGCTCGGTTGTTCGGGGGAAGCGGTGGGCCGGATCGGGGGATGGCCTTTAGTGTCTACCTCGACGGACTGCCCCGGCTCTCGGCCACTGAGGCGGAGGGTTGCGAAAAGCCAATAACAGCCGCTGAAGTACGGGAGGCAAAGACTAGCTGCACAAGGGGTAAATCGCCTGGTTTGGATGGTCTGCCCTATGAACTTTACGTACAGATGCCAGGCTTGTTCGGAGGCCTCTTGGCGGACATCTACTGCAATTGGCAACAGAACGGTAGAATTCTCAGCTCTGTGAGCCGAGGAGCTGTGGCGCTGCTGATAAAGGATCCGAACAAGGGGGATAACAGAGATAATTTTAGGCCCATAACTCATTTTAGGCCATAGCTAAACACAGAGTTCAAGATTTTGGCCAAGGTACTAGCAGAGAGGTTGGCGCTTATCGTTGGTGGTCTGGTGGGGGAGGCGCAGACATGCGCCATTGAAGACAGATCCATCCACGACAACCTCCACCTCATGCGATAGATCGTAGATAGGGTAGCTAGGGAACCTAGAACGGGTGGGTCCTTGATCAATTTAGATCAGTCGAAAGGTTTCGATAGGGTCGACCATCGTTACCTAGCGGCAGTCCTGAGGGTGGCTGGCTTTGGGCCCATCTTCAGAGGCTGGTTCACTGCCATGCACAGCGATATCTGCTCTGTGGTGAGAGTGAACGGTCACCTTTCGGAACCGTTCAACATCATGCGCTCGGTCCGCCAAGGAATTTCCCTCTCGTCCCTCTTGTACGTATTGACACTCGAGCCATTACTGCACAAACTGGAGACGTTGAGGGGGGTCCCTCGCGAACTAGGATGCGGAAGAACCGTGTCAGCATATGCGGATGATGTCACCGTAGTGGTGTCGAACGCCAAACACATCGAGGCGATCGGCACTACAATAAGAGAATACGAAGCGGTGACAGGAGCAATGATCAACCATCAAAAGTCAGTGGGCCTGCAACTAGGCACCTGGAGCGGCAGGTCCATGCCGTCCAACAGCGTCGTCGGGCGCTGGACGGTCGGACCAGTTAAATTGCTCGGGGTCTCGTTCGGTCCGGATCTCCAGACGGACAAAAACTGGGACGTGGCGACGAGCAGGGTGGCTTCTCTCAACCAGAAATGGGCCGAGAGGAAGCTATACCTGAAAAGTCGAGCGGAGGTGGCTAACGCGTATATCGCGATCCGTCTTCCACTACCGTCTGACCGTCGTACCTTGTCCAATGCCCCGCCTGACTGCGCTGGAGCGTTTCCTCTTTCACTTTTTGTGGAAGAGACGCGCTCCGATGGTCAGGCGGTCCATCCGCTGTCAACACCCGCTACGTGGAGGGCTGGGAATGCCGTGGCTGATGATGCGCAGACACGCACTCAGGCTACGGCATCTTCACCTCTTCCTCGACGGTGATCAGGTGTGGTCTCCGTTTGCTAGACACGTCTTTCCCCAGCTCGTCTCCTTGACGGAGCTGCAGTCCTGGGTCAAGCGAAAACCGAGAGGGAGCGCTTGGGGACTGGAATGTCTTTAGGCGCACACAGCCCTCGACCAATCGGGCAATGTGATGGGTGCAAACTCCACCTTGGCGTTCTATAGAGGATTAGTGGAGGGGAAAAGCGACGACGTACTTGGGGAAACTCTAGGCGTCGACGAAAATCAACTAGCCAATCTCTTCGGATGAACTTTCGGGCCGGTGCCTATGGACAACTTCCAGAAATCCCTGGCCTGGCAGTGCTACCGAGGAGCTTTGCCATTTCGGTATAAACTCTACAGGCATGGAGGTGCCGTCAGCCGGGCATGTCCGAGATGCGCGCAGGGCGCCGAAACCGTCCTGCACGCACTCGTCCAGTGTCCGTGCATTGCTGACTTGTGGGTTTATATCGAACACCTGCTGTCGCGTGTGGGACGGATCGAGTTATCAGCTGAGTCCATCGTGAGGATGCCCCGCCCTCATCCTTTAGCCGGGAAGTGCAGGCAGTTTCTAGCTGTCTGGTGGCCTTGGCGAAATAGATAGTTTGGTGGACACGTTTGAAAGGGCTGAAGACGAGCACTTACCTCTTCGGTGATGCCCTGATTAACTTTTTCAAATTTCATTTGAAAAGGGTAGAAAGGGAAGTGCTCTCTTCCCAGTATTTTGTTGAAAGATGGGTGAGAGAGGTAAGAATGGCTCGAGTGAATGGGCCTACTCTGACTATGTGTCTCTAAATTAAAGGTGGACAACTGGGAGAGGGCACTTGCCCTGGTGGGTCAGGGTGACTGTGGCTTTTTAATGGGCTTCCTCCACCAATGTCCCACGGAAGTCTCCCCCCTATTGGGGAATTTTTCCTTGTTATTTTTTTGTTACATTCTCTGTTTTTGTTTTTTACACGCAGAAATGCCCATTTGTACCGTCCTGTATTGTCCTGCACTGTCCTTAATGTCTACTTTATGTAAACCCTTGTGGTTAATAAAGAAATCATTACTATTATTATTATTATTATTATTATTGTTGTTGTTGTTGTTGTTATATTCATTCTGTATTGTTTCTGAGATATATGCCGACTGTCTTCCTGACACCTAGGGAAAATAAATTCACAGTGTGTATTGGTAAGCCAGTTAATACAGCACATTGGTTATAATTTAACATAAAAGAAAACAAGAAAACAGTATATATATATATATACACATGTGCATATGCATATCAATTTTGCAGAGAAATGTCTCTTCACAATACGTGTGCAGTACCAACAATTTTTTGCCTCTCGGGCAGAGAGTTTATACCAGGAATATTCGCAAATATTGTTCTGTTCCTTTCTTGCTCATTCCCAGTCCTCCCTCAATCACAGGTATCGTAACGGCCTTCAGGTGCCACATTTTCTCAATTTCAAGAAGCAGATCTTTATAATTTCTTACCTTGTCAAATTCTTTTGCCGCGATATTGTGATCACATGGGTTGCTCATATATATATCGAAAAACAGACCTTGTTATGTTGATCTTTTATAATGATGGCAGATCTATTTGATTTTATGGTCCTGTCAGTCTGTACAGGAAAGTCCCAGAGAATTGTTACTTTTTCTCCTTCAGTTACAGCTTCAGGGTGATGATTGTACCAATTGTCTTCAGCTTTGATTTTGTAATGCGAACATATTACACAGTGTAGATGTTGGCCAACACTGTCATGTCTATATTTGTATTCTACTGGTGCTAAAACTTTACATCCAGAAACTAAGTGATCCACAGTTTCAACCCCAGCATTGCAGAATCGGCACTTTGGGTTTATTCCGTTTCTCATCACATTGGCCTGGTAATTACAAGTCAATAATCTTTGATATTGGGCAGCTAAGATGAAGCCTTCACTCTCCGCTTTTAGCCCTGAACTACGTAGCCACTGATGAGTGTGCTTTTAGTCACCATTAGCTTGTTTGCTACGGGTCACATATTTGCCATGCAGAGGTTCCTGCTTCCAATTTAATGCTAATTGTCCTTGCCATTTTGTTTTTGCCCGTGATTTTATGTGCCTAGCAGCATCAGTTGCAGCAGGTTCTTTAGCCTGTCCAGCTCGGGTATCAAGCATGAAATCAGTAGCCTATTTTTTGCTCTCCTTCAAGATAGAATGAAACGTCTTACTTCTCTCATGCTTTTCAACAAATTTCAGTATACACTCGTTAGTTGTTTCAATTATTTGGCCAGTCCAATGATGGTGGTCTTGCAAGCAAGTTCAAATTGGAACAGGGCCCGGCCTCGCTGAGATCTAGGAAGGTAAAGACGATGCACATCTGCTTTTGGGTGGTGCATCCTATTACAGGTCAGTAGCTTACGGACTTTGGTGTCGATTCTTTTGATTTCACTCATATTCCTGCACTCCGAACCTATAAGTGACAACTGGGACTGACAATGAAATTATGGCTAGTACCTTGTTACGAGCGTTTAGGTCTGATCTCAGAACTGCACGTACTGTCCTGTAACATTCTTTCCGTATCCTCTCTTTCATACTTGCATGCTGTATGCCAGAGGCCTAATAATCACTAAGTATTTATAGATTTGTTCCTGCTCAAGTTCCTTTATGATCGTTTCAGCGTCCAATTCAACTGAGTCTGAGTTGACAAGCTTCCCCTTCTTGAAAGTGGCTTTTGCACACTTGTTAAGTCCAAACTCCTTCCTGATGTCATCGCTAAACGTTTTCACTGTCCGCAAAATGCCTTCCAGTTCGTCATTATCTTTGCAATATAGCTTCAAATCATCCATACAAAATAGGTGGCTTATTTTGTTGTTGTCAATTCTATAACCGTAACCTGTTCTATTAAGCTCGGGTGTAAGTGCTATTAAAGCTATGCAGAAAAGCAAGGGTGAAAGTGATTCACCCTGCAATATACCACGGTTGATGTTTATATTCCCAGAGCACAGTACCCCATTGGAATGAGACAATTGGAGATTTGTGTTCCATAATGACATATTGTGCTTCATGAATTTTGAGACCACAGGTGAGATTTTGAAGATGTCCAGTTATTTCAGAATCCATGAGTGCTCTATGTCAAAAGCTTTTTTTTATAATCGATCCATGCAGAACTGAGATTCCTGTGTTTATTAAGACAGTTCTCGAGGATCATACGATTAATCAAAAGTTGATATTTGCAACCATATTAACCTCGTCGGAGCCTTTTTGTTCAATGGGGAAATGATTGTTCTCCTCGAGAAACACATGCGTTTTCCATGAGAATAGAGGTTAATAGTTTATAAGTGGTGGAGAAGCATGTTATGGGCCGATACTTTTTTTATCTTTGGTTTCGTTGTTCTTTGGTGGAAGGTAGGTAATGCCACTTGCTATTCAATCAGGTGTATTTTTTGGATCTTTCATAATTCCATTAAACAGCTTGACTAATATATTGTCAATGCTCGGGAGTGAGGAAAGCCAGAAATGTGGCACCCTGTCTCTACCAGGAGATTTCCTTTTATGAGATGTATTGAGTGCTGTCCTTAAGTCCGCTATAGAGATGTCTTCCCGCGCCTGTTCTTCTAGATTTGTGTAGGATTTTTCCAGGCGACTTATCCAATCTACATTAGTATTATATGTATTCTCATCACTCCAAATCTTACTCCAGAAGTTTTCAACTTCTAATTATTTTTTTCTTCTCTACTTCTCTATAAAATCACTTGGCATTGGATGAGAACAACTTATTTTGCCTGTAGAAGTTGTTTCGCTTCTCGAATCTACGAATTCGTTGGGCTTTTATGTTGCCTTTTTGTTTCAGAGATTCTTTTGTTGAAACTATTGCCTCTCTGGAAGACAGTCCATATTTTCTCTTGGATCTTATATCATTTCTAGGGGTTAACTCACTCAATAAAGATATTCTCCTTCCATTACGTCAATCTCCTTTTTGATTCTACTCCTCCAAATTGGTTTACCTCGAAGGTTCGACATTTTTGTTATTTTGGTGGTAAACAACTTGTTTCAATTACTCTAGCAGATGCATAAATGATATCATTTAGATCAGTAAGATCAGGTTCTAGTTCTTCTATGATTTTTTTGTTGTTTTATTTCACAGAAATACCATTCATTATGTTTTCTATTTTGGATTGTATTTGGGTGTTTTTGAAGTTGTTCTCGACCATTTATACTAGAATGTCTTACTAATGCAAGCTCATTCAGTATTTGTTGCTTTAATTCCTTCATAGTCTCCCTGTATTCTTCAGCAGATGTTTGGTTTTCAGCGGGTTCAATAGGGCTTCTCATTTCTACAAACCTATTTGTGATTTGGTTAGATGGAAGTCTTTCAGTAAAAACTTGTGACTCTTCAGTTCTTTCATCATTTATATTTGTCATTCTCCACAGCCTGCTTGATTCAGTGTCTGTGAGTCTATTATTTCTGAAGATATACATTTGCCAACTTATTTCCATCCATATCACATCTGCTAGCTTGACTCCGAGTTTTCCAGATTTTGTAGAAGTTTAAAGTGTGTCTGTCTTGTGATGGCTTACCTAATGCATAGTAATATGCATATATCACTTATTTATACTCTTCTCGGGTCCATTTCATCATTTTTGTTTTTTTTTCTTTTTGAGGTGGTTTGGGTGGTGGATCTGAAGGTCTCGAGTTGGGGCAATCCCCGATCAAGTGACCATCCAGGTCCATAATTGGATAAGAGTTTGTGCCAGAGGAGGACTTTCCGATCTCAGGTTGGCACCTTCTTGAGGTACGCGCTTCCTGATTAACCATAGGAAAAGTGATTGGGTATTGTGTATTGATTTTTATTTGTTCATCTCGCAGTACATACATGCTTGCATTACGCATGGTATTGGACGTACATGGAAAGTTGCCCTGCTCATTGGGAAGTGCATTTGCTGGCTGGCACTGAGATCATTATTACTATTATAAGAGTATAGTTATGGTCATTGCTGTTGTTGATTGAGGTGATATTGTTATGGTTACATCTGTAAGAGGTGTACGATCATTTTCTCAACTGTTCTTGTAGTGTGAGTGGTGGTGATGGTGGTGGTGGCAGGGAGATTAATGCTGGGGGTGGGGGTGCTGGGAGTGGCATTGGGTATGGTGACATTGTAGTTTATAGAAGTTGCTTCTCAGGTGTTATTTTCTGTCTATTTTGAGTTTGAGGTGTAGATGGCTTGGAGGGAGGGTGCTAGTATTCTTTTTTCTTTCTCTTGGTTTTGTCTTTTATGTGGGCTCCATACACTTACATAAATATACATTCACACGTGCATACTTATACACAGGTATGTATATACACACATATATATATACCCACACATTAGGCACAGAGAAGGGAGGTAGATAGCAGTCAGTGACAGTAGTCTAAAAGTAGATTGGGGAATTACTGGTGTGAATGTGTGAGGAAGCGGTTGAGAATGTGGTGGTGGGAGAGAGAGGTGATCTTTCAACTGTCTAATTTCCTTTCAAAATCTGAAATTTAGCCACAATCGACCAGAATGTAAAACAAAAAAAAATTGTATTGGGGAAATATTTAAAAATATATATGCGCCTTTCACATCTTCAGCCACAGAGATGATTGCATAATAATTCGTCGGACTTTTGATTAAACAGAACTTATCCCCCGAAATAAACAGTGTTTTCCATTTCTTTTCTTCAAATAATAATATGTAAAGAGCGATTGTAATGGATAAATATTTAAAAACATTTATGCAGTTCTAACAACTAGTGTCAGATTATTTGTAGAGGTAAGCGTTGAAATAATTTGTCGAATTTTCGTGTTAGGGAATACCAAATTAAACAGAACTTACTAAGTAAGCACGTGTGTCATCCGGTTTACGACTGTTTCTCTTCAAATAGTTTTGTTTTTAAGTTCAAAGAGCGAACGTCTGTATATATGCATGTTTGTTTTGTGTACATTTTTCGTTGTGTTTATAATACATGTATGTGTAATATAATCAACAGAGATTGTTACTTACATATATCGTTTTTCTTTTTGTTTTGATTTGAAATCTGAGTAGTGGTGCGGCTGATATTCAATTTCTTTGTTTACCCATGTGGTCCGTTATTTTAATGAAGCAAATCATGTTATAAGGACAATCCGTGTACAAAATGTATTATTTATAGGTTTCTTTGGTACTCGTCTATTGTTTCCACTTCGTTTTCTTAGTGTGTTCATTATTGTATGTCGATAGTGTTCGGTTTATTTCAAATCTTGTGGGGAGCTTCGTTATGGGCGTCCATTATTTGGGTCTCGCCATATTATTATTATTATTATTACAGCTGCATTTATCTTGCTTTATGTTCATAGGAGTTATCACCAATTCACAACCAGTGACCTCAAGAGACAACAAGGTCCGCCATGTTCAAGAAAGAACATACATACACACATGCATATTTAGGTGTTTAGACGTGTGATGTACTTATATTGACAGAATCGTCCTTAGTATATGGGCAGTTCCCATTAGTACTATCTTCTGTATTTCTCCTATATGCGTGTTTCCTGGGATTTGCGATAAGTAATCATTGGATCCCTTAGGTATCATTCCTAGAGCGCCTACAGCCACTGGTATTGTTTTAGTTCTCAATTTCCACATTTTTCCAATTTTTATCTCCAGGTCCTTATACTTTCTCAATTTTTCAAATATTTTTATAGATACATTCTTGTCTATTGGAACGGACATATCAATTAGCAGACATACCCTCATTTTAAAGTCCTTCAATATTATATCAGGTCTATTTGCATCTATTTTTCGGTCTGTTTGGATGCTAAAGTTCCACAAGATTGAGATGTGATCTTTTTCAAGTATGGGAGGTGGCTGATGTTCCCATCAATTCTTTTGATGGGACAGGTCAAAATGCTTACACATTATCCAATGTATGTATTGTGCAGCTCTGTCATGCCTGTTTAGGTATTCGGTTGGAGCTATAGGACTGCACATTGAAATTATATGATCAATGGACTCTGGTTGTTTTTTACATACACGGCATAATGGGCTGCATACATTTTTTATTATGTTGGATTGGTAATTTTTTGTTGGCAGACACTGATCTTGTGCTGAGATGATCAGTCCTTCAGTCTCCGATTTCAGTCCAGGTGATGCCAACCACTGATGGGTTAAAGTTTTGTCAACATCAGGATTGTTAGCTCTTTCTGGGTATTTTCCATACAGTCTTTTCTTGCCTTTTCTTAGCCAGTTCCTGTAGCAGTTCTTTCTTTGCAGTTACTTTTACCTGCTTTGCTTTTTCCGTGTTTTCCATTTCAGCAGTAAATGGGACTTCTGAAATGTGTAGTCCATTACTGTATCTGTGTGCATCTTTTGTAATGGAGTATGATCTTTTGATACTTTCGTGTTTCAAAACGAGTTTCATCATCCAATCATGTGATACCCTTAGATATGTAGATAATCCAATTGTTGCAGTTTTCCACGCAATGTCTAACTGAATTAACCTACGTCCTCCTTCTTTCCTAGGGAGATATGTTCTATATGTATCTGCCTTAGGGTGATGCATTCTGTGCATGGTTAAGAATTTTCTAATTTTTGTATCGAGCCTACGGAACTCTGTGCTTGACCAGTTGATGATATTGTAACTGTAGGTTACTACTGGTATAGCAAGCGTGTTTATGGCATCGATCCTATTCCTTGCATTCAATTCCGTTCTTAAGATTACTCTTACTCTGCGGGAAAACATTCCTTCCTTATCCTTTCCAACATTGTTGAGTGCTTGATTCCGTCTCATTCACAAACACCTAGATATTTCAAAGTTTCCTCTTGATCAAGTTCTCTTATCACATTCCCCCGATCAAGATTAATGTCTGAACTTTTCAGCAGCTTTCCTTTGGTGAACGTTGCTTTGGCGCATTTATCTAGTCCAAACTCCATTTTAATGTCATCACTGAACTGCTCCACAGTGGATAATAGCCCTTGCAATTGTTCATCATTTTTTGCAAATATTTTGAGGTCATCCATGTAGAACAGATGATTAATGGTTTTGTCATAGACTTTATATCCATATTTTGTTTCATTGAGCAGTTTACTTAATGGTATAAGTGCGATGCAGAATAAAAGCGGTGATAAAGAGTCATCCTGAACAATTCTACAATTAATATTACCTTCTCCAGCTTCCAGTGATTTTTTTTTCACTATTCAAAAGGAGTGTCGTTTTCCATGTCTTCATACTGTATGACAAAAACCTCCTGACAACGGGAGATATTTTGAAAATCTCTAAACCTTTTTCAATCCAACTGTGTGGCAAACTATCGAATGCTTTTTTATAATCTATCCAAGCAGTTGATAGATTTGTGTGTCTATTATGACAATCTTCCAGTATCATTTTGTTAACCAAAAGCTGATCCTTACAGCCATATGAGCCTCGTTTACACCCTTTCTGCTCAATGGGAAATAGGTCATTTGTTATCAGGTGGTCATATGTTTACTCAGTTAGGACTGATGTTAACATTTTATACATTGTGGTTAAGCAAGTTATCGGTCTGTAATGTTTGGGATTGTTTGTCTCATCATTCTTCGGAAACAAGAAATGTAATGCCGTTAACTAGCCATGATGGTATCTTTTCTGGCTCCTTAACTATTTCATTGTAAAGTTGGGCTAACAGCTCATGAGACTCTGTGAAGGCATGTATGAAAACATTTTGTATTTTGTCTTTTCCTGGGGATTTCCATTTGCTGGTTTTTCTTAGAGCCAAACGCAACTGTTCAACTGTTATATTTTCCCATATTTGTTCCTCAAGGTGAGCTGTATCTTTCATTTGTCTGTCTATCCATGGGGCATGTATATTATGAACTTTTTCTTCGAACCAGATCTTTTTCCAGAATTCTTGCACTTCCTCCTTGGGTGGTATTGATTTAGCAGTTATTGTTGACTTACCAATCTTTCTGTAGAAGTTTCTTTGGTTGTTTTTGAACATATTATTGTCCTTATAGAATCTAGATCGTTTTTCAAAGCGCCTTATACGAGCAGCTTTGGCCGAAACTTTTTGCTTGATTATTTCTATCAGCATGTCTATGTCGCTTGATAATTTTATACTGTACTTTCTTTTCAATTTTCTAAGTTTAGTTTGTTTAACATGTTCACCTACTTTATAGTTTGTTAAAATTTCTGTCAGATCGAAGAAGGTTTATTTGGCGACTGATGTTCTCTTGCCAAGTAGAGTTCTTGTGGGAATTCCTTTGATTTTTCATCTTCACTCCACATAAGTGAGTGGTGACTTTAGCCGATGCATAATAGAGATGATTTAAATCAGTAATGTTTAGTTTGTTTTTGATGATAATGTTTTTGAGAATTATGTTAGTCTTGTGTATTATCGTTTGGTTGTTTGGAGTTCTGGATCTTAGGGAGGGTGTCTCCTTCCCCCATGTCAGATTCTTTCATTTTCATCCATTCGATCATAATTTCATCCTTGAAGTTGGCAAGTTCATTCTCATTCATTTCTTTATCGTTTACGATCTCATTGTTTTCATATTGTTTCATCTTGAGCATGCACTCCCTCCACTTTTTCGATTGATTCTTTAATTTGTTCTGTTGTCAGTGATTCCGCCCCAACCCTGGGATTCGAAGTGTTACAACTTACCTCGTTTTCACTGACACATGTTTCATTTTCCCTTCGCTGACTTTGTGCTAATAGCTTGATCTGATCAATTTCTATATCACTATAGTAACTTTTTTTTTACAATATTTCTTCGTATATTGGCTAGTTTGTTACCGTCAATATAGCCTCTGTTTTCGGGTTGTTTCTTTTTCCAGTTGATATATGTTTGTTCTGTATTCGATGTATATGATGGGTAGTACATGGCAGTGTAGAAAGCCTCAAGGACTTCTTTATTATCTTCCCTTGACCATTTTTCTCTCTTTCTCTTTGGATTTCTTGGTGGTGAGCATGGAGGGCCAACAGTAGGAGTTGTGGGTTATGGGAGGTCTCCAGCTCCGAAGTGATAGGAAGGTTTGAAACCATTAGCAGATTTTTCGACCCCAGTCTGGTTCCTCTCTGAGGGACGCGGCCCTTTTTGACCCGGGTGACGGCCGATCCGGTATGAGATTTTATCATTAGACATTTACTTTATTTTGTCGCGTTTTATCCTCATCCGCCAAGGGGTAATAATTTCGTGTTACCATTTCTAGGACTAGTGTCAACCAAGACTAGAGCGGTCGTCCTAGAGACACGGCTATTCCCCTCCGGCCGCCATCCCGGTAATTCTTGGTCACGGGGTTTTCTTTTTTGTTGTATTTTTAAATTGTTATTATCATGAGTGGTTCCTTAATGTGAGCATTGCGTGGCTTAAGTATGAAATTATTAATAATATAATATACTTTTTGCTGAAGTTGCCTGTTATTGTTGTTGGCTATGCCAGTGGTGGTGCTGATACTTTTTCTATTGTTGGTGGGGAACGGGGGAGCCAGCAGTGCCATAGTCGTTGACGTTTGGCCGGTGGTCGGGTCACTAAATCAATCTATTTATATATTTTGCTACCCTCTTCCTCGTCTAATGATACCGCCACCTTCCCCTTTCTTAAGTTAACAGAAGGTAATGGGGGAATAGTGGTGGTAGCAATGAAGTAGTGGTGGCGGCGGTGATGGGATAGTGGTAGCAATGATGGATGGAGTGGTGGCGGCGGTGACCATAGTGATGGCGTTGTCGTTACTGAGTTTTGTTGAATAGACTGTAGTTTTGTTTCATCTGTGTATCTATGCGTTTGTCGCGTATGTTTAATATATGTGTTGACATATTTTTTTAATATTGGAATTAAACATTTTGTGAAAACTTAAGGCAATAATAATAGTAATTATTATTATTATGCTGGGATTGGTGGTGCTATTGGTGTAATTGCCCTTATCTGGCTGTTGTATTTAGTGTACACATAGGGATGATGGGATAGGTGGTGTATCTAGTTTGTGGTGTTGGTGAAATTGCTGTTATTTGGCTGTTCTATATAGTGTAGACAGAGGGGGTTTTCTTCCATTTATAACCATTTCCTTTTTTGAATATAAAATGTATAATACAAAAGTAAATATGTGAGCGATATAAAATGATATTATGGATCCGAATTTTCTGAGACTGAGTCAGGTGCTTGATGTATCCTTTGTACTAAGAATTGTTATTTCACAATTGATTTAAATATGTTAAAAATCAAAAATTTACGGGAGCGATTTCATGACCTTCTATCCACCACATGCGACTTCTTCCTTTAGTATTATTATTATTATTATTATTATTATTGGTTGGTGAAGCCTCGCTTCATATCGCCTCCAGTCTTTTTCAACGTTTTACCTCTTTTTCAACCTTTCTAAACCTTTTATTCAAGTTTTAAATTTGATAAAAGTTTAGAAGAAGTGACCCACCTAATGCAGGGGTTCACTAGTAAATAATACGGCACCCCTTCACGGGGTGTCGTATTCGCCTTGTGTAAAATATTTTTTGAAACATTTCAACATGGATGACACAAAAAAGAGAGAGAGCGCTGTCAGACAACACAGAGAGAGGGAGACTTTATCAGCATGTCAACAAGACAGCATTCCAGCGGAGGTAAATATAAACGAAAATATTACAAACGAAAAAAAGATTGTTACAGATTTAAAATTAACAAATATTTCTAACACAAACAACACCAACAATAACACCAACAACATCACCAACAACAACACCAAAAATAACAGCGGTAAAGTCGAGAACGACAATAACAAAAATAACAGCGGTAAGGTCGAGAACGACAATAACAAAAATAACAGCGGTAAGGTCGAGAACGACAATAACAATGACAATAACAACAGCCACAACAACAATAATAGTAGGAACAGTATCAACAAAAACAACAATAATAACAACAGCCACAATAACAGTAACAGCAGCAACAGTGTCAACGAAAACAAAACCAACAACTGTACCAACGAAAAGAACAACAATGACACCGATACCTGTAATAGCGACCTCAGCACCACCAGTAAGACCAGTAGCGGCAGCAATAGTGGTGCTGCTGAA
Organism: Eledone cirrhosa; assembly: GCA_964016885.1. NCBI lineage: Eukaryota > Metazoa > Mollusca > Cephalopoda > Octopoda > Eledonidae > Eledone > Eledone cirrhosa. Next base: position 36,130,892 of record OZ024746.1, read on the forward strand.
AAAGGGACCACTTCTTTTGCAGGTGTCGCCCGAAATATCGAGACAGTGTTAGTCACAGAGGAGGAGATGGCAGTCGCAAGGGCCATGGTGACAAGAAGCGCAAATAGATTTCCCTGAAACCTCCACCCGATGTTTTCAAGGACCAGCAGCTACGAACGGTGACTTACCGCACCGTAAGCACAATCTCACATCGAGTGGAGAGAGCCAGGGAGGCTCAAATCCAAAAGGCCTTGGGGTGCGTCTGGGCATGCAAAACCCACATCACCCGAGGCAGAAAGTACGCCACAGTAGACGTACTTTTCCCCACCCCCCAGGAAGCAAAGTCTCACACTTTGGAAACCCTAAAGCGCGAGGAGTTAGTCTTGGTGCCCTCCTACTGCGGGCAGAAAATTGTGAGGGTCAAAGTGACCCAGGTCCCACCCGACGTGCCCATACCTTGGCTGGCCGCGTCTGTCCTTGCTGGAATTGAGAACAGGGCTACCATGCTGCAAGTAGAAACAATAGGGACAGAGAACTGGTCAGGTATAGGCATGCAAATGCTTATACAAACTGACCAGGAATGTATCGAGGCTATCCCCGATGTCATAGACTTTGAGGAAGGACTCCAACTCCCTATAAGTGTAGAAGGAAGACGGCCAAAATGTTATCTCTGTGGGTGGAAAGGTCACCTCAGGGCCTTTTCCCGCAGAAGACACCGAAGAGGGCCCCTCTCCTTCCAATACCTGGTCCGCTGCTAGCAAGAGCAGGACAAGCAACAAACGAAGAAACCCCTTCCACCGTGATTAGGAGGGGAACGTCCGTAGCACCCGTACCAAGGCCACGGATAACTAAAGCAGCATCATCAGTAGCGGCAACACCAATAGCTACATTTGAAATAGCTACACCAGCAACAACATTGCCGAAGAGGGCACCACCAACAGCCGTGGAGCACATACCCCTCCCAGACGCCACAGAATCCGACATGGAGTTTGAGGCTGGGGTGACGTGGCAAACAGTCTGCCACAAAAATCAAAAAAGAAAAAAACCCTTAGATTCACCCTCCAAAAGCGAAGGCATACACAGAGGGGTACCAAACAGCAACAAGAAAAAAACGGCAACAAAACCACCCCTCCCCACAAAAAGTACTCAGCCATAAACATAGCAAAAAAAGAACTCATAAAATATACAAAGCAGCACACAGACATCACGGAAAAAAATTACCACACCCCACCAACACCAAGAACTCTCCCGTCAAGCATAAGCATCATCGAAATCTCATTAGAACAATACAAACCTTTAAAACAAAAATTCCCCAACGCAGTTGTAGACTTGAGAGAGAGGGTTACCAAGAGGATATACACTGACATCCTCTTGGAAACACCCATGACCAGCGAAAGGGACGGTTCTACTGTCCCTTCACCACACGAACAAGGTAAGTGACCCTTTCTCATTTGCCCCGTTTCTCATCCAACATGGCTGTACTCAGAATAGGAAATATAAATGCATGGGTCATCTTGGAAGCAGGGTAACCTGCTCAATGACCTCAGGTCACTAAACATAGATGTGGTGGCCATCAGTGAAACCAGAATCTCCGAGGCACGGGCCTTCGCACCGATCTTCGGCGGCTACGATGTATACGCATCTCCCAGCCGCCCAAGATCGGGGGAGGGGTTGCCGTCCTTTTTCGGAGAGGCTTGGATCTCGCGATACGGGCCATCTTCCTGGACCCAGAAGGTAAGTTGGTGGTGCTGGACGTGACCGGCAGCGAAGGCAATGCGTTCAGGCTAGTAACCGTCTACGCCCCAACAGGGGCAGGACGGCCAGATTCCTTCAGACGTCTAGAGACCTTTCTTGGAACGTCCCGCTCTTTAGTGTTAGTGGGTGACTGGAACGGTATCTTGGATGCACGCTGCGATCGTGTGGGGCTAGTGGATAGGGGAGGAGGGTGCAAGAGCCTCACCAACCTGCTCAGACGCTTTGAACTGTCTGACAGGTATCGACTGGATGACCCGAATATGCCAATGTGGACATGGACAAACCGCATCGGGTCATCCAGATCGTATCTAGATAGGGTATTCTGCAGGGAACTAGATAAGGCTAGTATAAGTTGTCCACAATTTAAAATAGTCGACTACACAGACGACAAATTTGTGATCTGTAAGATCGACATAGACATACTTCATAGACAAGGGCCTGGTTACTGGAAGCTGAACGCGTCTTTCCCGACGCGCAAGGCCTACAGAGACCGGGTTAGCGTATTAGTTAAGCGGGTGTTGACGGGAGCGGCCATCAAGAACAGGTGGTGGTTCGCCCTGAAAAGGGCAATTAAAGTAGAGTCGATTAGGTTTAGCAAAGGAGTAGTGATAGAGGAAAATAGAGTAGAGGGAGAGCTAGTCAGAAAGCTAGAAGAGGTGTTTAGGACAGGCATCGCAACCGACGTGCTTGCGGCGAGTGGCACTCGGCCAATTCTTCAACGCAAAACGCGAAGGCTGCGTTGTCAGAGCTAGAGCGCGTGCTCTGAAACACGAGGAGACAAAAGCCGTCCAATGGGCCCGGGTGGCAGAGGCCTGACGTGGCAATAAAGCCACAATTCGGTCTTTGTCTGACCAAAACGGGTGCGTGATGCTCGAACCCGAGCGGATGTGTGAAGCTTTTCAGGAGCACTTTGCTGAACTGTTCGGGAGCGTCGGCGGCCCGGATCGGGACATGGACTTCAGTGCATACCTCGACGGACTGCCTCGGCTCTCGACGACCGCAGCACAGTGTTGCGAAAAGACAATAACAGCCGGTGAAATACGGGAAAAGATGGCTAACTGCACAAGAGGTAAATCGCCAGGTTTAGATGGTCTGCCCTACGAGCTTTATGAATTGATGCCAGACTTCGTTCGGTGACCTCTTGGCAGACGTCTACTGCAACTGGCAGCAGAACGGGAACATTCCCAGTTTTGTGAGCCGAGGAGCAGTGGCGCTGCTGAGAAAAGACCCGAACAAGGGGGATGTTATTGATAATTTCAGGTCCATAACTCTGCTAAACGCAGAGTTCAAGATGTTGGCCTAGGTGTTAGCAACGAGGTGGGCGCTTGTCGTCAAGGGTCTGGTGGGAGAGGCGCATACATGCGCCATCCCGGACAGATCCATACACGACAACCTTGAGCTCATGCGATACATCATAGAGAAGGTCGTTAAGGAACCTGGCAAGAGTGGGGCCCTGATCAACTTGGATCAATCCAAAGCATTCGATAGGGTCGACCATCGGTACCTGGTGGCGGTCCTTGAGGCAGCCGGTTTCGGGCTCGTTTTCAGGCGTTGGATCGCATCAATGTACAGCGACATCTACTCAGTTGTGAGGGTGAACGGTCACCTGTCGCAGCCGTTCAGCATCATGCGCTCAGTCCGCGAAGGTTGTCCCCTCTCGTCCCTCTTGTACGTATTGGCTCTCGAGCCGTTACTGCACAAACTGGGTGAGATGAGGTGTGTCCCACGCGAACTAGGATGCGGGAAATCCGAGTCGGCTTACGCTGTCGACGTCACCGTGGTGGTGTCGAGCACCAGACACTTCCAGATGCTCGGCCCCGCTCTCAAGGAATACGAAACGGTGACAGGAGCAAAGATAAACCAGGAAAAGTCGGTGGGCTTGAAGCTAGGGACCTGGTGAGGCAAGTCCAGATGGTGAAAAACTGGAACGAGGTGACGAGCAGGGTCGCTTCCCTCACCCAGAAATGGGCTGAGAGGAAGCTGTCCCTGAAATGCCGCGCGGAAGTGGCGAATGCGTACATCGCATCCGTCATCTGCTACTACCTCACCGTCGTCCTTTGCTCCAGCCCAACTCTCACCAAAATGGAGCGCCTCCTCTTCCGCTTTTTGTGGAGGGGACGCGCTCCCATGATCAAACGATCCATCTGCTGTCAACATCCGTTGCGTGGAGGACTGGGCATGCCATGGCTGATGATGCGCAAACATGCGCTGAGGCTGCGACATCTCTGGTGCTTCCTTGATGGTGAACGGGTGTGGTCGCCGTTGCCAGGCACATTTTCTCACAGCTCGTTTCCTTGACGGAGCTACAATCCTGGGTCAGAAAAAGACCGAGGGATAGCGCTTTGAAACTGAAATGTCTCCAGGCGCTCACTGCCCTCTCCCAGTTGGGCACCAGTATCGGTGGACCATCCACCTCGGCGTTCTATAGAGGACTAGTGGAGGGGAAGAGCGACGCATTCTCGGAGAGATCCTGGGCGTCGAAGAAGATCAGCTGCTTGCTCTCTTCCGGAGAACTTTCAGCCCGGGGCCTATGGCTAACTTCCAAAAATCCCTGGCCTGGCAGTACTGCCGGGGAGCGCTGCCGGTTCGAGATAAGCTCTACAGGCACGGAAGTGCCGTCAGCCGAGCCTGTCCGAGATGCGCGCATAGCGACGAAACCGTTGTGCACGCACTGGTTCAGTGCCCGAGCATTGCTGACATGTGGAGCTATGTCGAACAGTTGCTGTCACGTTAGGGACTGATCTGGTTGTCGACTGAGTCCATTGTGCAGATGGTTTCGCCGTCTTCCTTTGAGGAGGAAGGGCAGGCGGCTTTCATCTGCCTGGTGGCCATGGCGAAAGAGATTGTGTGGTGGACAAGGTTAAAAGGATTAAAGACAAACACTTTCCTCTTCGGCGAATCCCTGATTAACTTTTTCAAGTTGCACTTGAAGAGGAAAATCATGGTGGAGAGGCAAGTGCTGCTTTCTAGCAAGTTTGTTGAAAGGTGGGTGAATGTAGCGAGAATGGTCCGAGTAAATGGGACCACTCTGAATATACGTGTGTAGTTTGAGAGATGGAAAAATTGAGAGAGGGCGCTTGCCCTGGTACTCAGGGTGGCCGTGGTCTTTTGTGTGGTATTCGCCACGAGTAACCCTCGGAGGTTTCCCCCTTATTGGGGAATGTTTCATTGTTTCAATTTTCATTTTATTGTTTATATATATATATGTTTTATGTCTTTTTTCTTTTCTTATATAAATAATAAAAATATTTACACGCACAAAACCCACTCGTACCGTCCTGTTCCGTCTGTGATGTTTTTCTTGATGTCAGCACTTGTGGCCAATAAATAAATCATTATTATTATTATTATTATTATTATTATTATTATTGTTGTTATTACTCTTTGAGTCTCAGTCATTGATGTTAGTTAACTGAAAAGTTTGTTGAAATGAATATCAAGCCACTACCTGCAGCCTCACATATTCAGGACGTATCGGAGGGTTCTTGCTGTTCCCAGCAAGCATGCCTTTTGAAGCGTTCCAAAAAGCGTGAAGGGGCCAATTTTCTTTAACCATCCCTGGAAACTTTTTGAGATAGTCCTAGTGCGCCTATGACAATCGGGATCACTTTGACTTCATGGCAGTTCCAAATCCTTTTTACCTCCCACTTTACGTCTTGGTATCGGTTAATTTTCTCCCTCTCCTTCTCTTGCACTCTCGTGTCGAATGGGCAGGCCACATCCACAATCAGGCACGATCTTTTTTCTTTGTCCAAAACCACCAGGTCAGGTCTATTGTGTTCCAGTTTCTTGTCCGTCTGTATCCTAAAATCCCACAGCACCTTTACCTGATCGCTTTCTATCACCGCCAATGGCTTCTGCTCATACCACTTCTCAGAATGTGGTAAATTGTTTACTTAGCATAGGTGCCATTGGATCACCCTGCCCATCACATCATGTCTCCAGCCCTTATAGTGAGTCTGGGCTAGGTGTTTACACTCGGATACAATGTGAGCCACAGTCTCCTCTCTCCACAGATCCTGCACAGTGGGCTAGCCTCCTCCTTGTAAATGTGGTGTTTTAACCACTTCGTTTTGAGGGCCTGCGCCTGCGCAGCCATTAACTTTTCTTCTGTAGCCTTTTTAAGGTCTCCTCTTTTCAACCAGTTCTATGTCTGTGGATCTCTAACTTCAGTTTTCTCAAAGAAGGTACTATGAAGGGATTTTTCCTGAAGGCTGCTCTTTCTCCTTGATGTTATTTCCTCCTTGGACATCCCCTGGCATATTGTCCCCTCCTTCAGTACAGTTCTGAGCATTGGCTCCTTACTATCAGTCACGTATTTGTGTAGGTTGTTTTTCTCCATCTGAACACAGTCCTCTATGCTGATAAGACCTCTTCCACCTTCAGATCTCCTTAAGTAGAGTCTATCTACATCACTCCTTTTGTGGAACATGTTGTAGATAGTCAATAGCTTCCTAGTCTTCCTATCCATTTCTTTTTGTTCAGCAACATTCCATCTCAGAATTCCGGCACTGTACCTAATAATAGACACAGCTCGGGAATTTACTGCACTTATGGCATTCCTACTGTTCAGATGTGACTTTAATACGCTTCTTACTCTCCGAAGGTATTCAGTTCTTATCAATTCCTTCATTCTTTTGTTCTTGATGTCATCAGCCTCCAGAACGCCCAAATACTCGTATCCTTCCTCAGAGTCAAAAGAGGCACCATGTCAAATGCCTTTTTGTAGTCTATCCATCCCATTGCAAGACCAGTGTGTCTCCTCTTGCAATTCCTCATTACCACCTTATCAATAAGTAACTGGTACTTTGTACCACGTGACTTGTTTCGACATCCTTTCTGTTCGTCCGGTAACACGTTTTTTTGTGTGGAGGTGATGGTAGATTTCCTCAGACATAATGCTTGTCAACAGTTTCCACATTACGGACAGACATGTGATAGGTCTATAGTTGGTAACATCATTACCCTTGATTCGGTCTTTCATTGTCAGAACTGTGGTACCTTTTGTAAACCACTCTGGTACCTCACCTGACATCAAGCAGTCATTGAACATGGTTGTCAGTTTCGGGTGGAGGGATGTTATATTTTTAATCCAATACCCCTGCACACCATCTGGGCCTGGTGATTTCCAGTTGGTTAGTGTTTTGGCCTGCCCCTTAAGAGTTTCAACTGTGATACACAAATCGGTTTGTTGTAGTGCCTGTTCACTGATCTCCTTCTGTACTGTCTCAATCCACACTGCCTGGTCATTATGTTTAACATCCTGCTCCGATATTCCTCTCCAGAATGTTTTAGTTTGTTCCGCCTCAGGGATCAAGTCGTTGCCTCTCTCTTTCCCTTCAAGCTGTCCGAACAGCACCTTCTGGCTGTTGTCGAACATGCGGTTCTGTCTATACTGACTGACCCTGTTCTCGTATCGCCTGATTGTTGCACTCTTTGCTAAAATGCGTTGCTTCAGTTCCTCTATGATAATATTTAGCTTTTTCCTCCTAGTTTTGTACTTTATTTCCAGTCTATTTTTAGTGTCTATGTTTTTTAGTGTCCCATTCAGTAGGGACTCAAGCTTTCCAATGTCATTTCTCATTTCCCTGATTTTACCACTCAGTCGCGTCTTCCACCAAGGCTCTGCTCTTTCTTGTCTGTTGTTTCCTCTCGCTTTTATATCAAGTAGTTTCCTCACCGTATTTGCTGTTGCTTTGAGGATATGTTGCACTGGTGAAGGCTCCTCGCCTCAAGCTATGGGATGACTTTGTTTACCTTAGCTGTTGTTTCTTTTAACTTGTTCCTGTCTACAAATCTTAGGTTCATAGGTCTCCCACTATCATTGTTCAATTCATCTAACACTAAGTTTAGGATATCAACCAAATCTTGTCCTAGCCCGTCAGCATTCATCTCCTCAGTGGCCGTATCTCTGTTCCAGCTATTATTTATCTCAGCATTCAGATTATTGTCTGCTTCGGGCGGTTCCTACGTTCTCTCGACCTCTTCACCTTCATTTCCCACTGGCTCGTTTGCCTGGCATACTCCACTCTCCATCTCCAAGCTGATCTCTCTGCTCAGTTCCTCCAGTTCCAGCTCGCTTATCCACCCATTAGTTCTTATTAGCCGAGCCTGCCCGGCCAGTTTTTGTTCATCTAATTTAAATAGACCTATCTTGTTCCAGATGTTATGCATCCGTTTCCTATAGCCTTTTTCCTTGGGTTAATTTTCAGGTAACATTGCATAACAGTTCTATTCAATTCTTTCATCCAGTTGGTTCTGGTCCCTTTCCTTCTTCTTCTTCGTCACCAGCAGTATTTGGTCGACAGTGGGAGAGAATAGCGGCGGTAGCAATATTGAGGCGGTGGTGGTGGTGATGTGGTCGTATTACTGTAGTGATTGTGTTGAAGTTGGAGTAGAAATTTGAGTCGACTTGACCAAAGTTTTGTTTTAGTAGTGGGATGTTATTGTGAATAGTGTTGTAAGCTTCCGCATTTCTTGGGTTGTGTGTTGAGATATATGATAGAATATTGGACGTACCTTGAATTTGTTTCTGTTTCCGTAATTCATCAATGCTTATTGCTTTAGCCTTTTCTATTAGATTATTTATTAGTAATAGTGGGTACTCTCTCTCGAGTAGAATTTCCTTTAATTCTTGAAGTCTTTTATTCCGCGTTTCATAACTGGAGACAATGGTGCAAATTCTTCTTGCTAGGTTAAAAGGAATGTTCGTCTTCGTGTGCTTTGGCTGGTTGGAGGTGGATAGCAGATATTGTTTGGAATCTGTTGGTTTGTAGTGTATGTCAGTTTCGATATGTGTGTCTTTTTCAAGTAAAAAGAAATCCAAACACTCATATATGAAAAAACAACCTGTGACAACCCCCCCCCTCTTATTTGAAGAACTATTGTAACGCGAACTGGCGCGAAATGTATTATAATTATTGACAAACCAATCAAATTACTTCTCGAAAAACCTGGCATTTCGAGCCACTTTTTCCATATAAAACAAGTAACATTCAGAGACCAACCAAATGTGAGAAAAACCACAGACCCTCCATCTCAACTCACCTTTTGAAAAGCAGAAGAACTGCGAAACCGGTAAAGGAACCAAATAAATATATATATTTTTTTAAAAAATAAGACTCCAGTTGCATTTTAGATTTCATCTCTTTTTCTATATATCAATATATATATATATAATGGCTGCACCCTCGTCATCGAGTATGGCCATTGCACGATATACCATTATTAATAATTATTAATTAATTCCTTCGTGCAATGCCTGTGGTGAGAATATTTTTTTAAAGTGAGGAAATACTGTGCACTGAGCCAATCCCACTCTCTGAGCGACAGCAGCTATAACCCGAAAAGAAGAAAAGATCAACATCATTGGTAACCTCTGAACCGCAGATTTTATATGGGAGTTATCCCAGTTTCTCGAGTTGCCTTCTAGAAGAATGCCCTGACAAAGGCTAGGGGTTCTTCACTCCCAGTGGTTTAACCGCGCAATCGGGCGTCCAGCCTGACTATTTCCATGTCCCCGCGCATATACATATACATGCACCCATTTATATCCACATGTACATACATATGTACATGTGTATATACATATTTACACACTTTTGGATAGCCATTGACTCTTATGATTTCTTCCGCCCTTTGACAGGTTTTGTTCTTTGACCTGCGGGGTATCCAAAATCACCCTGTCGCATGGTCGGGTCGGCGGCGATATATATATATATATATATATATATATATATATATATATATATATATATATATGTATATATATGTATATATATATATATATATATGTAGATATATGTATATATATATATATATATATATATATATATATATATATATATATATATATATATATATATATATACATATATATATATATATATATATATATATATATATATATATATATATATATATATATATATATATACATATATATATATATATGTGTATATATATGTATATATATATATATATATATATATATATATATATATATATATATATATATATACATATATATATATATATATATATATATATATATATATATATATATATATATATATATATATATATATATATATGTATATATATGTATATATATATATATATATATATATATATATATATATATATATATACATACGTACGTGTAGGTGGCTTTATCTTTATATATAGTTATACTTACTTATATATGCATGCATGGACGATTGCATAGTTAAGTCGGTACATATTAAGAAGTAAATTAATATATATTTGCTATTCGAATTTTTTGTAGAATCTAACATGTCTCATCTGTGGAAAGCCATCACCGTACCACAACACATCGTAATTAGATATGTGGCATTTTCAGGAAGGCTCTCTTGAAATGTCAATCACGAAAAATAAAAGCAAAATGAACAGGATTCACTGAGTGTAAATGACTCACTGGGTTTAAATGATTTACTTTCTTTCGGGGCAAATTACTCCAAGAAATGTCTGATGCCAAAATCTTTCAACGCATAGATTGCCACACATGTATTTATGTGTGTAAGCATAATTGTATATATGTGTTTATATAATGTAAAAATCCTAGAGATAGGCAAACACACAAACTCAGACAGGCAACGCGCACATAAACGAGTACATTCACGCAAACCAGACACACGCCCAACACTCACTCGCTCTCTCTCTCTCTCTCACACACACACACACGCACACACACACACACACACGCATACACCCCCCCCCACACACACACACATATACACACATACACACACACGCATATATATATATAAAATGTATAATTCTTCTTATCACTATACAAATACGCCTCGGGCATTGATATGATATTCTTTTCAGTATATCATACTTTTCTATTCTCTTTTCCTTTTTAAATAAAATGTTGACAAGGATACATGAAATATTTTGAATGCCCAAAACAATGTAAACACTTAAATTAGATGGCATAAATTATTTGGAGTGTGATGCCATGTATTTACTGCAAATATATATTTTCCAGCTTTCGTACCAGTTTTGTTATAAAATAACTACGCAGAATATTAAGCAATATTTACTTGTGTTTGGGGAAGCATGATGTATTTTCTAATCGTTTTAATCTCGACGAGGATTATCGCAATGGTGATGCTGATTAAGGTGATGATGATAGTGACTGTGACGATGGTTTATGCTGATGCTGATGACGAGCATCATGAAGATGATTAACTGATCTCCCCTATTCTTCCGCAAAAATGAATCGAAACGAAAAAAAAAAACGAAAAAAAAACGCATTACTGTATTCTTCGTGTCCCCCTGAAAGAACAATAACATTAACCGACATTGAACAAATTGAACAATATATTTATATGATGTTTATCTAAAATGCATTTCACTGATAATTTATTCAACAAACAGAAGCATCATAATTGTTTCTACTTTTGGCACAAGGCCACAATTATCAGTACATTACTGGTACTTTATTTTATCGACCCCGTAAGGATGAAAGGCAAAGTTTACCTCGGCGGTATTTGAACTCAGAATGGCAAGGGCCGTAACTCTATACATCAAAGCATCATAATGACAGTATATAAATTGTGAAGAAAGACATTCCTCTGCAATATCGGAAACAGCAGCTCGCCTGATGAAAGTAAGTCGGTGAGATGATTTAGCTGTTGCTGCAGCTGGCACTGACCAATCTCCGTTGCAATGCTTTCAACATCCTTTTGTGGGGCTTAGCTGAAACATATCGTTCAAACGCGGATGTAGAAATTCCTGCTGGGTGTTTGTACTGTGCATGTGTGTGTGTGTATACCTCAATGTTGCGTGTCTATCTGTAATTGTCTAAGAGCGTTGGGTATTATATGTGTGAGCGTTATTATGTCAGAAAATACTTATGTGCGCTTTTATGTAAAGTAATGCGTGCTGAGTTCTAATTCTCTTGCTGTGGTGAGAATTGTTCTTCTTATTCTCATTGCTAATAACATTATTGGTGCAGTTTTTGTTGATTTTCTGTTTCTTAAGCCATTTCTTTTTAACATCATTCTGATTATCACCTTTTCAGTTTTTATGTTCCTGTATTCGTTTGCTGTGACGTGTTTTACCCCTAATTTATTGATTTGCTTTACCTCACAAATTCAGTGAAATGTTCTTCACCTTCTATTCAACATTTCTATTAACACCAGTTTGGCATACATGATCATCACCCAATCAATTGATTGATAAAATACTATAGACGACCAGAGGAAATTTTACAGTAATGTTTTCTTATGTCTATTTAAACCTACTATTTAATAGATTCAGTTTCCCTTCTCTGTCTATAAGCAGCATGGACCATCATTTCTTTAACTGAAACAGTGAGCCACAGATAGAATTATATTTTAACCTCGTGGTTATGTTTGAGTATCAACGTTTCTCATCAACACCAAGGGCATCACCAATATGCTCATCCTCTCTCACACTACACCTGATCCTCCAATCCATCTTCAACCTTCCCCTCCTCCTCATCATCAGTAACAGCAATATCGTCATCAAATCCCGTAATCATCATTATCATCCAAGCATTAGCAGAACGTTTCGTCCATTTTGTGGTTGTTTTTTTTTTAGTCCATTTTACTTGAAAGACAATCAAAATCTGTAACCTAAGGTCTTACATTTTACGTACTGCGTATTTTCATATCGATCATGCTAGCTGTTCTAAGTAAAACAGTCATTTGGATATAAGCCAAACTCATTTTCTTTCCGAATCAATGCCTAGCATCAATAGAAGTCTTAACACAATATCTATTGTTTCTCTATTACGAACTGAGTGATTTGTTTGTATGCTGTTCATTCGTTTCAAAATTTAATCATAATTTCTTACATATCATATCGTATGGCTGTTACAAATATACACATAGACGGAAACAGGCATGCATTCTATATCGACAATAATACACATTGAAAACGAAACGAATCGGCTATTTGGAGAAAATAAACTCCTGAACAAATGTAGGTGTCCTCTGCCAAACCAACAAAGTAGAGGAAGTGTCGACATTGCTTTGGAAAAAGAAGCGAAAGCAGCTAAATTTATCCATAATGCGTTCTAGCCTCAATCTTTGTTTACATAAAATCTAAGTACTGATTCATATTAAATTCTCTTTAGTTTCTACTTACGAGATATATTCGTACTTCTGCTGTACACACATCATAATATATTTGTACCTGCATAATACTCATTGTGTTCTTAATAAATGTAATTATTCTCAATCAGATTTTGGGTCGTAATTTCAAAATGCTGTTATCATATTACTTAGTTTACTATATGGAATTTATAATTTTCTTAGATTACATTTAAGAAAATGATACCTGCAGTTTGCGGAAATATTAGTTTATGAAAATATATTACTTAAATAATTATCTTAAATTTCACATCATTATGTTTTTTGTCTGTCTATGAATTAATTCCTATGTGAATGTAACTTTGCTTTTGGTCTATTTCTCTTATCGTTGTTTCCGTTGTGGTGTGTAGTAGTAATTGGAGAGTATTAAGATACCTTGGTGTAAATCTATATTTTGAATGTCATGACCAATTCAAATAAATACATTTGAATTATATAACGGTGCTCCAACTATTTGGAATTTAGAACCTAAATATTGGTTCGTACACCTCTCGTTAATGATGAAGCATGGGGAGTGGGAGGGAAAACGTAAAATATTTATCTCTAACGTGGAAAGAATTCACTTTATATTGGATTTCTATTTGTTATAAGTATGAATATGTTACACACCTGAATTTATTATATCGTTTTTAACGATGGCCAATATATTTCGAAATATTGCACGAGAAAATAAATACTTAATTATTCTGATAATAAATTCAAGGAATCATCAATCTTAGTCCTCTTATCCGTATCTTCAGTTAGAAATTTGTTCATCAATAACTGCTGTTTACTTGCATATTAATCATTGCAGAAATCACTATTATATATTTAATATATATGTATCAAATGTGTATTTGTAATTCTTCCAATTATGACAGACCTGCCTCAAAAATATCATGTCGGCAATGTTTACATTACTGACGCATGAATATAACAGAACAGTATTTGCTAAAGCGTACTGATATGGATGGTTTTATATTAAGAACCATTCTCTGTGAGTTGTGTTAACATTTCTTCTCTCCCTTTTATTGTAGATTTCACAAACATTTGAAAATGAATTTTTTTCTTATGGGTTTCTAGAATTAGATCAATATAGCATACTAGCTCACATGTGATTTTAAAAGAAGTTGATTGACATACTGGACATTGCAGTAATATGTTCCTCGAATACAACACCACAATCCTATGAAAAGATATATTAGGGACATATTTTGTATTCAGAACAATTCAACGTTGTCACATCTGGAAGGTCACTCGGGTAATGCATATGTTCCTATGTATTAGACAATCACATGAGATCACAGAAAAACATTAATATATTTTCATCAGTTTTAGTTCACTTGAGGTCACACTTGTGATATAGTTAAGGGGTGATTTGTGTGTGGTTCATCTAAAGTATTTTAATGAATTCATGGATTCACATAGAAAGGGCATTTCATTTATGCACCCAAACACATCCTCATACACTAATATAAACACACGCACAATACACACAAGCACCCCCACAGATACACCCGCCGTATATATGTCTGTGTGTGTATGTGTGTGTCTGTGTGTGTGTTTGCGTGTGTGCGTGGGTACACATATTTATGTGGTTAAAATTAATGTTAAATCTCTATGTATAGAAATATTTCTGGTGAATCTCAATTTACCTCGTTAGACAAGACAAATATTTCAATAATAGTTTCACAAGTAGAGTTAAATTTAATAGACATATTAACATGTTTTACTTGATAAACAGAATGACAATAATTTAACCAACATATTGGTCTCATATTCTGCAAATTATTTTACATATCGTTAAACAATTATAAGCTTAAACATATAGTCCTCACTCTCAATGGGATACACTACGAAACACATTTTTACTACATGAGACACACTTGAATAGTGGTGTTTCCAGCCCCCATCCTGATTTGCAAAACCAGAGACTCGGAAACATTTTTCGGAAACACCATCTATATATAGTCGCTAGCATCCTCCCTCCCGCATTAGTTCCTGATCTTTGTCTGTAAATATATCAGAGTCATGTTTTGTCATGGGTTGGCCCCTTCCGTGCATTTACACTGGTTTCGAGATACGTAACATTTCTGTCTCTAACCAACGCCACCAACAACTGGTCTATCACCAAGTTCTTGCAGCACTGGGTGGATGTTGATATATATATATATTTTCGAATAGGTCCCATTAACTAAGATATGAACGTGTCCCTTGTTATTCCGTGCAAAGAAGAATATGGTATGCATGCATTTACTCCTTCCGACAATATTGCAGTGTTTTCGTAGCACTTTTCATTGATGATTATCCATAAACCGTGATTATCCATAAACCGACCCTGCATTTCTTGCTGAGAGGGTTGTGAAGTATAAGCAGCTTATTAAGAAATCTCATACTGAAGCAAAGAGAAGACTAATTGTACACGATGATAAGGTTTACATGGATATGGATACATTCGTACTACGGACCACACCCTAGCAGTGGGGTACTGCTACTATATATATATATATATATATATATATATATATATATATATATATATATATATATATATATATATATATATATATATATATATATATATATATACAAAATTAAGATAAATGAAATGAATTTAATCCAAATCAAAATTATGGGTGTCATGCCAGAAAGACATGCGCCATATCACCGGTAAAATACGCTCTAAGATTCTAACGAGTAGGTCCAAGCATTTTATAATAACTAGAAATTGATTAACATATAAATAAACATGAATAATCACAGGAAATAATTTTTACAAGTGTGTAACCACACATAGCTAGGTAGGTAACTAAATAAAGTTGACCATAACTTCAAAAGTAGATACCTTATAATATGATTAATCTTCCCTGTATATATTCCATTAAAGAAATATATTTCACCAATTAATCGGATAGTAAACCACGGAAGTGGGGACTTGGATTTTCAACAAGGAAGAAGTTCGAGGGAAGATTAATCATATTATAAGGTATCTATTTTTGAAGTTCTGGTCAACTTTATTTAGTAACCTACCTAGCTATGTGTGGTTACGCACTTGTAAAAATTATCTCCTGTGATTATTCATGTTTATTTATATGTTAATCAATTTCTAGTTATTATAAAATGCTCGGACCTACTCGTTAGAATCTTAGAGCTTATTTTCCCGGTGATATGGCGCATGTCTTTCTGGCATGACACCCATCATTTTGATTTGGATTATATTCATTTAATTTATCTTAATTTGGGATATAGATATATAAATACGGTTCCTTAATTGTAGAGCTAACTCTGTTGAAAGGACTCGACTGCTGTTTCTAGTTGTCGATAACCCTATTCACGCCACTGGGACGAAGCTACTATTGTGTGTGTATTTCTAGTAAATACAACACGTGGTGATGGCCAGCCGCAGATTTGAACTTGAAGTGTAAACACGGATTGCTGGAACTCTTCCTTGTTGAAATGCAAGTCCCCACTTCCGTGGTTTACCATCCGATTAATTGGTGAAATATATTTCTTTAATGGAATATATACATGGAAGATTAATCATGTTATAATGTATCTATTTTTGAAGTTCTGGTTAACTTTATTTAGTTACCTACCTAGCTATGTGTGGTTACACACTTGTAAAAATTATCTCCTGTGATTATTCATGTTTATTTATATGTTAATCCATTTCTAATTATTATATATATATATATATATATTTACAGCTCTGGTTTATCAGGACCATTGAGCACTTTGCCGCACATTTCGAAGATTGTGTTTCGTTTTTTCGTAGGCCGAAGTTCCGATTGTCGATAATTTATTTGTATATGTGTGTATATATATATACAGTGAAAAAGAGAGAGAGAGATAGAGAGACAGAGGGGGGAGAGGGGAAGAGAGAGGAGGGAGAGAGATATTATAATAAATAATAAAGTTCATACATTTAAAACGTTAAGTGTAGGAAAAATGATATAAACTAAATAAGTACTCATGTACTTGATTGGGAATATTTTCCTTGACTTTTATCTACGGACATCCTGGATACACACAGACATAGATACACAGATGCACACAAACACGCAGCCCCATATATGTATATATATGCATATATATATATATATATATATATATATATATATATGTATATATATATATATATATATATATATATATATATATATATATATATATATATATATATATATATATATATATATATATATATATAGAGAGAGAGAGAGAGAGAGAGAGAGAGAAATGTTGAGTTTATGTTGGTTGTATACCAACACCTCAGTATGCAGGCTGGAGCACTCGACGAAGTGCGCAGGTTGGTTTGGTTACTCCGGAGTAGTGTAAAATGAAGTTAAATAAAAGTCAAATGATTAAAATTTACCTTCGTTTATTACTGCTATATATATTTCAGTGACAGCCATCTTTGGCTGTGACCTCTTCAGACAGTTTGAATTAGTATGGTATAGACAAGTACATATGTTGTTTAGGTGTATAATATGTCAATACTCTGATATGCCCAGTTCCTTGTTGGGTTGTTAATTCACTGAGGAACTGGAGCCATATCCAGTTCCTCAGTGAATTAACAACCCAACAAGGAACTGGGCATACCAGAATATTGACAATATTATACACCTAAACAACATATGTACTTGTCTATACCATACTAATTCAAAGTGCCTGAAGAGGTCACAGCCAAAGATGGCTGTCACTGGAATATATATAGCAGTAATAAACGAAGGTAAATTTTATTCATTTGACTTTTATTTAACTTTATTTTATATATATATATATATATATATATATATATATATATATATATATATATATATATATATATATATATATATATATACATATATATCACAACGTCAGTAACGTTAGAACTTCTTGAATAGCAATACAGATATTGAATTTAAATCTTATTTGCAATATAGCGGGCTAATGCCGGATGAATAAGCAATTAGTGACGAGTGAGTAATAGAGCAGCTGAAGCTTCGCAGAACGTTCGTAAAATCTAGTGATGTAGCTCTAACGAGTGAATAGGCATAGTCTTCGCTGTTCAGAGATGAATACCGAATTGCTGAATGGCTTGAATAAACCAACACAGTTGTAATATGGTCTGAATCGCTAAAAGCATTCATACTGAATTGCCTTTTGCGCGGATTAACAAGGAAAGCATTCAAACCATGTTTAGAGGAGGATTTTAAAAAACCTATATTGCAGTCTCCTTTCTACGTTGCAAGTGTTTGAGATGGACAGGCGACATGTCTTTAAAGTCAGAAAGATTGTGTATTCGGTAAGAACAGAAAAGGTCTATAGGGGAATACACCTAAACAATTGGCAAATGGAACAGTACATCCCTTACTGGTTAGGACCAAGACAATTGGAAGAAACAATATGTTACCGGCTAGATATATTTGGGATTTTCTCATCAAAGTTCCGTGTCTCTGTAAATATTGACAAGGATATATGATCGAAACTACAATCTTAAAGTCTGGTGACAGGAATCATTGCTCAGGCGGGAAGAGGGATACGTTTGGAACAAATGTCATTAAAGGAGAGGATTTGGGCTTTCATTCTTAGACTGAAAGAAACGTATATGTTGGGGGTGCACATTCATGGGTCAAACATAGAATCGAAATAATGATGGAGCTTGTTTAATAACAGTAAAATTACTTCGAAGGATTAAAAGTTGCAAAATCTTTACATGTGTACACTTCAAGTAATTCCTGATTCAAGAAGGATATACATACATATATAGAAATAGGTATATATACATATATACATATATATATATATATATATATATATATATATATATATATATATATATATATATATATATATATATATATATATATATATATATATATATATATATATATATATATATATATACACACACAGACATATCTATAAATGTATATGTATATATATATATATATACACACACGCATATATATATATATATATATATATATATATATATACATATATATATATATATATATCGGTCTTGTCTGCAATCGAACCGCCCTTCCTGGGGTCACGAGTGTTAGTACATGTGTGTAGGTGTGTCTTTATTTACTTAGTTATAAATTGTATATAATTTATACGTGTGTACGGTAAAATTTGACGTTTGTGTGTAGTAGATCTATATATCTATAAAGTAAAAAAAAATCATAACTCACAATCGTAAAACTGTAACATATAATAAATATCTCTCTACGATGTAATAAACATTTCTGGTGTCAGAAAGGTGACTTTGTGTGCGATTAAAATGCCTGCTATCTACCATAATAACCATTGAAGTATATAACAATTAAATATATTTATAGCTGTAAAGTGTACAGATTTTCCACGTGTTTTATTTGTTCAAAATTCTTTACATGTGTTTCCCTTAACCCCATGATTCTTTAGATTACACGATCACACATACAAGAAAAACATAAAATCATTCATGCAAGCATGTTTAAATTCATACACATATACACAAACAGACGCCTGGATATATATATATATATATATATATATATATATATATATATATATACACACACCCTTGTATATATATATATATATATACATACATATGGATTGCAATCAAGTGTCTATATGTTAGTAATGGCTTTGTTTGTTGTGTGAATGTTCTTGTGCATGTGTGCATGCGATATAATTCGGCGAAGTTTGACTGCTGAGCAGACTAATTTTTTTTTCTTCTTCTGTATTTGAATATGGCAGGAATAGATAATTTTAGAAGTATGAAAAGGAAGAAAACACATTTAGATTCGACGTATAAAGGGTTAATGCAAACGTCATATTTTTTTAAGTCAAATAATTTCAAACAATATATATACTTGTTAAAAAATTTATTCGGGAATATTTAATATCATGGTCAGCGTGGTCATTTATGTACATAGTTCGAATTACACCGTGTTTGGGAAGATGGGTACACCACGTTTGATCTGCCGGATTTGAAGTGTGGGTAAGTTTTAGTTGGGCAGGATTCATGAGTAGACTCTGGTGTATTGCTCTGTAGTATTGCTCTGGGTGTTTGCTGAGAGTCTGTGGACTGATAGAAACAATATATATATAGGTTTACACACACACACGCACACACACACACACACGCGCACACACACACCCACACACACACACACACACACACACACACACACATATATATATATATATATTTTTTTTTTTATTATTTGTTCCAAGGCTCTGATACCATCAACACTATACACACAGAGCTGTCATATCTAAGAACTGACTAACTGCCTGATGAGGTCATATCCATTCAATGGCTATCATCGAAATATATATAGCAGTAGATAAAGGATTATGAGTTCATGCAATTGGCTTATGTTTCGTTACTGTATATATATATATATATATATATATATATATATATATATATGTATAAATATATATATATATATATATATATATATATATATACATATATATATATATATATATATATATATATATACATATATATATATATATATATATATATATATATATATATATAGAGAGAGAGAGAGAGAGAGAGAGAGAGAGAGAGAGACGTATATACCGACCACGCCGCTAAACGTTTTTGGCTTTTGTGTACGGGAAGGTCGGTGTTATACACATCTCTATAACCACTATACATCTTTTGTAACTTATATGGCGACTAATTGGCTTAGAGTATCATGTGACAGGGGCATAGGAAAGATCAATATCGTTGAACATTTGCATTAATGTTAATTGTATAAGGTGGATGTATTTCTGTGGTATTGTGACTATAATTTCGCACTTCAGCATCATCGTGTGTTGATAGCATTTTTACTTCAATCAAGGCGTCGCTTAGAAGATCTGGGAACGAGCTATCGTATATATACTTGATAATTGCACTTTGTTTTCTTTGACCACTTTGTGATTCAGCTTATAGTATGGGGATATTTATGATATCATATATTTATTCCATCGTTCAAATATCTACTGAGCCACGTTGATAGATGCATGTACCCGATGCATATATCTCCTAATTAGGTTATTTCATCAGAGTATATACTGATTTACATGTCTGGTGATATAAAATACCTTAGATACACGGATAGCATCTTCTGTAATTGATGATATCTTCGTGTTTCATGTAGAAGAAAACTGTAGGCTGTATCCGACTGCTCTTTCTAGCAGCCAGCCTACCCGCCACCTGGCCACCGTTAACAACCTTCTACATTGACCACTAGCCACGGGATAATGCTTAGCCATTTTTTAATTCATTTCTGGCGGCGATTACTGTAGAAATGTTAGTCCAAACCTGAGGGGGGTCTCTTGATAAACTCTAAGCTTCATGGATAATACCAAGATCGGACATATCTATAAAGGACTAGCGAAACTATCGATAGTCAGGACTAGAGTAAATTTTATATGCATTTTTTCTTCTAACTTATATTTTAAACTTAGCTCCGTTTAATTTATTATTTGTCTAGTTAATGTCTATGGTCTAAGAGGAAAGACTGGATACATTTTATCTGACTGTTCCTCGCGGAAAATAGTCTGTATCATGTGTCTATTCAAAGTTACATTTTAAACTTATAGCTCCGTTTACATGATTAAACTGGTCAACAAAAAATATTCATTACATGGTTATGGTATAATTTAGTATGATTCTAGGGTAATCAAGTGTGCAGAATCTGAATATGATACCAGTTAAACTGTATCGTGTCTAGTTTTCGAGAACCAGCTTATCTATGTTTATGACCCATAACTATGTGACTCATATTTCTTCATCCAATTGTATCCACTATATTTAGTTGTTAACTAATTTATAATTACTACTTTCGTTTCAGATCACAGAATTGTAACTATCCTCAGCTAGTCTTGGATAATTCACAACAACTTTGACTAGTGTGAGAGATGGAACGCCGGAAATGTGTAAATGACCCGGACCGATTTTGCTATATTTGTGGACGCTTTACTTCAGAAAGCATAAACAAAAAAATCACAAAAGCAGTTCCAATAAACTACAAATGCTACTTCAAATGTCCATTAGGAGACCAGGACAAGAAATGGGCGCATCATATAGCGTGTAGGTCATGTGTTAATCACCTAAGTGAATGGAAGAATGGGAAACGAAGCTCTGGTTTACCATTTGCCGTACCAATGGTGTGGCGCGAACCAAAAGACCACAATAATGATTGTTACTTCTGCCATATAAACATCCAAGGAATAATTGTGAAGACACGAACTACACTTCAATACCCCGATATCTCGTCAGCAATCGGACCAGTACTTCACAGTGACGAATTACCTGTTACAGTTCCACTTGCCGAACACGAGCTAATCTCTGATTCTGAATCCAGTAGCACCCCTATTGATGATGACTATCAAGACGAACATGAGACAAGTGAACCCATACCATTTAACCAGGAAGCTCTTCACGATCTCATTAGAGACCTACATTTGTCTAAAGAAAAGGCAGACCTCCTGGGATCAAGACCGAACCTGGCGTCCACATTACAACTGCTCGTTATCGTCATAAACAACTTAATTAGTCTACTTCTAGGTCTTCAGACTGGTTACACAAAGCATATGTGTTTTCTATGATTGTGGAATGGTAGAGCAAATGCGGAGCACTACATCAAGAAGGATTGGCCAACAAGACTAACGGGTGCACCTGGTAGATTCAACTGTCTGTACAAACCTCTCGTGGATCCAGAAAAAGTATTCCTCCCTCCAATACATCTCAAATTAGGCTTGGCCAAAAACTTTATTAAAAGCATGGATCATTTAGGTAATGGGTTTCAGTACTTGTGTAAGAAATTGGGTAGAGTGGTATCTGAAGCAAAGTTAAAAGCAGGGGTTTTGAATGGTCCTCAGATTCGTATGCTGGTTAATGAGTGTGTTTACGAAAACACTAAAGCCTTTGGAGACTAATGCATGGAAATCATGTGTAGATGTGAGACAGAACTTTCTTGGAAACCACCGTGCAGACAACTATAAAGAAATTGTTGAAACCATGATACAAAATGATCACGCTCTTGGTTCACGAATGTCGTTGAAGCTTCATTTCTTCCATTCTTATCTGGATTACTTCCCAAGTAATCTAGAAGACATCAGTGATGAACTTGGAGTGAGGTTTCACCAGGACATTGCCATAATGGAGAGTAGGTATCATGGTCGGTTCAATCACAACATGATGGGCGACTACTGCTGGACACTGCAACGTGAGGAGAGCCAGAAAAACAAACGTAAAAGCAAAATCCAGAAATTTTTTTAGAAATGTTTTTAAATATTTGTTATGTTCAGAATGTTGTTCAGAAATGTTTTGTTAATATACTAAGTGTTAAACAACTAAATAAAAATATGTTTATATATTTTTATTAATAAGTTAATATGTTTATATCTAAGTCATCATATGTTGCACAATGGATAAATAATGCAATACGAGGAACATATTTTCGATCTCATATTAAGGCATTCTGGTCCGATATCAAAAAAATGAATATCAAAACTGAATTTAGTGTTATGAAATTAGTAAGATGCACATATTCACATGTAAGAACCATTTTGGCTGTTGACCAGTGTTATTTATCTGGTTGAATTCTACGGACTAGGGTGAAGAAAGACTGAGTATATATTTATCTAATAATTCTTCAAAATTGTAATTTTATACATATATATATATATATATATATATATATATATATATATATATATATATATATATATATATATATATATATATACATATATAGTAATAATTATAAATTTGAAGACTAAAATCCAAACAGGGCTCGATAAGGATAAATATATATCAAATATATAAGAACCGTAGTGCAAATAGAGTTTCAGAAGATCCCGTTAAGGGTGAATGCAGCGATTCTTTGCTTAAACATTTAATCTGTTATTTTAATAAATATATATATATATACGCACATTATATATATATATTCGGGATAAACACAAAGCGGAAGGTCGGAAATTGGCTGTAGTCTATCAATTCATAGCAACTTATATATATATATATAATATCCGACCGTCCACTTTCTGACTGTCCATTATCCCGAACATTTAAACCGAAATCGCGCATTCATTTCGTCATACCGACAACTACGAGATCACATACCTTACTCACTTAGCCACAGGGTGGTAACTCGTCAGATCGCCCAAGGAAACAATGTTTACTTTGGTCTTTACTATTGCTGATAGTATCACCCAGTCGCAGTTCTGGACAGAAGGAGCAACGTGAAATTAATCGTTTTGCAGATGTAAATCTTATTTTCTAACCACTACGCCAAGTACCTTCAATATATCATAACTCCGGATTGGATTCTTGTGATCTTGATTTTGTTGTGTAATATATTCTCAAATTACATTTTGAATTTGTTTTTTATTGGCTAATTTTTCTTACTTGTTTATAGTTGCCCTTCAGATATTCTTTCATATAAACCCCATTTTTCTCTAAGAGATTTCATTTCTGTTCCGATTTTTTTTCTAATTACGGGCTGTACTGGTATTTCAGAATTTGTAATTATTTCGTCTATGCTTTCCAGGCATTTTTTTCAATCTATACTATTCGCCTGGCGTTTGAGTACTTTCTGTTGCATTTCAATTCTGTATTTTCGATGTGACTCCCGGTAGCGTCGTAGTTGCACCGTAGTTAATAAACCGTTTCTTGACCATTTTTACTCCTGTTGTCTCGAGGACTGAATACAACCTATTTCTTCCAGAAAAGGAGATGGAGAGATAGAGGGGGAAGTGAGAAAGTCATATAGAGTTATACGCAAACATTGTACTCTGCTATTACTTTTTTATCGAACTCAAAATGATGAAAGGCTAACTTACCTACAATTTCAACTCAGAGTTCAAATTCGGACCAGATACCGCAATGTATTCCAGCCGACGTTCAAACGTCTCTGCATATAATAGCCTACATAATTATTTAGTTCATATGTATTTGTACGGATGGCACTGATCTCTGTCATATATATATATAAGCGTACCTTGTCATTTTTAGATAGTTGTCGTCTTTTTTATATATCTATTGCTACATTTTTTTTTGTATTTCAAGGCCATATTAATTGACAAGGATCAGTAGGGTATCCAGATATTATATGTCCTTTGCAATTTACCTGTCACCCACCCTTAATAAAATGGATTCAATATTGTTCTTGTCAATTTCTAGCTACTCAGTTAACGAGATGAAACCTAGATTGAAGTATTGAGGAGGTAATTAAATTATGTAGCTTTAAATTTTTTTTTTTTTTAAATTTTATGTGTGATTAACATTTTTTTTTTCTGCTTGCAATAATTTGGTTTTCTTTCATTTTACGTTGCAATGTCGATATATCTTTTTGTTAATAGAGCTGTTTCCTTTATTTGGTGATTTTATATATCCAAACTGTAAAAGGTATTTCGGTAATAAATTCGTACTATTCTAAATTAGTATTCCTTTGGGAACTCTCTTCTATTTTAGAACACTTCAAAAGTAATTCATCTTTAAATTCTTTTCACTTGGGAAACCTATATTCTCTTCTCACATAAAATGTTATTTTTCGAGTGAACAGCTAATCCAATGTACTGTCTATATGATGTCGACAAACAATTTAGTCTTGTAAATTTAGCTTTCTCCCGGAAAATGTTCGTCACTTAATTTTAATATAATATAGCTGCTATCTGACGTGGGACTTTCTGACTGGTTATCACTGCACTTTCTCATTACGTTGGAATCACCGCCTCCATTTGATGATATAATATCGAAAATCTTCCTGTATAATTACTATGATGAAGGAAGATACATGGTGGACCTCGCTGATAATTTTGATGTTATATTATTACCTACCACAAAAGTCTACATTAGCTTCTCCAATTAACCATTAAAAAGAAAGTTAAAGTTGACTGATTGTCACATATTCCATTAAAACGTTATAAAATTTGGATGGGAGGAGTGAAATATGTGATGATTAAATATGACGTGGTAGGCTCGGATTAGGATCTCTTTGAAAGCCTTTCATTTGGTTGGACATGGTACTGAAAATTCGTATGTGGAATGCCTAGTATAATTGAAGAGCTGTTTGTTGTCTGCGATTTACAATTTAATATTCATATAATACAAATCAATTCCTAACAAATAAAAAAAAAATCTTTCCTTGGAGTATTAAGACGAAAGTAAAACAAAACAAATATAATGAATTAGATGGACGACATTTAATCTTAGGAACGCTACGAAATTTGCTATTCAGACCTGAAGTCGAAGGCAAACACTGTAGAACACAAGGAGAAAATAATGGCTTCGTTTTCACCGCCACAATAAGCAGGTGTGAGAGATACTATCAGGAAACAACGTATCAATAGTTAGGTGATACGAAATATATGTTGCAAACAAATACGCCAACATGACCGTGGGTAATTTTGCCTCTCATACATCAGAGGTCAATCTTTCACGTAAAGTCATTGGATGTTTGCCTACATTAGACATTCTTATTACTGTTGGAACCCGTTTAGTCATACATCTAATAATTTAGTTTGAACATGTGTTACACAAACGCAACATACTCTACCAATGTAACACTACATTCTCTTGGAATGTAAACTATATATTCCAGTTCATTTAGTCTATATGAAGTAATATTTACTGAGATGAACTGTTGACTATTCTGAATTATATAAGAGTATATGAAACACTATTTTATTTTTATGTGAATCAATTTAAGATCTAATAATATAGTGTGTATATAAATATTATTTTAGATTTCTGCGCTGAAAGCTAATATCGTCAGCTCTGTATAAGCGTCTATAAAGTTATCTAAACACATCTATAGTAAACGAAATATATTTATATTATAATGCATTCATTGGAAAATAATATTGTCAACTATATATTCAACAATATATTTAGAAGTCTAAAACATTTCACTTCAAAATGTATAACTGTAAGCAAAATTAGGACCAACAAATATATATTAGGACTGAGAAACTCATATAAAATTATTAGCAAAATATTGCACATTTGCATAGAATTTGCTGAATGACCAAAAATGAGGGGGGTATTTATATCATAATTTGAAAAACAAACATATAATCTGAAGTATAAAGACGTGATTGTATGAATCTACAAGACAAGTAATTGCTCAAAATCGTACCAAAATGTATCCATGAAAACAATGCTGACTTATTGCTTATATGTGTCGATAAGCAGAAAGGTAGACTATAAGAGCAAATGGGTATGAACATATTAAAATATAAAGAAGCAACTTATAAATTGCTACATATAATTTGTGGAAGACCATCAGTTCAACATACATACCAGTCTTCCATGTACACGCCGGTAATGCAATCCTAGGAAAAAGCACATTCCGACACAGCTTTACACCAGTGATATCATTACTCATATCTCCAGCTCTGTAAACTGGAGCAACGTGAAATAAAGTTTTTTTGTACATAGAATCTATGAATTGCGCGGTTCAGGAATCAAACTATCAATCTCATGCATGCAAATCAAACTCGCTTACCAGTAATCAATGTACCGCGACACACAAATACACACACTCACACACACACGCACCTTTCCCCAATCCTGATACAGCGAGATATATAGGTATTTTAGTGATGTCTTAAACATACAGACGAAGAGATTCATGATCTAGATTGATGTTCACCTTAATCGATAATTGGTGTTTGAGACTAATTACTGTGATCGATGGTGAATTTTCATTTTTCTGAAGCTCAAAAACAGATCACTCTATTATTGGATGGTTATATTTAGAAGTACATCCTTTTAATCTATGACATAATCTCTGTGTGAGTATCGATCTTATTTAACATCTAATTTGTAGTTAAATCTGCTTGTTTTGCTATACATGTATATATGTATTAAATGCTATTCGGATTCTCAATTGATATATATATTCATATAACGTTAACATTTATATTATAATATTGATGTTCTCAACTAAGTTTTATTGAGCTTTCTGCTGAGAAATATTATCGATATAGATATAGAGAAATAGATATATAGATAGATTTCTTTATTTACCATAAAGGCATAAAAAGAAGGGACAAATACAAAGGGGGAGATTACAGATAATCGAGTAAAAAGGGTGTAACATGAAAATAATCGAAAATAACCTCAAAAGGGAGGGGACGTGATGGGGGTTGCACACACACCCGAAAAAGTGTGCAATCCTTTGCCCGGGGAGCACATGGAGAAGGTGCTCCCCTCTCCTTTACTTCTTTACCTACAGGATGGTATACAGAGAAGGCCCATTTACACGAGCCATTCTCGCCACTATCACCCACCTTTCATAAAACTGCCTGTGGCCAAGCACCTCTCTCTCCATTCTTATCCTTCTTCCGAAGTGATATCGGAAGAAGTAGACCAGACTATGGCCAGAGAGGAAGTTGCCTGACCTCAGACCTTTCAATCGTGTCCACCAAACAACCTCTTTCAACATGGCTATTACGCACAGAAAAACCGCCTTTGCTTCCTTTGTGAAGAGGGGAGGCGGTTTGATTGTCATCACGGACTCGGCGGTCAATAGAATCGGCGCAACCCGCGACAGCAGTCGTTTGGCGTAGCCCCACAGATCAGCCACGCCCGGACATTGCACCAATGCGTGCGCAACGGTTTCTTCGTGACGCACGCATCTAGGGCAAATCTTTTTTGAGGGATCCCTGCCCGGGCGCCCGTGTCTGTAGAGCCTCTCGCGAACGGGTAGAGCCCCCCGGTAGCACTGCCAGGCCAGTGACTTCTGGAAGTTGTCCATTGGTCCTGGGCCGAAAGTCCTACCGAACAGGCTGGCCAGTTGGTCTTCTTCCATGTCCAGCGACTCTCCAAGGGTGTCATCGCCCCTGCTAGCCACCAGCCCTCTATAGAATGATGAGGTGGATTCTCCACCGATGGCCTGGCCCGCTTGCCAGAGAGCCCTGAGCGCCTGAGCACACTCAGTGTGCCAGTCTCCCAGTTTTCAGGATCTTTGCTTGACCCAGGACTGTAGCTCGGTGAGCGAGACGAGTCTCGGAAAGGCTCGTTTCACGAACGGAGCCCACACCGGTTGACCAGTGAGGAATAACTGTAGGTGCCGTAGCCTTAAGGCGTGCCTACGCATCATCAACCACGGCATCCCCAGCCCTCCTTTCGAAGGTTGTTGGCAGCAGATGGATCTTCTCACCATAGGAGGACGCTTCTTCCAAAGAAATTGGAAGAGCATGCGTTCCATGGTGGTGAATGTTTCCTTAGGGCAAGGCACGACAGTCAGGTGGTAGTAAGTGACGGACGCTATGTAAATGTTCGCCACCTCCGCCCGGCCTTTTAGGGACAGCTTACACTTGGCCCATTTCTGGGTTAGTGCAAACACCTTGTTCGTAACCTCGTTCCAATTCTTTTCCACCTGGAGGTCCGGTCCAAACCAGACCCCAAGCAACTTTACCGGGCCATCCGTCCAGTGTCCGACGACACCGTCAGGAGGCATCGGTCTGCCTCTCCACGTTCCGAGTTGCAGCCCGATGGATTTTTCCCGGTTCAGTTTCGCTCCTGACAACCTTTCGTACTCCTCCAGTAAGGTACCGATCGCCTCGATCTCCGAGTCGGTTGATACCATTACTGTTACGTCATCGGCGTAGGCCGACACCGCTTTGCTCAATCCTGGTTCCAGGGGGATACCCTGCAACAACTCCAACTTCCTCAGTAAAGGCTCGAGAGTCAATACGTACAGAAGGGAGGAGAGAGGGCACCCCTGTCGAATGGATCGTGTGATTTCGAACGGCTTCGAAAGGTAGCCGTTCACCTTGATCCTAGAACAGATGTGGTTGCTATGTAGGGCAGTGATCCAGCCTCTGAAAACAGGACCGAACCCAGCCGCGGCTAGCACCGCATCCAGGTAACCATGGTCGACCCTATCGAAGGCCTTAGACTGATCTAAGTTGATCAGGGCCCCACCGAAGCCGGGTTTGTTGCCAACCCTCTCTATGATGTATCGCATGAGGTGGAGGTTATCGTGAATGGACCTGGATGGGATAGCACATGTCTGCGCATCTCCCACCAGGCCACCCACGACAAGCGCCAACCTCTTTGCTAACACCTTGGCCAAAATCTTTAACTCTGTGTTTAGCAGGGTTATGGGCCGAAAATTATTTATATTATCCCCCTTGTTCTCGTCCTTCCTCACCAGCGTGACTACGCCCTTGGCTACAGAACAACGAATTCTCCCGTTCTGCTGCCAATTGCAGTAGACCGCTTCGAGGAGTTCGGAGAAGAAAACCGGCATTGCTAAATAAAGTTCGTAAGGTATACCATCGAGACCTGGAGATTTGCGTCTGCTGCATTGGCTCAGCGCATCTCCGATCTCATCAGCCGAGATTGGTCCCTCGCAGGACTCTGCCTCTTCGTTCGAGAGACGCGGCAGGCCGTCGAGGTATGGACCGAAATCCACGCCCCCACCCGGACCCTCGCCTCCCTCGAACAATCGGCCAAAGTGCCTTTGAAAGGCCTCGCACATCTGCTTTGGCTCCCGGATCACCCGTCCATCTTCGTCTTGCAACGACCGGATGGTGGATCGATTTCCACTCTTAGCTTCTGTCACGCGGGCCCATCCAACGGCTTTGGCCCCCTCATTACCTAGAGCACGTATTTTACTTCGAATGACGCAGCCTTCGTGCTTTGCATCGAAGAACTGGTTCAAGGCCGTCCTCGATGCCAGCACTCTGGCCACATCTTCGCTCTTGATTGCCTCTTCTAATTTACCTGTTAATTCTTTCTCGTTTCTATTCCTATCGGCAGCTAACATCTTGCTATAACTTATTGATTCTGTTCTAATCTCTCTTTTGAGAGATGCCCACCATCGGTTGTTGACGATTGCACTCGTCAACCTCTCCTTAACTAATCTGCTAATCCGGTTTCTGTAAGTCTCTTTTGCTGGTAAAGACAAATTAAGTTTCCAGTAACAGGGACCCTGTCTATGTGTTTTCTCGAGATTGACCACGCAGGTCACTAATTTGTGATCCGTGTAGCCAACCGTGCGCATTTCTGGACAGCTTAATATGTCCCTATCCTTACTTCTAACTAAGAATCTATCTAAGTACGATCTAGATTGACCACTGTGGTTTCTCCAAGTCCAGGTAGGCACAGTTGGAAAATCTAGTCGATATCTATCGACCAAGTTAAAACGGTCGAGTAACCCCTTGAGGCTGTTACACCCCCCTCTATTAGGACATGCTCCTGCATAGTCCCAACGTGCATCCAGGATGTCATTCCAATCCCCCGCTAGAAGCAGGGAACGCGACGTTCCCAGAAAAGTCACCAAACGCTGGAAGAAGTCGGGCCATTCAGCTCCGAAAGGGGAGTAGACGGCGACCAGTCTCAAGGCCGCACTTTCACTACTGCCAACGTCTAGCACCAACAAACGACCCTCCGGGTCCGAGTGCACAACCTGTACGGCAAGACCCAGGTGTTTTTGCAGCAGTACAACAACCCCACCCCCACCTCCAGGTTGACAGAGAGATGCATGCACCTCAAAGTCATCGAAGGTGGGGGCCAGCTGCCGCACGACGCTGATTCGAGTCTCACAGATAACCATTACATTTATACTACATGACCTGAGGTCATTTAGAAGCTTTGCTTGCTTGCAAGTTGAGCCCAGGCCACGTGCATTCAAACATCCTACTCTTAACACATCCATGTGGGCGGCAGAGCCAAAGGAGAGTGTAGAGACCTACCATTCCGCTTCCCGGGGTTCGGGTTGCACGACTTCCATGGGGTCGGGGGTGTTGGGTGGAGGGGTGTCTTGTGGTGGTGTGGGGTCGTCAGTGTGTGGTGGGGTTGGGGTGTTTGGATTGTGTTGGGGAGGGGAAGGGGAGGGGGAAAGCTTTTTAGTAGGACGCGGTTTATGGGTTTGACAGAGGGTGGTCCTACGTCCTCCTTAAAATCCTTTTTTAGTTTTTGGTAGAGGTTCATTGGGATCTTTATTAGTTTTAAATGTGGGTAGTTTTCTGACGAAACAAAGTTTACACCTTCGGTTTGTACCGAAGGATTATTGTATATGAGCTCATTTAATTTATTATTGTTTCTGTTGATGTAAGTATAGTGTAATGTCTTTTTTTCCGATGGTGTGAGTGTTTCGAAGAGGGGAGGGGCAGGTTTGGTTTTGTTTGTTGCTGGAGGGGTGTTTTCTGTTTTGTTGGATTGTGTTGAGATTTGGGTGGGGGTTGTTTGTCCTTGTGTGTTTTGCACATGTTTTCTTTTTTTCCTTTTAATCTGTCTGAAGGACTCCGTTTCTTCCTCCGAATTCGTTGGGTTATCTTCAGTGTTGGAGGGAAGAGGTATGTTTGCTGGTAATGTTTCCGTGTTGGTTTTCTTTGTGGGGGAGATGGATGTCACTATGTTAGACTGTGTTGTGTGTTGTGTCTGCGGTGGTTGTGTTGTTTTATTGAGTGAGAGGTTGGGTGGGCCTGTATTTTGTTTTGGGGTAATGTGTTGTGACTGTTTGTGTTGTGGTGGTGTTGTGGTTTTACTGAGGGACGGGTTGGGTGGGACTGAGTTTTGTTGTTTGTTTATCTGTTGTGGTGGTAGTGGTGGAGCTGGTGATGGTAGCAGGGTTTTCTTTTTGTTGAGTTGGGGACAAGCGGCCTTCAGGTGCCCTCTGCCTGCACGGATATGGCAGGACGGCCTTCTCCCCTCCACGCTAATGTTTATATACCCGTGGTCCTCTAATAGGATTCTGTCGGGTATTTGGGCGATGCGTTCAGGCTTCATTTGTACTACCAGCTCTATACCTGTTCCACTGAACGCATTGCCTGTGGTTTTCCCAATGGAAATCACGTTGTCATTCACTGGATCGATGAAGCCAGCTATGAGCCAGCAGTAGTCCACATCTGGCATCATTGCATCCAGCCATATGCGTTGAGTTCTTTTCCCCATATAAGATGGATAAAAGGTGAAATTTTTCGAACGAATCGGTGACAAAGCACATTTTTTTGCCGCCGATTCGTTCTTCATGATAATTGCTAGGCTTCCATACAGTCTGTCTTTTCTTATGAAAGTGGTTTCATTAAGTACTTCTGTGAGTACTGTTTTGATATCTGCTTGAGAAGGCTGTTCAGGTATTTTTGTACTGTTGTTGATGGTCCGAAACTTGACCGTTCGGCTTTCAATGTCTTTCGTGAATTCTTGAGGCATTTTTACCGATAAAATACCATTCTCTCCTTCACTTATGTATTGTTTGGCGTCCGTGATCCTTCGTATCACATCTGAAATGTTTTCCGCTATATAAGTCAAAGATTTCTTTGTTTTCTGTGCAAATGAAATCTTGTCGTCTGCTTTGTTTTCTGATATGGTGTTATTTTCAACTGTTATTTTTGTGTTTGTTGTGTCTTTGTTTGTGTTATTAGTATTGTCATGCAATTTTTCAAATTTTTTTTTTTTCGTTGTTTTTTTTCGTTTTTTCCAAGTCCAGATTTGTGTTTTCGTCATTTAATTTTTTCTCCGCAGATTCGTCTGTTTTTATTTTAATTTTTCCTTCCTTCTCTATGACGTTAGTTGGGAAGGAAGGGAGGACTAAAGCGTGCGAGCTTACAACTCTTACCGCTGTCCCCCCACCACTATTTTCGTTCGCTGCGTTTAACATTTCGGTTAGACGATTGAACTTTTTTACACAACATTTTTTAAAACAGGTTTTTCACCTCTAGGAGGGGTAAAGATGAGCTGACCCACCGCCTGACAGTTCAGACGGAGGGTCAAGCTACACAATTGTATCAAAATTAAGTTTGAACTCACAAAATTTCCTCAATAAATTTGAACAAAACTTCTGTGCGAAGTGAATGACATCCACACTGTAGAACAGCCGACAGCTAGATCTAGAAATAGATATATAGATAGATAGATAGATAGATAGATAAATAGATAGATAGATAGATAGATAAATAGATAGATATAAAATATATCGTTGGAGCACATGGCAGGTATTCGAGAGTACGAATATAATTAAAACGTAGCAGCTGCTAGCCATAGAAGTAGTTCTTGCCAGGGGAGAGTCATCATTTGTAATTAGTCAAGGGGGCCATTTCAGGGCCTGGGAGTCAAAATAAGGCTGTGACAACAGAGGTGCCGAAAATGAGGGGTTAATCTTTCCCAGAATGCATGCAGGTGTAACTGAGAATGATAACAAAGTGCGTTATGCTCGAGGGGTTGTTTTTTCGAAGGGAAAAATCTTGTAGTTTTTAGCTTGGATTTGAAATCCAGAGCGCTACCCAGGTCCTGTTTCTTATCTCACAGACATCGTATATAAATTGGCCTGAATTCCAGGAAAGAGAAGTTTGATTCTCCGCAGCAGCTGCTAGCCATATTTTTGCGGCCGTATAAGAGATTTTCCCCGTTTAATGATTATTATTCATAGAAATCTACTATTCTTGCAGGCATTCCTCGGTTGGTAGACCAGCATATTCTTAAAAATACTATTTATATACATATTTGATAAAGTTATACATGTTTAATTAAAGAGTGTGTAACAAAGACTGCACTAACGTAGAATATATATATATATATATATATATATATATATATATATATATATATATATATTTTTTTTTTTTAATTAAAATAACAGATTATATTAAAATAACAGATAAAATAACGCAAATAAATATTTGCTCTAAGGTTCTTATATATTTGATATATATTTATCCTTATCGAGCCCTCTTTGGATGTTAGTCTTCAAATTTATTATTATTACTATATATATATATATATATATATATATATATATATATATTTATAACATGTAAGCTAGCCAGAAAATGCGACTTGTAAATCGAAATAAAATAATTGATGTGTGCATCATCCAGTGGGCCGCAACAAAGCATTTATTTGAGGGGTAATATCCCCAACCGCTCTTCGTATTATTCTGAAATAGACGTACCAATGTGCATACAATTACAGTTAGTATTGGTAATTAATTAGGATATATATTGAAAATGAAAATGTTCATTTAGTCCAGAATTAGCCGTCGAAACGGCTTGCGCTCAGCCGTTGGGGTCCTGCTCGTTCCTATTACCCACTCTACTACCCTAAGTATGGAGAATTTGGTGCGTTATGGTCCACCTGGTTCCCTACCACATACCCTTCGTTATATATATATATATATATATATATATATATATATATATATATATATATATATATATATATTGTTATACTTTGGGAGGGTCATATGGCCAATAAGAAACACACGCACCAGTTGCTTTCACTTCAATTTATTATAAAATAAATTCATAAATTTAGGAATTTATGAATTTATAAATATATAAATATATAAATTACAAAATTTATAAATGTTATTTATAATAAATTGAAGTGAAAGCAACTGGTGCGTGTGTGTCTTATTGGCAAAATGACCCTCACAAAGCATAACAATATCGGTTTCAACACACGTTTTCAGAATCTTGCTAAACAAATTCAGAAATGAAATATATATATATATATATATATATATATATATATATATATATATATATATATATATATATATATATATATATATATATATATATATGTATATATAAGTCTGTACACGTACATACATATATGTATCCAGACGTACAGTAGTATGTATATATATATACATACATGCACACATATATATATGTACGTATGGATTCACGGAACATTTATTATAATGCTCGGTGTGTTTGTAAACAAACATCCCGTATTAAGCCGTAGAGTCCAGCAACCATCGTTGTACGTTTGTTCAACACTGACAAGGAACGCTGTACTAGATTCAAGCTTATTAGCTATAGTCAGCAAGGTATACCTTCCTGCCAGATTGTTGAACGTATATACTTACCTTATGCATATTAACGGATGAGAAGCCCAATTTGCATATCGAGTGGGTTAATCGGCCGGCTGCACCGACAACGATATTGGTTACAAACACACCGAGCATTATAATAAATGTCCGGTGAATCCATGCGTACATATATATATATGTGTGCATGTATGTATATATATATATATATACATACTACTGTACGTCTGTATGCATATATGTATGTACGTGTACATACTTATATTTAAGTAACAGCCGTACTAAGAGTGGGAAATGAAATTTCGTTTCATTTTTTTCCGTTTATAGTTTTCCGTGCAGCCGGCCGATTAACCCACTCGATATGCAAATTGGGCTTCTCATCCGTTAATATGCATAAGGTAGTATATACGTTCAACAATCTGGCAGGAAGCTATACGTTGCTGACGATAGCTAATAAGCTTTAAACTAGTACAGCGTTCCTTTGTCAGTGTTGAACAAACGAGCAACGATGGTTGCTAGACACTACAGCTTAATACGGGATGTATGTTTACAAACACACCGAGCATTATATTAAATGTTCGGTGAATCCATACGTACATTTATATATGTGTGCATGTATGTATATATACATACAACTGTACATCTGTATACATATATGTATGTACGTGTACATACTTATATTTAAGTAAAACCGTACTAAGTGTGGGAAATGAAATTTCGTTTCATTTTTTCCGTGTATATATATATATATATATATATATATATATATATATATATATATATATATATATATATATGTATATATATATTATTATACATGGGGAGGCTCAAATTGTTGTAATAATATTGCCAGAAATATTTCTTGCAATAATATTACAACTATATGACCCTCACCAAGTATAACTATATCTGTTTTGACACACGATTCCATATCAAAAACCTCGCAAAACAAATATATATGTATATACCTATATATATATATATATATATATATATATATATATATATATATATACAGAGAGAGAGAGAGTGAGAGAAAGAGAGGATGGAGAGAATACAAGTGAACAAGTGAATATTTATGGAAAAACAAATGGGAAAAATGCGAAATAATAAAAAAGAATACATTAAAAAAAATATATCTGTGTATGTATCTAAGTAAGCGTACACATATATACATTTGTCCGATTATATAATTCCAAACACAGGAAAAGGGACTTTTTTTAATACAAGAAGCAGCATCCCTTCACTTACATTTCGATAATATCTTTGTAATTATGCATGTGTGTGTGTATGATGATGTAAGTACGTTGTATTTATCAATGTATATATATATATATATATATATATATACACACACTCACACAGATATATATATATATATATATATATATATATATATATATATATAAACAAGGTTTAGTAAATAATGAAAAAGTTTCAAAATAAATTTTAAAAAATTTACTTTACCTACTATAGTTACCTTTACCGATCGGTTTCGAATACCAAAAATAAAACGGAGACCATACGGCCTTCGTTGCAAAGAAAGATTCTCGTCAGAAGGTTCTTTTCATTCGAAGAATATAAAATTCCTGAATTTAAATCACAAACTAGCGCTATCAAAAACTGTTCCTGGGATGAGAGTGGATGATGTAGAACAGGTTTATCAAGGGCCGTAGCAAAGATAGAGGCAAAAGGAGGTAGGTCAAACTAGCCACCGCTATTGCTAGCAGCAGTCGGAATGACCCGGTTTGTTCTCAACGTTAGTGGAGGTAGTAGTAATATGAAATACGTCCCTTCACGCACAAGCCGCCAAGGTACGCATGTATTGTCCAACCAAGTGCCAGTGTGGTTCAATGGCGAGTCAATAAATTAACGAGCCAGAACAAATATAAACAAGGTTTAGTAAATAATGAAAAAGTTTCAAAATAAATTTTAAAAAATTGACTTTACCTACTATAGTTACATTTACCGATCAGTTTCGAATCCCAAAAGTAAAACGGAGACCATACGGCCTTCGTTGCAAAGAAAGATTCTCGCCAGAAGGTTCTTTTCATTCAAAGAATATAAAATTCCTGAATTTAAATCACAAACTAGCGCTATCAAAAACTGTTCCTGGGATGAAACCCGCCATTGAACCACACTGGCACTTGGTTGGACAATACATGCGTACTTGGCGCCTTGTGCGTGAAGGGACGTATTTCATATATATATATATATATATGTGTATTGCTGGAATTAACACGTGACAGCTATAGATACGATACGCTGCATCTAGCAGCAACATTTATCCTATTACCCCTGTTATGGTTAAAACGAAAACCCGTTGAAAAACTGAATCCTCTGTTCGATTATTAATACCACGAGCTTGCCAGTCACCTAAATCTGATATTTGATTTTGGATTTCAAAGAAACACTTTAAACATATAATCATTTGATTTGTCCAGGTGTATTTTTCTCAACCTGTTAGTTTTATCGGTAGTTTGGTATATTATTGTGTGTTAGATTTTGCCTACCACAATGTTCGATTTGTCAAGCTATTTAAACGTATGTTTACTCTCAGGACCTACTTATCGAGTTCTTTGCTAACTCATCATTTCATATAAGTAGCGTCGAATTTGCTTGCAAACCACCAGAGATTCGATTTTACTAAATTTTCCAATTATATATATATATAGATATATATATATATATATTTAGTTTCTGAATTTGTTTAGCAATATACTTTATCTGAAAACGTGTGTTGAAACCGATATAGTAATACTTTGGGAAAGTCATGTTGCCAATGAGAAACACACGCACCAGATGATTTCACTTCAATTTATTATAATAAATATTTTAATTTACGAATTTATACATTTCCGGTTGATTGGTTGGTTCCACAAACAGACGGTTGTTTATATATTGTCAAAGATCTTTCGTCACACATTATGTGACCTCTTCAGTGACTGTGGATTATTTTCTTTGTTTTGTGCCTTTCCTTTGTTCTGTCCTACGCCATCTTGTTTCTGTGTGTGTTGTGTGCTCAGTTTGCGCATGCGCCACATCCGGGTGTATGTGTTTATATTCGTTTATTTATTTGTTTATTACATATTACAGGTTGGTTGTTTGTTCTATGTGCATGTGTGTTTTCATTTTGTCCTTAATTGTAAGTTGTGATGTTGCTGTTCCACTCATGTTTTCTATTTAATTTTGGTTGTAATTCTTTTATGTTTATTGACTCTGTGATTTGTCTAATCATTGCATCTTTTGCGTGTGTAGATTCTATTTTTATTTCTATGTTCTCTAATTTACCCTTCTGTTCTATTTTAGCATGTTGGTAGAGTACAGATGATTCTTTACTATCTTGAAGGTCTCGCCAGTGTTCATTTATCCGTTCCCCTATACTACGAGCTGTCTCACCTATGTACACTATACTTTTGTCTCTACATTGTCCTTCAGTACATCTTATGCTATACACTACATTTCTAGTTTTACAGTTTATACGGGGACTTAATTTACAGGTTATACATGTCTTATCTATACAGGGGGGTCTTTGAACAGGGTATATCTTGCTAATAAGTGTTTTTATGGAGGTACCTATTCCAAAATTATTTCTGTTCTACTGCCATTACCTGTGTTCTGTGTCTGTGTGTTTGTTAACATTGTGGTGGTGGTGAGAGGCATTGAATGTGTGTGTGTTGTTGTTGTTGATGTGTGCTGTTGTTGATGCGTGTTGTTAGTGTTGTTTGTGTCTGCGTGTCTGTTGTTGTTGTTTCTGAGTATGTGATTATTGTTGATGTGTGTGTTGTCGTTGTTATTGTTGTTTGTGTCTGTGTGTCTGTTGCTGTTGGGATGTGTGTTGTATATGTGTGTGCGTATGTTGTTACTTTTGTTTTTTTTTGGTTTTTGAGGCTCCACGTAATTTTGTAAATGATTTTTCTATTTCTGACAAACTTCTAATCATATTTACCTTCTTGAATGTCACATACTTAGGTGGTAGTTGTAATACAGATAATTCATCAAAGTCGACCGCAGTGTTGCCGTATATATTTGTGTTGTTGTTGTTGTTGAACTCATCTGTTAATGAAATGTCGGCTATATTTATACCGTCAATTTTGTCGGGATATCTATTGGTATTCTCTAAAGTATCTTGATTTAGTTTATCTGTTTAAGCCACTTTAGTTTCTTGTTAAAGTGCTTATCACATTCTTGAACAATGCATTGTTCTTCAAGAGGTATAAGGTTTATAAATATTAGTTTTTCTCTTGTGTGGTGATCTTAGTTATTTTTTGTATTAGGTTACGCTTATGTTTTTCTTGACGACTTCATTCTCTATATATCTTCTTTTTTATGTTTAGCATTAGTGTTCGTTTTATCCTATATGCTTGCTTTTTGGTGAGATGTAATCTTCTTACATCGGTGTTGATGGTGTTGCTGTAAACTTTTATGGAGTGTAGTTGTCGAGATGTTATTGTTTTTCGTAGACAACACAACAACAACACACATCAACAACATCACACATCAACAACAACAACAACAACAACACACACATTCAATGCCTCTCACCACCACCACAATCTTAACAAACACACAGACAAAGAAAACAGGTAATGGCAGTAGCACAGAAATAAGGGAAGGTAATAGGATTGAAAGGGGAAGGGAGACCATGGACAAAGAAAATAACCAAGACGAACACACAGACACACAAAATAGAGTAGATAATAACAATGAGCCAGAGGAAAGAGACAGGAGTAATAATGAGAGACATAGAAAAAACCATGAGGCTGTTGGTGGAAATAGAAATAGAAACAACACAACTAACAATAACAATAGCACTAGTACACATAAAGCAGCAGCCTGGAACTCAACCTTCTATAATCCCTCCGATAAGTCATTCGACCATGCGACGAGTCCACGCCACAAATTTAGCTTTTAACAAAAGCACGCAATTGTCGTCGCAGGTCGATGAACAAACAGAAGCACAATTTAGTATAGCTAGATCTAAACTGAGAAATATCATAGAACAGTATAGCAAGAAGCATAATAGAATGGAGGCCCAGCAACTGGGAGAAAAATCTGCAAATGGCTTGCGTAAGCTCATGCAGCGCTCGCGTAATGGAGAGATAGCATGCTTTCCAACAGACACGTCTAGTAGAATGTCGGTTGACAGTCTGCCAAACTACATACAGGCAATGCAACCCCACATCACTAACACAAGAGAAGTAACACCACAGGAGCATGAGGATAGAGAAACAGCCCTCAATGCCCATATGGTGATGTGGACAAATATAATGCATCCAAACAAAAGGACTGCCAACAACTTCCAGGCCTGGAACAATGACGTGCCAGCGTTGTATGGGCTTCGAAAAGACCATAAAACTGTCAGTGACCCTGTTACGGGAGCACCAGCACGGCCAGTCTGTGGAGCTAACATTGCTAGTAACTACAGACTGTCCTACTTCCTCTCCCTGATCATACGCCCCATCATTGAAATGTCCTCAGATGTATGTGACAGCACGGAGGACCTCCTCAGCAGAATCGGCGAGAGTAACCGATCTAGGTACATAACAAACTGCATAATAGGTAGTATGGATGTTGTGTCCCTGTATCCATCTATTGACGTGGATTTTGCTGTGGAGAAATGCGTAGAAATGATCAGTGAGAGAAATGTTGAGTTCCGTGGGATTGATACCAGTGAGCTGGAACTCCTACTTAAACTTACCTATAGTAATAATTACCTAGACACATATGACCTTAGCAACCTGTGCCCTACAAGACCAGCAAGAGGCAGACCACCTACCATTACCTCAATGGCCAAGAACATCCACACGGATAGATGGAACGGGTGGACCAGAGCCATACGGCCCACGAAAACGACGATGATCTAAAGAAAATGATTGCACATGCGGTGGGAGCCAGCATAAAATGAACCCTTAAGAAACATATGTTCAAATTTAATGGAAAAACATATGCCCAAGAGGAAGGAGCAGCCATTGGTGTTAGCATTGCAGGCGACATAGCTAACTTATTCATGGTATGGTGGGACAGTAGACTTAAACTTAAAGAACAATTAGAAGACCCCTTAACCCTGATAATGTACTCCCGCTACGTTGATGATATAAACATCGTAGTTAAAACACCCCACTAGAGAACAGTCAAGAATTAGAGAAAAACACAATGGAAGGCATCCAGCAAATAGCTAACTCCATCCACCGGAGTATTAGTATTACTATAGACTACCCAAGTAAACACCCCAACCATCGATTACCTGTACTAGACACAGAGCTCTGGTTAGATACCATTAATAAACAAAAAACAAATCCTCCCTTCCCATTATGCCAAACCCATGACTTCCAAATATCCGGTCTACAGAAACTCAGCTGTTTCAGACCATACCAAAATCAACATACTGATTGCGGATTTGGTATGGGTGATGAGAAACGTGTCCCGCATGTGCAACCCCGAAGAACTAGAGAGACACATAAAACACTTCATAACCGTATGCAGTTCTCTGGTTACAATCAGAGAGATAAAATCAGAGTGTTTAGAGGAGCCAGAACCAAATAGGAAAAAATGGTAAATAATGACACAAATAGAACCTGCCCCTTGTATAGGAGCAAATTGTGGAATAGAATAGAAAGAACTAGGAATAAGGCTAATAGAATAAACTCATGGTATGATAGCAATAAATACCAGAGTGTAATGTTTATCGATACTACCCCTAGAGGTGAATTAGCTTACAAATATAGAAGGGCCCTAGATAAACATAAACTCAATATTAAGATCATGCACCTTCATAAAAAGACCAGGTTCCTCCATAAAAACACTTATTAGCAAGACATACACTTTTCAAAGACCCCCACCCCCACCCCTGTATAGATAAGACATGTATAACCTGTAAATTAAGCCCCCATATTAACTGTAAATCTAGA
The DNA here is from genome assembly GCA_964016885.1 of Eledone cirrhosa. Lineage (NCBI taxonomy): Eukaryota > Metazoa > Mollusca > Cephalopoda > Octopoda > Eledonidae > Eledone > Eledone cirrhosa. Next base: position 36,173,447 of record OZ024746.1, read on the forward strand.
AATGTAGTATATAACATAAGATGTACTGAAGGACAATGTAGAGACAAAAGTATAGTGTACATAGGTGAGACAGCTCGTAGTGTAGGGGAACGGATAAATGGACACTGGCGAGACCTTCAAGATAGTAAATAATCATCTGTACTCTACCAACATGCTAAAATAGAACATAAGGATAAATTAGAGAACATAGAAATAAAAATAGAATCTACACACAGAAAAGATGCAATGTTTAGACAAATCACAGAGGCAATAAACATAAAAGAATTATAACCAAAATTAAATAGAAAACATGAGGGAACAACAGCATCACAACTTACAATTAAGGATAAAATGAAAACACACACGCACATAGAACAAACAACCAACCTGTAACATGTAAATAAACAAATAAATAAACGAATATAAACACACACAGACACCCGGATGTGGCGCATGCGCAAACTGAGCACACAACACACACACAGAAACGAGATGGCGTAGGACAGAACAAATGAGAGGCACAAAAACAAAGAAAATAATCCACAGTCACTGAAGAGGTCACATAATGTGTGACGAAAGAACTTTGACAATATATAAACAACCATCTGGTTGTGGAACCAACCACCCAACCTGATATTTATAAATTCGTAAATTTATAAATTTATTATAATAAATTGAAGTGAATGTATATGGTGCGTGTGTTGCTTATTGGCAACATGACCTTCCCAAAGTATAACAAAATATATATATATATATATATATATATATATATATATATATATATATATATACATTTCCCCGCTGAAAAATTCCATCAAATATTCTATCTAAGACTATATAGATCAATTGTAGTTTTTCCAAATTGAAGTATGAGTACTTAAACTTTATTTTATTATGAGTTAAGACACTATTGGTTTTTTCCCTGGATTTCACAAAATCTGTGGATAAAATCTCTGTCTTGATTTATTTTGAATTTAGTTTGAACTATTCTCCCACATCTTACGTTAATTTCTTTTCCCATTTTGATGTCATAGTCACTTATATATTATGAAATGCTGTTGGCTCATTGCTCACATTGGTTTCTATATTCTCATATATATATATATATATATATATATATATGTGTGTGTGTGTGTGTGTGTGTGCATGTATATATATAGATATTGGGTTCAAAAGGTGGAGCCGGTGACCGCGTTCTGTGTTACGTACAACTCTAAGAATTGCTCCATCCATCGCTGTTGTTGCTTCCCTTGATCGGTGATCACGTCGCCTTACTTGCACTTGAGTGACCCCGATCTGGTGGGGGTAGGCCCTGTCGATTTCTTGTTGCCCTCATAAATCCCTCTCGTGTTGTCTTATTCGGAGGCTGCCTGAATGCTAGTGTAGTGATCCAGCTAGTAGGCGTTTGTACATCTGCGGGCGGTCTGTTTGGATGATTTCCTGGCGGCCCTAATTGCAGCTGATAACGGGCTCTTCAACAGTGCCCGTCTCCGTGCTAACACCAAGGTGACCGAGGTTCTTATTCGTGAGATGGTCTTTGCTGATGATGCAGTCCTGACGTCACGCTCGGAAGAGGGCCTACAGCTGCTTGTCAGTCGCCTCTTCCACTGCTGCAAGGAATTCATTCTGACCATCCATCTAAAGAAGAGAAATGTCATGGTTCAGGGCACATATCACCTTCCAATCATCACCATTGACGGGCCCCTGCTGGAAGCTGTCGTCAAGTTTACCTACCTCGGGTCCACCATCTCAGGCTCGCTCACCTTAGAATCGGAGGTGAACAGAAGGATCACTGAGGCTGCAGCAGTTATGGTCAAGCTGAATCAGAGATTCTGGAACAACCCCTGCCTCACGGAGAAAACCAAGTTGCGCGTCTAAAAGGCGTGTGTGCTCTACAGCAGTGAGGCTTGCACCACCTACGCGAAGCAGGAGAAGAAACCCGACAGCTTCCACCTGCGATGTCTGTGTGCAAGTTCCTAACACATAGGTCGTAAAGCGGACTCGTATGAACATCATGTTCGCCATCCTCAGAGAAAGACGCCTGCGCAGGCTCGACCATGTCAGACGAATGCATCCTGGCCGCATCCCGAAGGGCCTCTTGTATGGCGAACTGGCAGAGGATGCGCAACCGGCCGGACGCCCGCGGGCTTGCTTCAGGGACGTTTGCAAGTGGACCTAAAGCTATGTGGCATCAACGTTGCCTCGTGGGAGTCACTTGCTGAGGACCGCCCATCCTGGCGCTCCACTGTGGAGAGAGGTGTGCGGGGAGCCGAACATGTGACAAATGCGTCTCTTTCTGACAGGATGTCCAAGAGGATCGACAAAGAATCCAAGCAATAGCAACCAACAGCATATATTTGCACTAAGGGCACCAGGGACTGCCACTCATGGGTTGGGTTGTTCAGCCCCTCACGCAAGCAAGTGCAACCGATGAGACCCACGTGGTGCTACTCCATCTTCTTGCGAAGACAGACGGATGCCGACGACATATATATATATATATATATATATATATATATATATATATATATATATATAGAAGAGTTAAACAAAATTCAATGAGTATATCAAAGAATTAGATTTACAGTAGATTAGAAGCTCTGGAAAATAATTTTCCGGAGTTATTAATATTAGAATATAATTGTTAATAAAATAGATGTTCTTTTGATCAATTACTTTTTATTATACATATTTCGGATGTACAACAGTACGTCCTCATCTGACAAAATATAATGATACATGACATACCCTGAGATGTTAAATGGTTAAGATTTAATCAAGGTAGTGATTAACCTAAGAGAAAATTTAACATTTATACCCTAATAATGAGAAAATGCGAAAACGTAATAAGTACATAGAGAATGTGTGAGTAAGAAAAACGTTGCTTAATGTACCAGTTATCGAGATTTTAATATATATGATACTAACATTTATCTAGGAAAGCATTTCATGAATTATAACAGTCAGTGAGAGAGTGTGCAAAGATAACGGGGGGGGGGGGGTAATGTTTGCAGAAGGAGATTTTTTACCGAAAGTTAAACGGTTAAGTTTGAACATATTTAATTTATGTTATCTTAGGCTGAAGAATCAATATTTTAGTTGTTTTTTTTAAATTGGTGTTGTTTTTATATATTAGTTTTGTAAATTTTATAAGTGTGTTAACATTTCTAAACTTCTGAATTGTTTGATGATAAGATTTAAAGGGTTTAGCTGGCCATTATTAAGGAAAGCTTACACTGTTGAATATTTTCCTAAATGTAATCTTTAATGGAGTTAGTCATTGTCAACGTATTAGGTAAGTAAAGCTTTTGAAGTATTTATTGTTAGAAAAATTTAAATAAAGTTTATGTATATAGATATATATTAATTAATGAGCCAGTATATTTTAGGTAAATGATAAATAAAATAAGATAAAAATAAATAATAGATTGAGGCATGTTGAAACTAAAACAATTTAACATCTCATGGTATGTCATGTATCATTATATTTTGTCTGTTATACATCCGAAATATGTATAATAAAATGTATTTGATGAAAAGAACATCTATTTTATTAATATTTATAATCTAATATATATATATATATATATATATATATATATATATATACAGAGAGACAGTGAGAGAGAGAGAGAGAGAGAGAGAGAGAGAGAGAGAGAGAGAGAGAGAGAGAGAGAGAGAGAGAGAGAGAGAGAGAATTCACAAGAATCAAAGCTATGTTCAAAGCATTTATTCACTTACAATTGTTTCATCCAAACCTAGGCTTGGATTCTTCGGAGCCTTTGTCAATGTTTGTACACATGATTGACCTCCTTTCCAACGCAAGAGACATACAGATACATATGTGGAGTGACATATATATTATATTTCTGTATAGCAATTCAAATTCAACATCAAAATCACATTAAAAAAAATCAAAGTAAAATTAAAATACAATCGGCAGTTAATATAGATAATGCAAGAGAATAGTGTGTTAGTCAGATGTAGTAGTTATTTTAGTTATTTTATGCGTTAGTTACACGTGGGGAATGCACGTGTATCTCATTTATATATGATCATTGTGCGGCAGGGTGTTACATGTAATAGAAGCACTTAAAGCGGGTAAGTAAGTATTATGGAGGTTGTAGTGTAAGGTATTTTTTGTATATGATACAGAAGTATGCGTGCAGAAAAATAGTATAGAGGAGAAGCAAAAGAAAGTTATGATGTTTGTATCCACAACCATAATTAGGTTTCGATGAATCAATTGTAAGTGAATAAATGCTTTGAACATAGCTTTGATTCTTGTGAATTCTATAAAACTGCTCTGTAGAACAACTGATGCTATTACATTGAGCTATTTATCTTACTCGTAATAAGGTAATAATAGATTACTGACCTTCACTGTTTAGGTTTTAAAATATATATAACTATAAAAAGTTTTAGTATATACATAACCATAACGAGTATACTTAATAGTATATATATATATATATATATATACATTTCATGTATATTTATCCTTATCAAGCCCTCTTCGGATCTTATTCTTCACATTTATTAATATTTCTATATATACAAACACATACATGCTTATATATATATATATATATATATATATATATATATATATATATATATATATATATATACACCTGTTGAGAACTCTAATTCGATATGTGATATTTTGTATTTTTACAAAAATATACACTTTACTGAATTCATTCGCCTTTTATAGGGTTCACTCCCTTGCTGGACTACATATGCGTTTAGTAACGGGGCAGGTGTCTCTATATTTCTGAACGAAATGCCTGTTGAGAAAGCAGCTTCCTCGTTCATCTCTTTACCAGAAGTAAGATATAATTTTTATGTGGGTCGACGGTAATTGATTAAGGAACTGTAGAAACCCATAAAGCTAGATTTTAACATCTTTCTAGCGGGTCCGGGTAAGATTTTACGTGAGTGTGTGAGTGAGTGTGTTTTTTTTGTGAATGTGTCTGTTGATTTTTGGCATATAGTTGATTAGTTTAAGAGAAGTTCGAAGATAATTGTAAGATATGCACTCAGTATTTTGAATCTGTCTACAGAATTCTCTAGACCTTTGTCACTTAGTAGAACCTTAATGATTTTAGCTTTTAAAGAATCTCCCTTTTCTTTAATTCTTTCTACCATGACTGACCCCCCATTGATCTTATAGACATCTGTTAGCTTAAGAGAAACTTAATGACAAGGAATAGTATGCCATCCGGAACCTGTTTATAGAATTATGTCTGCCTTTGTTACTCTAAAAACATAAATAAATAAAAATAAACTATAGCTTTGTAGAATTAGCTTTTAATGAATTCCCTTTTCTATCAACCAATGACCTACACCCATCCCACTCCCCACCCTCTCCTACCACTTGTAGAGACCTATAAATACCATTTTTATTTGTTGATACCCATATTCCTGATGATTTCTAAAGAATGAAACAGTTCTAGTCCTGTAGAATCTCATCTATATTAAAACTTTTATACTCTGCTATGTATTGAGTACCTTACTTACTGTGGTTACCTCCGATTCAACCCGGAATAACGTATATATATATATATATATATATATATACACAATTATATATGCATGTACGTGTGTTTATGAATGCTTGCGCAGGTATATTTCGCATTGCATGCGTTTTCGTTTATGCGTTCACATATTCATATACTTTGTATACACACATAGAAGAGAGGTTTACATATTTTTAGAGTTTCATTTATGGTCTCTGTTTGCTATTGTTTTTTTTTGTCAATCCTGGCATCTCAAGATGTGTTTAGAGGTTGTAACATATGAAACTGCACCAGTGACGATGGGTGTAAAGGTAAAATACTAATTAGAATAGCGTATAATATGTTACTCATTATATCACTAATTTCTCTCACCACATCGACATTTCCTATTGTGTGGCGCATGTATGAGTGTGTCCGCGTGCGTGCGTATATTGTGGGTATGTATGATTATCAATAGAAGCTCTCAATGGAATTTGGCCCACATCGTCCAAATTGCAAATTAAACATATATAGAGAGAGGAAGAACCATATAACTTACGTATATGTAAAGCATATAGCATTTAGGAAAACGTAAATAGTGATAGTGGAAAAGCTATTATTTCCCTTTAAGCTACCATTTCATAGTTTGTAAATCGAAGCAAATGTAGTTCTAATTAATCGGTTTTCATTTACCAACTATCAATTTGTTAAAGCTAATATTATTACTGATAATCTCTATCCCTCTCTCTCGAACATATATCCTTGAATTTGAATTATTGATGCTCTGGGTCAGTGTGCATTCATTGAGCTTTTCTATTGAGAATAATACTCACCATACATAATATATATGTCATGATACCTTAAAATAATCTATAACTGCGTCTAATTCTTAATTGATGGAGCTGCAGGAATTGTGAGTAGTACGTTTACGTCTTTATAGCGGATACGACATCAAGGTTTATTTGTATTTGCCTGGAGAGATAAAAGGTTCTCTCACACCGTGCGGTGTAGAGTTGGTTAGCTCTCAGCTCCGGCCAGATATAATGGTGTTTTGTTGTGTACTGGGCCTTATCCAAGACGAATCCGCTGATAAATAATTTCCCGTCTTCCGTAGTTTTACTAAATTGAATCATTGGTAATCAATACCCGACTGTTTCATCGATTTTTACTTCAGTTTACGAACCATAGCATGGTACCATGAGAGAAAAAAATGGATTTCCCCTCTTAAACTCTGTACTTTTTTCTTAATATCTGGTACAAAATACTGTGTTTATCAAGCATATCTTTTCATTTGAATCATTGATTCTCTGGGCCAACGTTCATTGATATTTTATATTGGGAAACATAAACATTGTACATTCTATATATGTTATGATACCTTAACATGGTATATATATATATATATATATATGTGTGTGTGTGTGTGTGTTTGTGTGTAAGTAAATGAGATTTTTATTTCATCTTTTGACCCTATTGAAACGACTAAATAATTCTATTTAATAACAGAATACATAATAAAATAATCACTTCATTTCCTTCATTCTCACGTTGTCATGAAAATGATCTTTCAGTCGAAAAACAGAACGATTATTAGAATAGTGCAAAATGTTGTCTGTTAATAACGTTGAAAACTATGGTACTTTATATTAATTAATCTTTAATTTAATTGAATATTTACGTTCATGATTTTATTGATGGACTTGTCTCTGATCAAGTATAGTGAAATCATTTTAGTAAATTCCCTCAGAAAAAAAAGAAACCGTCACAGAGCTTAACAGAGTGGTGTTTCAGATTCTTGATTTGTTTTCAACGCGATGATAAATACAAAACGTATTCAGAACGTATGAATATAGAAAAGAAATACTTCCTTATTTTCTAATGTTATTTTTTTACGTAATACCTCATTCGAATGATATATTTTAATAGTGTATGATGTCAAATGCCATGGACTATTTGAATTCGCTTTCAATATCACAATATACATTATATATTAAATAAAATAATGTAAAGCCCTGTCGGGTTAGTAAATCATATTTGACTGCTCAAAAACAATGGGCTGCAGATTCTTTTCTTTATTTTTATTATGAGATAAACGAATATCTCAAACTTCTATACTTCGTTTCAATATAAATGTTGTAATCGTTATTGGCTCAGAATTCTTTGCATTAATTCAGGCACATTATCCGAAAGCGATATTCAAAAAAATATGTGAAAATTCCAATGCTTTTGTAGAAGAGTTTAATTTTATTTGATAACATTTATTAGCTTTCATTTTACGCCATATTTATTTGTGTAAAACAAATCAATTTTAAGAGTTACATAGCGTGTGAAACACCTCACTTTGAAGGGAACTCAAATAAGTTTATTTTAAAATAATCCATTGCATCTACATGAAAGGAATGATATCCTAGCTGTACCATAAGTTTAACAATATAAACTGCAAATTTGTCAATAGCGTGATTAGCAATAATAGTAACACCATCAGCAGTAACAGCAACATCTTTCATCAGTATTTATTTGATCTTAAGTATTGCATGAATCAAGGATTCGGTGGATTTCGTATAGAGAACTGCAGAAATTGTGGCAGCACCTCATGTTCATTATAAAGCAATTCGTTTTACATTATTGGCCTGTAATGGTCGCCGGCTGAGTTCAATTAAATGGATGGCCTTGGTTTTTCGGTTGCAGTGATGAGAGAAATAAATCTTTGCAACATTATTGCGCTTACGGTCTATGTGTTCTTTGATATCCATCTCGAATGTACAGGTAATACCACATATATTAGAAGGCAAATTGTCACAGCTGAACGGCGTTTAATTTTTCAAGAATCCACTCATGTACTGGGAAATGATTCGGTCAGGCTTTATCAGAAATTACTGATCCTTGCTTTTGATATCAAAGATGCACACTGATAACAAATTTGAGCAATGTCGGAAGTCATGTAACACGAAATCTACTCCAGACATACCACGGATACTCAGGTAGTTTTGAGTTGTCCCCATATTCGGGAAATCTATACTCATTTATATGTCTATGAATACTCTTCTAGTGTGGGATTTGCCAAAGCATGATTGCTGCTGATGATTCTGTGAGTTGCGTAAGTTATTGAATGTTAAGCATTCACTGATTTGTGGATTTTTTCAATATTTCCAGATGCTATGTTAGCCGAAACATGGAATCTTCCTTCAGTTTTATATTATAGGGGTATTGTTCAAGATGGATCGATGCTATTATTCACAGTTTGCCTAAATATGATAATAACATGTTTAACATTAAACCAGTTGCTCTCTGCGTTGCTCATCATAGTTTTCAAAACCACGACAACGTGCAGGTCGGAGATCCAACACATCATTTGTCAAGCGTAATTTCTTATAACCCCTTCATGAGTTCCCCAAAGAAAGTGATGTAAGCTGTTGAACAGGTCATGATTATCGGGAGCACAACAGACATATTAAGTCTTATAGTCTTCCAGTATTTATGATTTTTAAATAGTCACGCGAATTCAGACATTTGATATCGTCGCACAATTGGCGAGGTTTGGTCGAAAGCGTGTTTCCTCATAACATTATAGGACAACTTTAGAGTCAGCAAAAGTGGTGGGTCTTGAAATGATATATCAGCTTTGAGCTAACTCATTGTAAACATAAAAATGAAAAATATGTAAATATATTAAATGCTGATGTACGCTCCGAGAAGTACCACAAACACTCTTATTGATAAAATGTTTATAAAATATAATCTTTATATCATATAATCTCCCAATTCAGTACACACCCACAAACAATCACACACACACACACACATACATACACACTCACTCATATACACACACATGCACACACATAAGCAAGCAGACAGTTATACATACAGGCATTCGTGCGGACACACACGCACAAGTAGATAGTCATACAGACAAGCATTTGCACACGCACACACAGGATTCTTATTACAGTTTCACTATATCTGGACATCTGGATATAAAAATGTGAATGAATTGATCCGTCTTATTTGTCTGACGTTATATTTTCCATTGAGCCTGACATTTTGACCCGATACTCGAAACGGATTCCTTGGCAGAGAGTTACATATTTTAAATATTTAAAATGTAATAAATAATTTAATATTTGTTTTTACGACTCACTACGAAAATTCATTAAACATTATAGATTGAATAAATCATAGCGGACTGTGTTTACATTTCAGACATACAGATCGATGCCTCTAGTTAGAAGTGGAATTCTAAATCTTCTCGCGCGGTTAACTTTCTGTCTCCGTCTATCTATCAATCGATACACGCACATATACCCTACATATGTATATTTTAGTCTTCAAATGTATTATTATTACTATATATATATATAAAGATATATATATATATAAATATATATATATATATATATATATATATATATATATATATATATATATATATATATATATATATATATATATATATATATATAAGTTTGAAGAACAGTCAGTTTAAAATATATCCAATTTTTCTTCTCCTTAGTGAGTAGAAATTAACTAGATAAATAATCATTTAATCGCAATTAAGTTTAAAATGTAACTTCGAAGAAATAACAGGTAAATGATACAGACTATCCCCCCGCGAGGAACAGTCAGATAAAAGTTACCTAGTCTTTCTTTTTAGCCCGTAGAAATTAACTAGACAAATAACACCGTGTAACAAAGACAAATAACTCCTTGTAACAAAAAAAAATTGTTTCTGTGTTCCTGGCTTGTAAACACTTTATTTTGTGTTGCTAAGGTCCCAAATAAATTAAAAAAAGTGCTATTAAACAGTTAAATGTTTGGGTTCGTAAAATTCTAAGCTATTCACTAGAATTATTGGTATGCTGGATTTTACGTTGTCTGTAAGTTTAATTTGCTTATGTTAAATGATTATTTTATATATGTTTCAGGTTAAATTAAAATGATAAAATAAAGAGTAATACCTAATGGAAATTATAAAAGTGCAATAAAGTATAAAATTGTTAAAAAGTGGATTAAAGAGATTTATTGATACTGGATTTTCGCACCCTAAATAAAGGGTAAGTTGTGTTTTAAGCATTCGTCTCCAGGATGAAGCAGTGGGACTTGGTCAAGGAGGAAGTGCAGGTGACAAGTCAGAGAAGTCGTCACGAACCTTTCTCAGGCTTTTACACTCTGAGGGATGGCCTCTGCTTCTGCCATGACGTGTCTAGACTGTTTGACGTTATTTGCTGCCGTTTGTGCCCAAGGAGTGGCGGCTATTTATAGACAGCTCCACCACAAGTTTGAAGGGTGTCCTCCTCCACAATGGAAACAAGTTCCCGACACTGCCCCTAGCTCATTCCGTCTGCCTGAAGGAAGATTACTACAGTGTGAAAGTCCTCTTGGAAACTCTGCAATACAATCAGTACAATTGGGAAATCATTGGAGACTTCAAGATGGTGGCTTTCCTGCTTGGACTCCAAGGAGGCTTTATGAAATTCCAATTATTCCTCTGCCTTTGGGACAGCAGAGCCACCTCTGACCACTACAAAAGAAAGAACTGTGAGTAGCGAACAGAATTTATAGTTGGGACCCGGAACGTGATGTGGGAGCCATTGGTTGATCCCAGGATTGTGCTCATGCCGCCTCTGCACATTAAGTTGGGTTGATGAAGCAGTTTGTGAAGGCTCTCAACCAAGAATCAGCCGCTTTTAAGTACCTTCTTGAGTCCTTCCCCAAGTTATCTGAGGTCAAAATCAAAGATGCAATTTTTGTTGGACCTCAGATAAAGAAGGTGTTCGAGTCTACCGAGTTCTCCAATAAGCTAAATAGGATTGAGATAACAGCATGGAACTGTTTCAAGGCAGTTATTAAGGGATTCCTGGACAACTACAGAGCTGAAAACTACCAGCAACTGGTGCAGGATCTGATAAAGGCTTTTGGCGCCATGGGATGCAGGATGTCGCTTAAACTCCATATGCTGGACGCTCAACTGGAAAAATCCAAGGACAATATGGGCGCCTACTCAGAAGAACAAGGCGAACGATTCCACCAAGATGTGAACATCTAGAGCGGAGGTACCAGGGCTACTACAATGAAAAAATGATGTGGGACTATATCTGGGCGCTAGTGTGGGAATGCGACCTGGACAACAACCGCAAATCCAGGAAATTCAGTCATTTCTGACGTGTATAAGTTGATTTATAAGTGTTACTTGTTTTTACTTGTTTGCTTTTGATAAGCTTGTGTAATAAAATAAATATATACTCTGTTGATTTAATTATATGAACGGATACATTTTTAAAAAATGTGTTTTTTCTTGTAAAATATGAAAATTTCGAAATATCAAACACCTGACCAACTTCTGATAAAATAATATTATTTTTTTATAATAATGGCATATAACAAAACTGACCCAAACTTCTGATTAAATAATAGTATTTTTTTAATAGTAATGGACCTTATAACAATCACTTAGAACCGGAAAACAAAAAATATGTTACACGGTGTAATCATTTAAACGGAGCAAAGTCTAAAATGCAAGTTTGAAGAAAAAATGTATATACACATTAGCCAAATTCCTCTAGTCCCGACTATCGATAGTTTCGCTAGTACTTTGTGGATATGTCCAATCCTGGTATTTCCATGAGGTTTCGAGTTTATCAAGAGACTCCCTCAGTTAGGAGTAACATTTTCTTTAATTCAGCCACACAGTGGAAGGTTGCCACACTCATATATGTATCTGTGATTATGTCTAAATATATACATATATATTCTTACGAATTTATTCTGTACTGCAGTCAGGTTGAGTAACCCTTAGGCGGTAACTAACTGCTCCTTCTAGCAGTCAACCTACCTGCCACCCGGCCTACCCTTCACACATTTCTAATTTGACCGCTGGCCACGTCATAATTCTTACCCACTTTGAATTCATTTCTGGCGGTGATCACTAGAAATGTTCCAGGGGACGAAAGCCGTTCAATGGGCCCGGGTGTTGGAGAGGCGAGTGGCAACAAGTCAACAATTCGGTCTTTGCCTGATCAAAACGGGAGCATGTTGCTCGAACCCGAGCAGATGTGTGCGGATTTTCAACAGCACTTTGCTCAATTGTTCGGGAGCGGCGGCGGGCCGAGTCGCAGTATGGACTTCGGTGTATACCTCGACGGACTGCCGCGGCTCTCAACGACCGCAGCTCAGTGCTGCGAAAAGCCGATAACAGCAGGTGAAATACGGGGCACGATGTCTGATTGCACGAGTGATAAATCGCCAGGTTTGGATGGTCTGCACTACGAGCAATATGCGTATATGCCAGACATGTTGGGCGACCTCTTGGCAGATGTCTACTGCAACTCGCAGGAGAACGGGAGCATTTCCTGTTTTGTGAGCCGGTGAACAGTAACGCTGCTGAGAAAAGACATGAAAAAGGGGGACGTTATAGACAACTTCAGGCAGAGTTTAAGATTTTGACATAGGTGTTAGCAAAGAGATTGGCGCTTGTCGTCGGTGATCTGGTGGGAGAGGTGCAGACATGCGCCATCCCGGACATATCCATCCACGACAACCTCCATCTCATGAGAGGGTGGTTAAGGAACCGGGTACGGGTGGGGACCTGATCAACTTTGATCAATCTCATGTATTTGATAGGGTCAACCATCGGTATCTGGCTGCGATACTCGAGGCGGCCTGCTTCGGCCCGTTTTTAGGGGCTGGATCGCTGCGATGCACAGCAACATCTGTTCGATTGTGAGGGTGAATGGTCACCTGTCGCAACCTTTCAGCATCATGCGCTCGGTCCACCAGGGTTTCGCCCTCTCGTCCCTCTTGTACGGACTGGCCTTAGAGCCGTTACTGCACAAATTGGAGACGATGAGGAGGTCTCACGCGAACAGGGATGCTGGAGATCCGTGTCAGTTTAAGCTGACGACGTCACCGTGGTGGTGTCGAGCACCAAACACGTCCAGATGCCGAGCATCTGGACGTGTTTGGTACTCGACACCGCTCTCAAGGAATACGAAGCGGTGATAGGAGCAAAGATAAACCAGGAAAAGTCGGTGAGATTGCAACTCGGCACCGGTAGAGGCAAGTCCATGCCATCCGACAGCGTCTGGGGGCGCAGGACTGAAGGACCTGATAAATTGTTCGGTCCGGACCTCCAGATGGAGAAAAACTGGAGCCGGGTGACGAGCAGGGTGGCCTCTCTCACCCAGAAATGGGCCGAGAGGAGGCTGTCTCTAAAAGGTAGGGCGTAGGTGGAGAATGCGTACATAGCATCCACAGCGTCTGTCTCCAAGCGCCCCCCGCCCTCTACCAGCTGGGCACTATTATCGGTGGAACATCCACCTCAGCGTTCTATAGAGGGCTAGTGGAGGGAAAGAGCGCCGACGTTCTCGGGGAGACCCTGGGTTTCGAAGACGATCATCTGTTGGCTCTCTTCAAGAGAATTTAGAGACCGGACATGGACAACATCCAGAAAACCCCGGGCCTGGCAGTGCTACCGGCGAACATTGCCGGTTCGGGATAAGCTCTACAGACACGGAAGAGCTGTCAGCCGAGCTTGTCCGAGATGCGCGCAGGGCGACGAAACCGCCCTGCACGCACTCGTTCAGTGCCCGAGGATTGCTGACTTGAGGAGTTATGTCGAACAGCTGCTGTCACGTGTAGGACGTATGCGGTTATCGACTGAGTCCATTGTGCAGATAACCCCGCCATCCTCCTTTAAAGAGGAGGAAGGGCAGGCAGTTTTCCTCTGCCTGGTGGCCATGCTGAAATACATTATGTGGTGGACAAGGTTGAAAGGTTTGAAGACGGACAATTTCCTCTTCAGCCAATCCCTGATTAACTTTTTCAAGTTTCACTTGAAGAGGAAAATCTGGGTGGAGAGACCAGTGCTGTCTTCTAGTAAGTGTGTTGAAAGGTGGGTGAAAGTGGCGAGTCTGGTCCGAGTGAACCGGCCCGCTCTGAGTATGCACCTGTAGACTGAGGAGTGGGGAAAGTGAGAGAGGGCGCTTGCCCTGGTGGTCAGAGTGGCCGTGGCTTTTTTGTGTGGTTTTCGCCACAAGTGACCCTCGGAGGTTTTCCCCTTTTTGGCGAATATTTTTTTTTAATTTCTAGCCAAATTTTGTTATAACCTGTTTACACGACCAAAACACACTTTGTATCGTCCTGTACTGGTCTGTGCCGTCTCTAATGTTTTTCTTTGTGTCAGCCCTAGTGGCCAATAAAGAAACGATTATTATTATTATTATTGTTATTACTGTTATTATTATTATTATTATTGTTATTATTGTTATTATTGTTATTATTATTATTATTATTATTACTCTTGGAGCCACAGTCATTGATGTTATTTAACTGGAAAGTTTGTTCAAATGAACATGAAGCCGCTACATGCAGCCTCAGATATTCAGCACATATCGGACTGTCCTTGCTGTTCCCAGCAAACATATCATTTGAAGTGTTCCAAGAAAGGGGAGTGGACTAATGTTCTTTATTCATCCTTGAAAACTCATTGCGATAGTACCTAGTGCTCCTTTGACAATCGGAACGAGCTTGATTTCATGACAGTCCCATTCTTTTTAACTCCTCCTCTAAATCCTGGTCTCCTTTTCTTGCACTCTTGTGTCAATGAGGCAGTCTACATCTATAATCAGGCACGATATTGTTCCTTGTCAAATCCAGCAGTTCAGGCCTAGTGTGTTGTAATTTCTTATCTGTCTGTATCGCGAAATCCCATAGCATCTTCATTTGATCGTTTCTATTACCGACTCTGGCTTATGCCCATACCACTTCTCAGAATGTTGTAAATGTTTTACTATGCACAAATGGCAGGAAATCACCTTTCCTATTGTATCATGCCTCCAGTGTTTACAGTGAGTCTGGGCTAGGTGTTTACACTTGGATACAAGAGTGGTAATGATTGCAGAGGTCTTACGAGCTTTTGATTCCAGAGTCGGGCCAGATCGATATATATCAAACCTTGAGCTGATCAATAGCGAAACGCACGTCACCACACAATAAACGTTATGAAGACATAATAAATCGTACTTTTATTATTATATTTGCACTCTGTTTAGCTCTACACTGCGTTGCGTACGGGAATTTAGTTAGTTCTCAATTGCGTGAACCTACAGTAGATGCACGTTACACTCCCTATATATATATATGTATATATATATATATATATATATATATATATACTTAGTTTTTCAATTTGTTTTGCAAGATTTCTCTTCTCATACGTGTGTTGAAACAAATATTATTATACTTTGGGAACGTCTTGCTGCCAAGAAAATTAAGACCGTGTCAGGACAGGACAGAGAAGGGACACAACATTTGAACCCAGTCACTGAGGATGTCACGGAATGTGTGATGAAAGACCTTTGACAATATATAAACAAATATCCGGTCATCAAACCAACTTACCAAAATGTAGTTTATAATAAATAGAAGGGAAATCCAACTGGTGCATTTGATATTATTGAGAGCATGACCCTCCCGAAGTATCACAATATATATATGTTTGTGTGCGTGTGTGTGTGAGTTTGTGTTCTTGTGCGTATGTGTTTGTGTGCGTCTGTCTCAATCAATGACAGTCTAAATACACAATTGTTTTCCTTATTCATTCATTCATGCATGTATATACGTATGCATCTGTATTTATGAATGTATATATGCAGGATTTTGATATATATGTAGGCACCTAATAGTACAACGAAGCAACGTTTGCTAAATCATATCACGCCTCCAAATGGTATGTTTTCTTTACATTTCGCATTCGTTTTTATTATTTCGTGTCGTATAGTGGTATGAATCGTTATCAATTGCGGCAAAAAATATTTCATGAAATAGGTATCAACGGCTATTTAATTTTTTGTTGCCTATAACTCAAGAAATATATAGCGTTTTTTTTTACCATGAACCCAAGTAGTGGATGTTAATCTCGAGCAGACTCGTCAATGACAATTTGTTTCCCATCACTTAATTATTTTCGTTTGAGAATTGTTTTTTAAAAAGACATATAGATTGTGCATATATCATTGAAATGAAAACTGTAATTTACGAACACTTTTTTCTTGATTTTATTGTATATTTTTATAATCGGGTTTACGGTTTGCTATGTGAAATATGTTCAATCGAATCACCTTTGTACGTATCATATATTCCACAATTTCAATTCTCATATTCGCATATGTTTGCGTTATGTTTCTGCATTGGAAATATGATTCTCTAAAATTAGGATGGCCAACCGAACGTTTATTCCTTTTACATATTCATAAAGTTCCTTATTAATCTACCCTGGTATAGTTTGTTTGGTAGTAAATTAACAGGGTGGTGATAATAAATCATAATAAAACTAAAATGTAAAAAATTAAACAATTTACAGCGTTTTAATTATTGTGGCAAAAGTAATTTTATTGTAACACGCAATATTTATACTGACATTGAATTACTGTAGTGAAATAAATATATTGCACATATAAAAAGAGAGACACATATATTTATATTTTATGTGTATATATCTATGAACATTTTTTGAAAGTGAATATATAAGTGGATTGCTGTTCGTAATTTGACAATGAATAACATGAATCAATTAATTAAAATCTGTGAAACTATTTAGATCTTGATATGGCAATTAATTAAAATGTACACAAGGGCATTGGCAAATATACATGAATTTATTAGATTAAATGAATATAAATTACAGAAATAGAGCACATTCCTGAAATAGAAATGTTACTTTTTACGTTATGTTGTATTTGATCTTGGTATTCATGTGTAACATTTTTTTTTTCATCAAAATATAAATATAGCATGATTAGTTGCATATGTAGATATGGATTTTTAATTTACTCTTCGTTAGCTGAAACGTAATTGAAATTGTAGGTATGTAAAACGCCTCTGTTTATCATTTTACATATTCCCGACGAATATACAATCGTGCTCGGGTCCCATTTTGTCCCAAAAATCATACCTTCATTTGCACATTGTCTCCTTAAATGCAAAACTATGATGGCATTTATTCGAAATATACAGGGTATGAATAACTTTCAGAATTCATTAATTTATAGAATTTCACTAAAAATGCATTTGATCTAGATTTGAAATGATTCATCAGTTACTAGAATTCACTGGAGATTTCCATTTGAGACAAGATTTTAGTGAAGCGATGGTAGGTGAATGAGCTGACGTTTTGGGAAAGTTATTTGGCAAAATGTTTCTTTTAGATGTTTTAAATTTTGGCAAGGGACATTCGGTGAATCCTGAAATAATTCATGTACTTCCCAGAAGAGATTTAGGAGAATATATGAAGAGGTTATTTAGACAAGATATCTCTTAGTGGTCTTCGTTTGATGCAGATGCAGAAGAGCTGATAAATATAGTATGAATATAAATATAGAGGAGTGGATGAGCCTTGGATTCCTGTACGCTATGCGAGATTGTGAAATGTTATAGATGTAGACCAAAGGTTCTCAATCCATTTCGGCCAAACGCCCCCTTTTGCCCCTCGAAATCACGAAACGTCCTCCTACCCTATTTTTACATTTTTCTATATACTACTGATTTTGATATCAGTAGATTACTAATAAAATGATTAACGATATTCCAAAGATACCATTGCAGGCAGTTGAAAGTATAAATACATTCCTTGAAAGGAAGTATATAAATTTCAATAAAAGGAACATAAATGTTCTTTTTTATGAATAAGGACCTGTTGAATTTGATATATTCCCACCAGACGATACCAGCTATTTTTAACATTTATACAAGAGCAACTCTGTCCTGCCAAAGAGTGCTTTTATCTGGAAGAAAGTGGCAATTGTATTATTTCAAAGCTTTCAAATTTTCCATTTAATGAAACGGACACAATAAATGTTGATATCTAACTTGATATCCCCTCCGCTTTGTGAGCTTAGAGACCACGGAAGAGGGTTTTCATGACCACGTAAGAGGGTATATACATTAGTAAACGGTAAAATATATACAACAAATGAGTAAGTGAATTGTGGTAGATGGTTTCTAGTCCAGTTAGACTGCAACTACAAATAAACAATCGACTTACTTTGACCTCGTTTCAATGGGAACCTTGAGCTTCATGGAGTTTAGCTAACTCTTTGACGTCAGGCTGGATTTTCGTAAAATGTAGCAGATCTCCACATGCATTCACATTGTAGCGGTTGCGAGCCTTGCAATGCAGTCTGAAAACAGCGCCAAACCCCCTCTCGACTAAGTATGAGCTAGGCAAAGGCAAAGCAAATCTCATAGCCTCTGCATGTAGGAGTGGAAATCGAGGCTGAATTTCCTCTTGCATCCAAACAAGGAGTTCACCTATTTTGGAAAATTTAATTTTGATAATGCCATCTGTCTGAAGTTCAATTAATTATTTCTGAAATTTAACGTCCAAATCGACGACGTTAGCCTTGAAGGGATCTGCTATCCACATTAGGTCTGCAAAAGGTCGACAAACCGTTATCTCATGTTGTCTTGTAGTGCACGGAGGTGCGTGGTAT
The DNA here is from genome assembly GCA_964016885.1 of Eledone cirrhosa. Classification (NCBI taxonomy): domain Eukaryota; kingdom Metazoa; phylum Mollusca; class Cephalopoda; order Octopoda; family Eledonidae; genus Eledone; species Eledone cirrhosa. The sequence goes on from OZ024746.1 coordinate 36,192,414, forward strand.
AAATTTTGAGTTGGTCATCGCTTACAATGTTTTGAACATTGGCGACACTAGGAATATTATAGAATTACCGTCGACAAAGATTCCTTTCGATGACATTCAATTTGGCCAGGAATATTTTCACAACATTCCTTGCTTTAAACAAGGTGATCTTCTCCCTCTGCAAAGCCATAATGAGGCTATTGCATTTGTCGAAATATCGGCGAGTTAGGCGAAGTCTTGCCTCACATCGAGGGTTTTTCATACAGTTCTGTGTTGCGTACTCGAAGAAACTCAATGATAGAGTCGAACAGTTCGACGAAGCGAGTAAGGCACTTGCCGTTTGAAAACCACCTCCCTACAGTATGAAGGAGCAATTCGACGAATCCTTCGTCATTATCTTTGCACAGTTGCCAGAAAATTCGTTTCTTGAGGGCGCCATATATAATTGATGACATCAATGGTTACCTGCAAAGACTTGCTCAGCGGCTCGCTGAGTTTCTTCGCAGCCAAATGTTTTCGATGAATAACACAATGAATAGCAAATACAGATGGATTTCCTTCTTAAGTAGAGAGACGAAACCCTTATGTTGGCCGACCATTGCTCTTGCGCCGTCCGTAGCACATGATTCAATATTGTTAAGAGGTATTTCTTTTTCTTCGAGGTATCCCTTGACAGATTCAAAGATGGTGGCACCTTTAATATATGTGGCTAGATACAAAGTGAAGAGAAGCTCCTTGTGCATTTCGTTTTGGTAGAAAATATTGCTCAGCTTTTCATAATCTGCTAAATTCTGTGAAACAAAATCTTTCAAATTTGATATTGCCGTATCCACTACCTGCAAATCCTGCACTCTGTAATGATCCAAAAGCAGTGCATTGTGTGATATTTCAACGCATTTCGTTCCTGGTAACTTTTAGGAACTTTTCGTTGTCTGGGTAGCTCCAAAGGAGAAATATCGAGTTGATAAATCATTTTGTCTGCTGTATTGAAAAGCTCCTGAAATTAATTTTCACTGCGTAGATTTTTATGCTCCTCCTGCACCAGTTTGACACTATGCAATAAGCTACCTAGATTAAAGGTAGTACTTTGAAAAGATTTGTTCAATCCTTCAAGGAACGTGACTAATGGAATTACAACGTGCAATCCAAGAACACATTGGCCCGGAGAGTGATACGTAAGAATAACATTAGCTCTGGATGCAATGTTGGTGCCAAACTCATTTGTTGCCTCTTGTAAATAAATAGGGATATCTGAACAATTGTCAAGAAGTGCTTTGACTGCAGAAAGTCATGTTAGCCATCGAGTAGGGCACACAGGTTTTCATGAGCGTGATGACGATACTTCATTTTCTTCATCATGTTGTGATAAATACGCGTACTTAAATTTCCCTGATGTACTATATAGTTCCCGCAATTTATTCACGACATCACTAGAACATTTTTGATAAGTGAAGCTTGTTGTACGGACTTAGTTCTAATAATTTGAGAAATATGAATGCGGCAGTGCACGTAATGGGCCAAATCATGTTATGTTAGAATCTTTAAAAAGATGTTTAAAAATTACCCGTACTAATTAAATACAAAAAAAGTTTCAGTGCAAAACAAAAGCAAATTATTTCAAATTATATATTTTGAAGAATAGATGTGAATGCTCTGAAAGACTTGATTTCAGTCGAAAAAACTTTTTTTTAAATTCTATATTTCACTGTTAGCTGTTGTAATATTTTCATTGGATAAGCAATTCTACAATTCAAACTGTAAAGTCAAAATAGAAAGGATGTAAAATATGAAATATTTCTTGCCTTACTCTGAAATCAAAAACTCAGGGGAAAAATAGTACCTTGCAAAATAAAATACTTAGCAACGAATGAATTGAGAAGCTTGGTGACAGTGAGAAAGTAGTATTTGTATCCTGTATATATATATATATATATATATATATATATACATAGATAGGAACACAGGCACACACACATATAGACGCGCCAGCACACACACACACAAACACACATACACACACACACACACACACACACAAGTGTGTGTGTGTGTGTGCCTTGGTTTGGGTACATAAATAATTTTATCTACAGTTTTGTATTGCCAGGTCAAAGGCCACTGCTCATTTCAACAACGCCACACACACACACACACTCACACACAAATAATATATATATGTATATATATATATATATATATATATATATATATGTATATATATATATATATGTGTATATATATATATATATATATATATATATATATATATATATGTACGCATATATATATATATATACATATGTCCCAAGGCTCTGATACCATCAACACTATACACACAGAGCTTGCATAGCTAAGAACTGACTAACTGCCTGATGAGGTCATAGCCATTCAATGGCTATCATCGAAATATATATAGCAGTAAATAGAGGATTATGAGTTCATGCAATTGACTTATGTTTCGTCACTATATACATATATATATATATATATATATATATATATATATATATATATGATAATAATGGAGCTGCGGCGTTGCAAATGGGTTACATATAAAAAAGGGGGGGAGTCCTTCATCAGTGACCCTCCAACCGTCCCAGGCATTTCATCGCTTTAAGGGCCATATACCTCAGGTTGGTGCGAACAACGGCTAAAAAAAGTCGTTGGGACACGTAAATAAAGAGAACGTTAGGGTGAACAAACAAAATGGTTTAAGCAACAGAAAGTGAGAGGAAAGAGACAAGTCCCAGATTTCTATGAATATAAACTCGATAAAATCGTGAACTACTAGAGAATAAAGACCATCGGACCTGGTTGAAATGTGAGTAAGGAAGGAATTTCTCACAGGCCTAACGGGAGGAAGAAGAAGAAGGGGTCTGGTCTGCGAATTCGGTAAACATAAGTTTTGTGAAGACGCAGACGAGAGGGAGAGAAAAAAAATTCATACCGGCTTGGCCAAGAGTGCGCGAGAAAAGGAATCGGACAGGTCAAGCGGGAAGAAAGAGGAGTGGAGGAGAGGTAGTGACAGGGTATGAGTGAGTGAAAGTTGAGGAAGAGGCTAACAGAGAGAGAGAGACTGCTAGAAAGGGTAAAGATACAAAGAGAGAAACAGACGGGTGGCAGCAGAGGAAAAAATATGTGTAAATATGATAATAATGGAGCTGCGGCGTTGCAAATGGGTTACATATAAAAAAGGGGGGGGAGTCCTTCATCAGTGACCCTCCAACCGTCCCAGGCATTTCATCGCTTTAAGGGCCATATACCTGAGGTTGGTGCGAACAACGGCTAAAAAAAGTCGTTGGGACACGTAAATAAAGAGAACGTTAGGGTGAACAAACAAAATGGTTTAAGCAACAGAAAGTGAGAGGAAAGCGACAAGTCCCAGATTTCTATGAATATAAACTCGATAAAATCGTGAACTACTAGAGAATAAAGACCATCTCGTCTGCGTCTTCACAAAACTTATGTTTACCGAATTCGCAGACCAGACCCCTCTTCTTCTTCCTCCCGTTAGGCCTGTGAGAAATTCCTTCCTTACTCACATTTCAACCAGGTCCGATGGTCTCTATTCTCTAGTAGTTCACGATTTTATCGAGTTTATATTCATAGAAATCTGGGACTTGTCTCTTTCCTCTCACTTTCTGTTGCTTAAACCATTTTGTTTGTTCACCCTAACGTTCTCTTTATTTACGTGTCCCAACGACTTTTTTTAGCCGTTGTTCGCACCAACCTGAGGTATATGGCCCTTAAAGCGATGAAATGCCTGGGACGGTTGGAGGGTCACTGATGAAGGACTCCCCCCCTTTTTATATATATATATATATATATATATATATATATATATATATATATATATATATATATAAATATATATATATATATATATATATAAATATATATATATATATATATATATATATACATATATATATATATATATATATATATATATATATATATAAATATATATATATATATATATATATATATATATATATATATATATATATATAAATGAAGAGAGAAAGAGAGAGAGACAGAGCGAGTAAAAATAGTGTGTGTGGTGTAGTCATCTATCTATCTACCTATCTATCTCCAACAGGGGGTTCAAACATGCCGCCCGCAAACTACTTTTTTGTAGCTCGTGGTAGAACCAATATTTCATATTGCATTATAACTGGCGAAAATAAGGCGGTGAGCTGGTAGAATCGTTAGCACATCTGGCGAAATGCTTAACGGTACTTCTTCCGTTTTTACGTTCTGAATTCAAATTCTGCCGATCTCAGCTTTGCCTTTCATCCTTTTGGGGTCGATGCATTAGGTACCAGTTATGTACTTGGATCGATGCAATCGACTGGACCCTAAACCCCAACTGTCAAGCCTTGTTCCTCTAGTAGAAATGATTATATCTGGTGAAAATCTTCACTCACCACCATGTTTGGCCCACTGTGCCTCTCCTCCAGGACGTAATGGCCCATTTGTGTCCTTGAGTTTGAGACCCCTCTTCTATACACACACACACACATGTTTTACTTTTTTCTGTCTCTGGACTACGCCCATGCTGGAGCATCACATTAGGATTGGTGAAAGGGCAAACAGAAACGCAAAGATACACACAGACATATATATATGCGACGGGCTTCTTTAAGTTTCGGTCTATCAAATCCACTCACAGGGTTTTGGTCGGCTCGGGCAGTGGGACTGAACCCGGAAATATGAGTCGGGAAGCAAGCTTCTTGTCACACTGCGAATATATATATATATATATATATATATATATATATATATATATATATATATAAAATAAAGTTAAATAAAAAGTCAAATGTTTAAAATTTAGCTTCATTTATTGCTGCTATATATATTTCAGTGACAGCCATCTCTGTCGTAGTTGTCTCCCCTTCCCGCTTCGTGACGCTATGAAACTTCCTCAGTCAGAAGACTGCTGGAATTTCAAATTTGGCGGTCATTCGATGCGAGAAGGAGCAGCTTAGCGGACACGATTTTTAACTGCGGTAAGAATTTTTTCTTATTTCAAAGTTTAATGGGCTTCCACTGAAGATTTATAAGTGCCCACCTAAATGTATTCTTACATGAATATATGTTAGGCTTCTACATAAACTGGAAACATTCTCCCAACTTGTAGAAAACTTATAATGAAACAATTGTTTGGAAAGGGAGATATATTTTAACTTTAATTATGTCTCAAAAAATAATACAACTGGCTTTCCACACCCCAAACACTTAAATTGGGTTATACAAACATATAACCTAATGTTTGTTGAGTGAGATGGTTACCAGTCGGAGTTTAGCGTTAAGCTATCTCTGTTATTGTATTAATTATATATATATATATATATATATTTATATATACGTATATATACATGTGTGTGCGTGTGTATAATATATATATTATACACACACACACACACACATATATATATATATATATATATATATATATATATATATATATATATATATACATATATATACATATATATATATATATATATATATATATATATATATATATATATATATATATATATATATATATATATATATATATATATATATATATATATAATCTTACACACTTAAATATAAATGCATGTATATATACAAATGTATAAACGCATAGCTATATAGATACGTAAATGTATGTATGTATGAATGAGGTCTCAAGCGACATGCAGAAGTACACGAACTCCAACCACAGCCGACTATTCCCAGTGAATGTTTTGGTTGCCGACTCTGTGCAAGACATTTTAGATCATTGGCTGGGCTAAAAAGCCACATTCGATCGCAGCGCTGTTAGTTGCTTTCGTGTGTGTGTGTGTGTGTATAGATACGCTTATGTGTGTGCGTGTATGTGTATATATATATGTATGTGTATATTATTATTGTTGTTGTCGTTATTATTATTGTTGTTATTATTATTTTATTATTATTTTTATTAATGTATGTGTGTGTGTGTGTGTGTGTGTGTGTGTGTGTGTGTATGTGTGTGTATATATATGTATGTATATATATATATATATATGTATGTATATATATATATATATGTATGTATATATATATATATATATATATATATTTTTTTTTTTATTTATTTATTAATTTTTTTTTCTCCTCGTGCAATGGCCATACTCGATAACGAGGGGGCAGCCCTCATGTATGTATGTATGTATGTATGTAGATTTATATATATATTTTTGTATGTAGATTTATTATCTTCGTTTTTTCGTTCATTGCCAGAGAACGTCTCTATGCACCACCTAAGAGAACATTAGACTACTACCTCTTTTATACCATAAACGTGGTTCTGTCTTTGCGCGTAATTGTTTTTCACCGCTCCTATTAATGACGTATTATTCGTTTTTCCCCGTTCTTTGCCAGGGAACGTTTCCACGAACCAAAGTATCGTCTTCCTGTATCCTCCGGTTGCAACGTTTTTTTAAATATCCAGTTCTGCGTTTACAGATTGACTTTGTTAGTTTCGGAAGATCTCGTTAAGGGTGAAAGCAGCGATTCTTTGCTTAAACTTTAATCTGTTATTTTAAAATATATATATATATATATATATATATATATGTATGTATGTATGTAGATTTATATATATATATATATAACGAAGGAAATGTGGTAAGGATCCAGGTGGACCATAACGCACCAAAGTACTCAATACTTAGAGTAGTTGAGTGGGTAATAGGAACCAGTAAGACCCCGACGGCTGAGCCCAAGCCATTTCGACAGAATTAGCCGTCGAAACGGCTTGAGCTCAGCCGTCGGGGTCTTACTGGTTCCTATATATATATATATATATATTTATTTATATAAATATATACATCTACATACATACATGCATATATATAGATGCATACATTTACGTATGTATATAGCTATGCACTTGTATATATACATGCATTTATATTTAAGTGTGTAAGGATGTTGATATGATCTATGTTTTCCTTTTTGGTAAGGAGAAAAAGTTTGTCGCCAGATTTTATTACCTATGGATATTAAATACCACACCTCTGGCTGAAAGCTGACCGGGTTTTGAACCTCATCGAAAACACTAGCGCTGGCCTGTGTGTGTACATATGTGTGTGTATGTATGTGTGTGTGTGTATGTTCACCACCATTGCTTTTTTTGTTGTCATTTCTGTTGAAGTAGTCCTTATTTTCATTATCTTTGATTTCTTTTGATTTTCTTTTATCTCCCTAGTGAATTCGTTGACAAGCTTTCTTCATTCAAATGCATTCACACTGGCTGTCTAAGAGATGTACAAGTATGACTTATAAAACTTACCAAACTAAAGGGGCTTCTGGGGCCCCCAACGTTTCAAACGCCCCCCTAACGCCCCCTTACTGCATAACGCTACATTACTGCATAACGCCCTCTGGAGCTACGAAACGCCCCCTAGGGGTTCCCGGTTTAGAATATTTGAAGTAGACGAAAAACATGTATTGGAGGAAGAATGAAAGAAAATAACTCCTGTGCTAATAGTGCCAGTGTGTGGAAGTATAGGCAGCATTCAATGCGATACATCAGATGTGTGTAGGAATGAGTGTGTGTGTGTGCGCGTAAAAAATAATATGCGTGTGTGTGTGTGTGCGAGAAATAGAGCGATAAAGGGAGAGAGATAAAGCGAGATCATGAGAGAACAGTATTCTCTAAACATGGAATTGTCTTGATATTTATAGAAGATAAGCAAATCATCACGGCACACTTATTGGTGATTATGTCAATATATATATTTAAAGTTCAAAACAAAAATACAGTTTTCAGGTGACAGTAAGTGTGTGCGGTATATAGAGATTAAAACCACAGTCTGCAATTTATATGACATTAGTTCTGAGTGTATATGAATAGGAAATCTGTTGAGATATTACATATCAAAGGTGAATATAAAATCAATGGCAGTCTTCTCCAAATAATGGTTTTAGACATAAATTAATAGCACATGATGCAATTCATCATATTCATCTAGATATAAATCTATAATTCATTGCCGTATGTTTCAAAACTACCCTTCATTATCCAAATTACAGAAGCAAGATACAATTGAAAAATAAATTTGTTAACGTATTTGTAATTTTTTAATGTTGTTTTCTACTGAGAGTAGAGTATTCATTGGAATCTACAGAATGTATATGTCGGTGATTATATGACTCTAGGATATGTATTACGCGTAATGTAATGATTACCATTTCATTACTATTGCAAACATGTACTTCATAAATGTATTATACCAAATTTCCCCTATGAATTCAGTCTTATATCAATTTCGATATCTATATAAAAAAAAAATGTCGTGTCCTTCGTCGGTTCACTCTATATCTTTTTATATCATCTGATATTTCTCTTTCTTTCTCTAGATGAAGGATTACTGTCGAAGGCGTAAATAATATTTTCCTACTATATCGAGAGTGGAAATATCATTTGTTCATTGACCCGTTCTGTGCTGTTCGCTTTCCTGTTTCTCTTTACGTTTTGCATATATATATATGAGTATATATATATATATTTTTGTATGGCTTCTTAACACATTGTTTAGCTCTAGTTTTTAACTATGGAGCACTTTGCCAGTATCATTTCTGATTTTTGCGTTTCGCTTCGCTTTTCCTGCCCGCGAAAGGCGATTCTAGCTCAATCTTTATTTGTATTAATCTCCCGTGTCTTACAATTAACTTGTTAATAATTTCTATTGACAGGTTAATTGTATAAGTTTATTTTAAAACCACTCGGTTGAGAATTCATTCGATCTGTGCTATTTATGCTATTTTTTGCATGATTTACACCTACTGAATTAATTTGCCAAAATCTGGGGTTATACCCCTTGTGATTTCCACACGTGGGTTAACTTACCACCGTGTCATTCACTTATTTGGTACAGAGTGAAATACCTGTTGATAACGTGATATTCCTTGTTCGATCATTATAAACACAGCATATATTTTTATGTAGACTGTATTGTGATTTAGGAGTCACAGAAACTCTACATCGGATTTTAACAGCAATTCCGGGAGTCCAGGTCTGGTTATCATTTATTTTGTTTTGACCTGTTTAGCTTGTTTTGGTTTTTGGTTTGGGTGGTTAATGCCTTCTTGACCACCTTTTCAGTTTGTATGGCTTATTAACACATTGTTTAGCTCTGGTTTTTAACTATGGAGCACTTTGCCTGTATCACTTCTGATTTTTGCGTTTCGCTTCGCTTTTCATGCCCACCGAAATGCGATTCTCGCTGAATCCTTATTTGTATATATATATATATATATATATATATATATATATATATATACTCCCAAATCGAGACTTCCCACTAGTAGATAAGTCCTTGTCAGAGTTGTAGGAGTACTCACCACGATTGACCAATTGTTGGTTGGGAGCTGATTTAATCTATATATGGGATGGAGGACAGATAAAATTGGGGATTTCATCCGCTGTTCTTATATCCGTAATGTTCTGCCCCCTGGGTTCCACTTACTTTCTGCAGCAGACCACTGTATTTCGGGGAATATGGTTTAGTCCCCGGCCGCTCGACAATGAAGAATTTTGTACTGGCTCACAATGTATAAATATATGGTAGGGGCCTCAAATGGCACATACATTCTTATATATATATATATATATGTATATATATATATACATATATATATATATATATATATATATATATATATATATATATATATATATACATATATATATATATATATATGTATACAAATATAGTACAATGCAAAAACTAAAGCTAAACACAATTGGTGATATAAAGGGAGAATTACGGTGCTAAATATAATATAATATAATATAATATAATATAATTGATATTGATAATAATAATAATATTAAAAGGCCCAATAAACATACATATATATATATATATATATATATATATACATATATATATATATATATATATATATATATATATATATATATATATATATATTAAGAAATAAACCAAAGAAGCCTTCAATACATCAAAAGTCTGTATTAGCCAACAATGTTTCGTCCTATTAAGGACTCATCAGGGCAAGTAAAGCTATAAGAAGCAATATCGGCCAATACATGCCAAAAACTCAGAAGAATATGGAGTATACATACATTAAAGCAGAGGAAAATGATCAAGTAAAAATGATCAAGTAAAAATTGCTAAGGAAGTGAATAACATTTTGAACCATATTACAAATATAGTACAATGCAAAAACTAAAGCTAAACACAATTGGTGATATAAAGGGAGAATTACGGTGCTAAATATAATATAATATAATATAATATAATATAATTGATATTGATAATAATAATAATATTAAAAGGCCCAATAAACATACACATACATATACATATGTACATATATACATATACATATATATATCAATACACATATCCAACTATACAAACCGAAACTAACACCTATTAAGAGTTTAAATAAAAATAAAAATAAAAATAAAAATAAAAATAAAAATAAAAATAAAAATAAAAATAAAAATAAAAATAAAAATAAAAATAAAAATAAAAATAAAAATAAAAATAAAAATAAAAATAAAAATAAAAATAAAAATAAAAATAAAAATAAAAATAAAAATAAAAATAAAGATAAAAATAAAAATAAAAATAAAAATAAAAATAAAAAATAAAAATAATACATATATTATTTACAGTATCAAATGATAAAGAAATGAGTAAAAGTAGACATATAAAATATAATATACTATATGAATATATAATTAATAATCTCCGGTCAATTTACACAAACAGTATAAATATTACAATAACACTATAATAACAATATTATAATATATTGGCATATAACTTAACAAATCATATAAAGTTACACACACGGGGTGAGAAAAAATGATTATACAGAACTAAATTGTGTTGAAAAGATTGTTCTGGAAAAATATCTATGTTTATTATAAACATACAGAATATTTTCGAATATTCTGTTTGTCTTCACATATATATCGCTATTTCAGAGCATTATATCCAAATTCTAATTTCTGCCGGACCGGCTACCGCTCTTTTAAACCAGTTCCTGTACACAGCTAAGTACTCTATAAGTCTCTAGCTGTGTCATTCTCGATAAAAGCACTGGATATGTAATCATGATGATTTCTAATAAGAATGAAACGCGTAGGTTACTTCCCTTGCTTTTATCGAGAATCTCAAATTGTAATACGTGACGTATTCTATTCTATAGCGATTGGGTCTTCGAAATGTTTATTATAAACATACATAATATTTTCGAATATTCTATGTTTGTCTTCACATATATATCGCTATTTCAGAGCATTATATCCAAATTCTAATTTCTGCCGGACCGGCTACCACTCTTTCAAACCAGTTCCTGCACACAGCTAAGTATTCTATAAGTCTCTAGCTGTGTCACTCTCGATAAAAGCACTGGATATGTAATCCTGATGATTTCTAATAAGAATGAAACGCGTAGGTTACTTCCCTTGCTTTTATCGAGAATCTCAAATTGTAATACGTGACGTATTCTATTCTATAGCGATTGGGTCTTCGAAATGTTTATTATAAACATACAGAATATTTTCGAATATTCTATGTTTGTCTTCACATATATATCGCTATTTCAGAGCATTATATCCAAATTCTAATTTCTGCCGGACCGGCTACCGCTCTTTCAAACCAGTTCCTGTACACAGCTAAGTATTCTATAAGTCTCTAGCTGTGTCATTCTCGATAAAAGCACTGGATATGTAATCCTGATGATTTCTAATAAGAATGAAACGCGTAGGTTACTTCCCTTGCTTTTATCGAGAATCTCAAATTGTAATACGTGACGTATTCTATTCTATAGCGATTGGGTCTTCGAAATGTTTATTATAAACATACAGAATATTTTCGAATATTCTATGTTTGTCTTCACATATATATCGCTATTTCAGAGCATTATATCCAAATTCTAATTTCTGCCGGACCGGCTACCGCTCTTTCAAACCAGTTCCTGTACACAGCTAAGTATTCTATAAGTCTCTAGCTGTGTCATTCTCGATAAAAGCACGGGATATGTAATCCTGATGATTTCTAATAAGAATGAAACGCGTAGGTTACTTCCCTTGCTTTTATCGAGAATCTCAAATTGTAATACGTGACGTATTCTATTCTATAGCGATTGGGTCTTCGAAATGTTTATTATAAACATACAGAATATTTTCGAATATTCTATGTTTGTCTTCACATATATATCGCTATTTCAGAGCATTATATCCAAAATATATATATATATATTTATATATATATATATATATAAATTAATAAAAACGATAAATAAAAACAGAGAACAAGTTCCTCATATTAAAAAATTCATCATTTTACGATCGTTTCTAGGATATGCATGTGTGTTGGTAGGTATATCATATAGGTCTATGTAAAAATATTACAAACTATCTTATGTATGCCGTCTTCAGAAATAATGAGATTTGTTTATTGAAATATAATAGATCTGTTTGGGAACAGGTTTTGAATTGACCAATAGAAAAGTACTAAGAAGTCAAGTTGAAAGAATAGTAGTAGTAGACATTTAATTTAGGTGTAGAGGAATGTAGACTTATGTTTTGAATGAAAATAATACTTTGGGGATGAAAAGAGGTAAAGCCAGTGAAGGGTGCATGATAACTTGATGTTATTAAAGAATAATGTTAAAAACGAAGGAGATTAAAATTTTAGGGTAAAAGTATTAGGGAGAAAAACAATCTTATTTAAAACACAAGGAACTTAGATCTATAACAAGAAATTAAATTAATTGATAGATATACTTATAGGGATAAATTAATATTAATTCATATGAATGTGATAAATAAGAATTAGATGTTATTAAAGAATGTTGTTAAAAACGAAGGAAAATAAAATTTTGGGATAAGTGTAATAGTGAGAAATACCAATCTTATATAGACTACAAGGAATCTAGATACATAACATGAAATTAAATTAATTTATATGTATACTTTTAGGTATTAATTTTAGGAAAAGATAACTGTAAGACGGAAATAAAATTATGAAGTTCTCTGTAGTAGAGTACTGATTATAGGTTAACTAAATAAAAACAAAATAATTATAATAATATGTAAAATATAAGTGTAAGGTGTATATTAATTAGGTTTATATTTGAAAGTTCTTCTAATTCTATGATTACAAGATATACTTAATTCTTGTCGCTTATTTAATAGGTTATCCTTAGATTTCATTATTTCAAAAAGTTCCTGGGGGCATAATCTACACTCATATCTGTTATTTTGATAAGGGGTGGCCCTTTTGAGCTTACTCCAGGCCAGGTTGTAATCGATATTCTTTTTTCTATAATTATTACTTGTTTCAGCTAAGCATGTTGTATTAGCTAATGAGGCATTTTTAAAACTATGTTTGTGGGTATTAAATCTTACTTTAAATTGGTTAGACGTAGCTCCTATATATATGAATAAGTTAAGTCCTTAATGCTAGTTTTACATTTATATACTATGTTATTAATGAGACACTTTCCCTTTAATGGGCAATTTCTTTTGTTTCTACAGTTACAACCATTCGTGAATATTATATCAGGGGAGTTAGTCAAATTTGGTGTGGAATTTACTCGACTTGTTATATGTGAAGGAGATGGTGGTTTATTTTAGTATCATGGTTGTTTCGATGTGTTGGTGGTATATTCGTGTTTTTTTTACATTTATATGCGTTGTACGCACTTATATTTTGTCCTATATTTTTGGTAATGGAGTAGGACAATTTGACAGATGATCTATTTAAAATGTGATAGTATTTATGGTTTGGCGGGAACTTTTTCTCTAGGACAGTAAAACATTTTTTAGGGATATTAGCTTTAATTTGTAGAATAATAAATGGAGCATTATACCAAGTAACTCGTCTATTACGGTTTCGATGTGTTTTTTTCATATTTATACGATGTATCAGGATGTTTAATAAGAGAGTCAGTATTAGTGAATTTATTATATATAGGTTTAGTTAGATTAACTGATTTAGGTGTTTTAGTCTGATTATTAGCGTTTTTGTTAGTAATGTTATTAACGTATATTGGAATATTAGGATGAATGGTTTTTTGAAAGTTATTATATTTTATGTGAGAAGAGGTAGAGAAATTAAATTTAAAATATATAAATAAAGGCTCTTGCCATCCTCCTATAGTTTTTAAAAACCTTATCCCTAATATTAGCCGTAGGATCTCCACCCTCTCTTCTTCAGAAGCTATTTTCAATAAGGCATCCAACTACTATAATAAAGCCCCTCAAAATAGAGTATTTAGCGAACCGATTAAGTACATACCCAACAACACTAACTCCTTTAATAAAAATAATCTGCTTCACCCCCCCCCCTACTTATTAGCAGTTAAAACTAATGTAGGCAAAAAATTACTAGAGCTCTTAGATAAACATTTCCCTAGAACACTATAAGATCTTCATTAGAAACTGTGTCAAAATTAGCTACTCCTGCGGTCCCCCTATTAAATCTTATATCCTCAATAAGAAAACACCCAGAGAACATCAACGTTGCTCTTGTAGAGTCAATAGTGAATGCCCATTACAAGGTAAATGCAACACAAAAGCCATTGTATATGCGGTTAAAGTGACAACCATCAGCCACAACCTACCAGCCACCAGCGAACGATATGTGGGTATGACACAAGACAAATTCAAAACGCCTTATTACACTGTTGTCGCATCTTTCCGACATCCTGAAAAAAGATTTACAACAGCTCTGTTTAGCAGAATATGGGATTTGAAAGACCAAGGAATCCAATATGAATTGGATTGGTCAATTTTGAACCATCTAAAGAATATGCGAGAGGAACAATAGTGAA
>OZ024746.1:36212236-36242236 GCA_964016885.1 Eledone cirrhosa
TCTTTAGGAAGTGTTCATATGAAGAGGATTACATAACTGAACGCTGTTTCTTGTCACATTATGTGTTTTATTAGAATACGTAGTCATGTTTGTGTTTGAAAGCAAGTATTAATCGGTCCAGTAATTATTAATCGATCAATTATTAAAATGTCCTCCCAGCTAATGTTTTATAGATTTATATACGTATATGAAATACATCCAATATTCTGTGATTTTCTTAAACTGAATTATTATTGTATATGATTTTATCGAGTTTAATATAGAAAGTAGACATAATACATATAGTAATGAGCAAACATAAGTCTTCCATTACCTCTAAATGATAAGCATAGATTTTGATATAAGGATATGTCAATATCAGCAGGTATTAATACAGGTAACTCTGTCCATTACGACAATATGTCATAGATTACTACATGTTTGCTGTTCTTGATTGTGCATTGGTGCTGATTTCTCGTTATATTTACTATGCACTTCAAACACAGTTTTATATATTGTTTATGTGCACTATTGTGAATGTGTTTCCTATTATATGAAACTGTTAGTATTGACCTGTCTAATGCAAATTCAATCCGCCTAACATATCTAATAATTGATAATGTATTGAGATTATCTTACCTACAAAAGTATTGAACGTATCGCCTTCTACATTCATCATGCATTTCTAACAGGCTGCCAGTATTTATTCATCACCATAGAGAAAAAAGCTGAAACAATCCATATGGAGAAGATGCATGGAGCATTATATTATATAATAGTGTAAGCGTCAACTTGGACATATCAGTTTCTCTCATGGAAAGAAATTAAAAGGGAAAAAAAAAAGAAAACAATTGCTATCATCGAACATACTATTTACTGAGGCAAAACTAGTTTCCGCCGGGCATGATATTAAGGTAAAACAAAAGTATTTGAATATTTTAAATATCACGGCTGATTAAGGAATTTTTACTGTATTTGACACATATATTGACCAATGAAGAATAGAGAAAGAATATTGCCATTGGTGGATGGTATGCTTGTTTTATTGGTGTTGTTCTTCGTTATTGGTTCATTTACTAATGTTCGGTGTTTCATCAATAATTTCAAAGTGAAGAATCCCAAATCCAAACTAATGCCCTATGTGATGACATTGAATATTATGGATACATTGGCCATGTTTGCTAATATGCTATATCTATTTTATTGGTGTTCCATAGGGGAATACTTTCGATTTAATCTGACAAGTTGTCAAGTCTTGATTTTTATATGGACCGTTTCGGGATCAAGTTCTATTTGGATGACAACAGCTATTGCATTTGAAAGACTTCTGTGCGTGTTCTTTCCATTGCAATACAGAAGAATATACACCACACAAATATCTGTGACCACAATTATAATTATCATTAATGTTAACGTTGTTCTCAGCATTATAGCATGTTTAGATGCAACACGTAATAATTTTTTTTGTAACCAAAAGACATATGAAGTAGATGTTCTAATTAAAGTATCATATTCGGTTATTCCAGATATTTTAATGATTTTATGTGACATATGTATTGTCTATAAACTAACACGTAAAAGATTCGGCGTCAGTCAACGTGACAAAAGACGAACACATAACTCCTCCATATACCTTGTCATCGCAAGTAGTATTACAGCGATGGCGGTATCTTTTCCGTATATTCCCCATTTATTTAAAGGAAAGCAGATTGACGACACATACACTATTGGTTTTGTCATAGGGATATTCTTTACCTTTCATCATCATTTTGCAAATGTGTTCATTTACAGAGGAATGTATTCTAAGAGTAAAATATGTGTTGGAAATCTACTGACCGATGCCAACATTAAACAAATATGCTCCAGAAGTAATCTTGCTATATCGGGTATGTGAGAAACCCACTTATACGATATAAATTAATATCCAAGATGATGATATACATTTGTGAAAATAATACAAAATGGTAAGGTTTTACATATCAAATCAAATATATATGACACATTTTAGGAGCAACCTTAATAATTACAACTATAAACACATCATGAAATGTTGCTGTACATACTATATACTTTTATTTAAATATGCATGACTTTTTTATTCATCCATCTATCTATCTAGCTGCGCATGATGTTAAAGGCATGTCATCTATTGGGCAAACTTTATTTGCACATGCCCCAAATTCGTAATTAGAATTTACCACATACGCACACACATGTACACTCAAACACATAAAATTATATATATATATGTGTGTATATATATATATATATATATATATATGCGTGTGTGTGTGTGTGTGTGTGCATATTATTGTTTACGGGTTATGCTCTTAATCCGTTGTCGATTGGAGTCCCATATCATGTCTTCGACTGCTGAAACGAGTAAACATCCAGCCCATAATGTATATAATGACATATTATGTGGGCGAGCCTAGGCATAAACAATTATATTTTTAAACGCAAGCATTCTTACTTCATGTCCATCTATATATCGGTCTCTTATAGTCCAATAAGTAAATATACTAACTCTTGTTATTATTTGTTCATCAGATAGCAGTCATTTCTTTGGTCTTTTCTCTTAAACATCAACTTCAATTGTTGTTGCTGTCTCACACCAAATATTATTTAACAGGATTACATATTGCATTATTACAGTGACAGCCATGCAGACTTTCCACAAAGTCAAATATTGAAGGAAATAATTTCAAACCATAAGCCACTTCTTAAAGATACTACAGAGTGCTTTGAAGCTGTCTATACTAACATATATTACCTGAGGTCTATAACACCAAAGAAAGAACAATAAAATAGCCCAATACAAGTTAACACGATATAACAACAGGTTACAGTTAACAGGGTAAACATGTAAGAATTGGGACTTCATTTACGTGCTAAATGATATTATATAATCAAAACGGGTGGTAACACACCGATAATCACTGAAGATGTCACAGAAAATTGTTCCATGGGCAAACATTATATGTTTATTTATATTTTTGTCATTATATTTTTAACATTAATTTTCAGATGAATTATTTATAGAAATAGAAAATTGTACTGAAGTGAAAACCAAACCGAAGAGTGAGTGTGATTTACTATTTTTGGCAATATTAGTATAACAAGACCCTGCGAAAATATAACGGTATTGTTGCTGCAGTTGTCCTTTTAGTACTGATTATTGTTTATGATGTTTTTATATGTAGGATAACTGTTGTTGTAGTTATCCTACATGTCATTCTTTTCGTTTGTTTATTATGGAAAATGTAGTTTTTGAGGTGCTTTTTTACTCATACATTTAATAAATGTAAATGAAATTTTCTGTTATCAATAAAGCTGTCAATAAATATATTTAATCATACGAATCGTACATTTAAAATTGTTTCAAATAAAGGGCATGTAGCTTTACACATAACGCCGTAGTTAGGAAAGTGGTTTTAATATTAAGAGGTGTATGGACAAGAGTATTATACTATCGTATCCGGTTTACAATATCGTGTGCACGTAAATTAATAGACAAAACCTACAAGAACATGGTGTCGTATGTATGTTCACCTGTGCGTCGGTGTGTGTGTAGGTGTATGTGTGCCGATGTCTATTAGAAATGAGAGGGTATATATATATATATATATATATATATATATATACATACATATTTGTTTGGCGAGGTTTTTGAGATCAAATTGTGTGTCGAAACAAATATTGTTATACTTGGGGAGGGTCATATTTTTGAAATAATATTGCCAAAATTAATAACAGAACACGCTAACTGCTTGGTTGGTTTTCGCTTCTGTGTCTTTTTCAGTTAATTCATTCGGTTTACCATTGACTGACCAACGGTCAGAAATACAGATGTATATAGATATAAACACACACATATATATAGTCTAACACATTTCTTTCGTTGCACATCGGCAACATCGTCAGTGGTGGTATTATGTTCTCCTGGATAGGCGAGACCGCTCGTAGCATAGGTGAAAGGATAGACCAACATTGGGGGGAACTAAAAGGACGTAAAAACGGTTCAGTACTATACGAACACGTCAGACAACAACATGAAGGTAACATAGGCAACATAGAAATTAAAATAATATCTAAACATAGAAATGACCCAGCAGGTAGGCAAATCAGAGAGGCCAGTGAAATAGAACTTAGAAGGGCAAAGCTAAACAGAAAAAAATGAATGGAATAACAACATCACCTATACAAACAATACTGACTTGAGAGAAATATAAATAAATAGATAAATAAATACATGAATACATATATACACAAGCACAATAACAACAAACACATATAAGCACACACTTGTAAACTAAAATAGAATACTATAACCAAAACACAGTCACCAGAATGCGAACACACATCAAACACTATACACACACGCAATCGCATGCGCAGAGAAGAAGACAAAAATAAGTAAATAAATAAATAAACAGATTGAAAAAAGATAGCGTAGATATACAATACAACAGGAGGAAAATAATAGCACCACTGATGATGTTGCAGCTGTGTAACGAAATAACTTTGTTAGACTATATATATGTTTTATATCTATATTATATCTGTATATTTGACCGTTGGTCAGTCAATGATAAACATTGAGGACCGAATGAATTAACTGATATAAAAGATACAGAAGCGAAAACCAACCAAACAGTGAGTGTGTTTTGTTATTAATTCTGGCAATATTATTACAACAATATGACCCTCCCCAAGTATAACAATATATATACATACATATATATATACACACACACACACACATATATATATATATATATATATATATATATATATATATATATATAAGTGTGAAGGAGTATTTAATTTGTTGAAAGTCCGACAAATATAAATGTTTATAACTGATTTAGAGCACTCAACAGTTTACTGGAGTAAATATTCAATGATATTAAATAAATGGAAACTATATTTATAAAACCATATTTATTTTATTAGATATATTTCAAGGGTACCAAGACACATTGGTACGCTTTCACCAGATAAAATACAAAGTTTGTTTTATAAATAGAGACATACCCTTATCGTTTGGATATTCACCGGATAGCGGAAATACCAAACTTATGTGTGAATATGCAAATGAATATGTAAATAATTGAAAAAAACCGTTTATTTAAACGACTATGGTGATAGAAAGAGAAGAGACAAGACGAGAAGGATAAAATAGTGGGAGAGAGTGATTTAGAGTGATTTAGAGCACTCAACAGTTTACTGGAGTAAATATTCAATGATATTAAATAAATGGAAACTATATTTATAAAACCATATTTATTTTATTATATATATTTCAAGGGTACCAAGACACATTGGTACGCTTTCACCAGATACAATACAAATGTTGTTTTATAAATACAGACATACCCATGAAAATCATACCTTATCGTTTGGATATTCACTAGATAGCGGAAATACCTTTGGGATTTACCAATCTTATGTGTGAATATGCAAATGAATATGTAAATAATTGAAAAACAACCGTTTATTTAAATGACTATGGAGAGAGAAAGAGAAGAGATAAGACGAGAAGGATAAAATAGTGGGAGAGAGTGGAAGAAGAAAGAAAGAAGAGAAGATGAATAAAAACTCATATAACGTTAATTTGAGGGAAATATATTTTAAGTATATATCTTAATAGTACGTGTATTTACGATTATTAGTTGTTTAAAATTTGTTTATAATATAATATTTTTCTTTTGTTAAAAGTAGATAAATGAATAAATAAATAGTTAAATAAATAAATAAATAAATGGGCATATCATGTTATAGATAATTGTTCTAATGAGTTATGAGGGATATTGGTTTTGTATTTAATGTAAATAAATATTAAGTTAAATTAAATTAAATTAACTGAGTTAATAAGAATATATATATTTATATGATTTAAAATGGGAAGATTAAACAAACTTTATATTTTATCTGATGAAAGCGTATCAATGTGTCTTGGTACCCTTGAAATATATATAAAACAATAAATATGGTTTTATAAATATTGTTTCCATTTATTTAATATCATTGAATATTTACCCCAGTAAACTGTTGAGTGCTCTAAATCAGTTATAAACATTTATATTTGTCGGACTTCCAACAAATTAAATATCCCTTCTACTTATAAATATTTCCTTTAATGCTGAGCACTTTAAATTATAACTGATTGCTAAATAATGGAATTCTTTAGGATTTCTTCTTCTCTAAATGATGTACATTTACCTAAGAATAAGAACTATCTTAAACAACTCATTGAGAAATCTGTATCCGAAGACTTAGATGGCATGCCTTCCATTTTGATAGAAAATCACATGAAAAAACAAATAAATCCAGTTACAACTTCGATATGATCGTCAAATCCAAGAAAAATCCACCTAACAACAAACTATTAATGGAATTGGAAAATGAAATAATATCGATTATACAAAACATCAAATTTAAGACAAACCAATTTGTAGGCCAGGAATACCTTAAAGGCCTCAGGAATAATATAGACAATCTTGAAAAAATTGAGAAGATCCTCGTAAAATCTGACAAAACTAACAATGCAAAAGACAAAACTAACAATGCAAAAGGACTAATACAATAACCTTATATTGAAAGAATTAAGAAAAACTACAACATAACAACTAATGAAGATCTTGAAATGGTTAATAGGGAAGCTTCTGAATTAATTCATAAATTAGGCATCGAAAATAGGACCGAAACCTTTATACATAGAATACCGAAAATTAACCTGAAAGACCACACAAAGAACTTTGAAATAGAACTACCAGTCAGACTTACAACACCATCTAAATCAGACTTAGGCATAGTTAGTAAACATATATTAGATAGAATCATAACGCAACTTACAGAAATATCCTACCTAAAACTATGGAACGGTACTAACGAAGTTATACATTGGTTCAATAACATAAAATTTAAACCTAATAAAAAATTCATTCAAATGGATGTTGCAAACTACTACTCCTCTATTACTCCTAGTTTACTTATAAAAGCTCTTATCTATGCATCTAAACATACAGATTTATCTAGCGAAGAAATGCATATCATTTTAACTACACGGAAAACTTTAATTGAATTCAATAATCATCTCTTGACAAGAGCAGATAGAAAAAATAATTTTGATATCACCATGGGATCATCTGACTCGGTGCAAATAACGGATCTTTATTAATAATACACATCATAGAAAAATACCAGAGATGACCGGTGGTTTATATCGTGATGATATGCTGCTTTTAATTGAAAATCATAGTAATTGTGAAATTAATAGGAAAAGAAAATCCATAATACAATTCTTCAATAGCTAAAACCTTAAGTTAGAAATTGAGAATAACTATAAAAGTATTAACTTTTTAGACGTAACATTAAACCTTAACACAGGAATCTACTATGTATTCCATAAAATTAATGAGAATCTAAACTATGTAAGTGTTAACTCTAATCATCCTAGATCTATCAAGAACACTATTGTCAATTCTGTCCAACAACGGATTTCATGCATCTCCGCTAATAAAAACATTTTTGACGATAAGGCAGAATATTATAATGAAGCTTTAAATAGAGCAGGGTATATAAATAAGATTAAAGATATATAGACAGTAATAAGGCAAATAACCGTACTATTAATTGTAACAATAATTAAAAAATTAACTTAAACTTTAAAACTAACAGAAAAACTAGAACTAGAAATATTATTTGGTACTCACCCCCATTTTCATTAAGCGTAAAAATACCTTTAGCAAAGCTATTCTTTAAAGCACTAGACAAATGTTTTCCTAAAGCCAACAAATACAACTCAATATTTATGTTTGAATTTCTTTTTACTTGAAAAAAGGGGCTCACGAAGGCTTTTTTCAAGTAAAAAGAAATTCAAACAACCTGTGACAATCCCCCCCTTTTTATTTGAAGAACTATTGTAACGCGAACTGGCGCGAAATTTATTATAATTATTGACAAATCAATAAAATTACTTCTCGAAAAACTTGGCATTTCGAGCAACTTTTTCCATATAAAACAAGTAACATTCAGAGACCAACCAGATGTGAGAAAAACCACAGACCCTCCATCTCAACTCACCTTTTGAAAAGCAGGAGAACTGCAAAACAGGTGAAGGAACCAAATAAATATATATATTTTAAAAAAAAGTAAGACTCCAGTTGCATTTTCGATTTCATCTCTTTTTCTTTATACTTTCACTCATGTAGTACACCGCGGTTATTTTTCATTTTGTAAAAAAAACCTCACTTACTAATATATAAATATATATATAAATATATATATATATATATATATATATATATATATATATATATACATACTTTTCGTTTCTGAATTTGTTTAGCAAGATTCTTTATCTGAAAACGTGTGTTGCAAAAGATTGTCTGACGAAAGAACTTTGACAATATATGAACAACCGTCCAGTTGTGGAACCAGCCAACCAACCGTAATGGTTGCATTCTTTAAAGGGTATGTCAATATGTAATTATAAAACTGGTCTATATTATATTTTATCTGATAAAAGCACACGATAATTTAACATGGTGTCCTTGAAATTTGTATAATGAAATAAATATGGTTTTATAAATATAGTTTCCATATCGTATCTTGACTCCAATTATTTACTGAGTGCTTTATATCAGTTATTAAAATATTTGCTTGTTGTATCCCAAAAATTTAAATAGAAATGTTACATATGTATATATTATATATATTTGTATATATATATATATATATATATATATATATATATATATATATATATATATATACAAATATGGATATATATATATATATATATATATATATATATATATATATATATATATATATATATATATATATATATATATATATATATATATTTATAGCTATAAGCAGAGTAGGATTGACAGAGAAATGAACTCTCTTCCCTGAATGAACATATATGTGAAAATAAAATGTTCTTCCCCTTTTAATTTCATTTTCTTAATAATATTATTATTATTATTTTTACTTTGTGTAAACCCTTTTGGTTAATAAAGAAAGAAACTGTTATTATTATTATTG
Organism: Eledone cirrhosa; assembly: GCA_964016885.1. NCBI lineage: Eukaryota > Metazoa > Mollusca > Cephalopoda > Octopoda > Eledonidae > Eledone > Eledone cirrhosa. The sequence goes on from OZ024746.1 coordinate 36,221,273, forward strand.
AATGCTATGTTTGACGGAGGCTCGGGTCTGTAAGGTATTGTACATTTTGACCGCTATAACAATTGTAAATTGTTTAAAACTTTAACCAAATTGTAGACAAAAACACCCTCCTCCTCGTGAGAGGGGACTTTCTGCCCGTTATTTGGCCTTTCAGGGTTAAATAACCGCTTATTGGGGTTTTGTGCCCAATATTTATTTTAAACAAAAAAAAACATGGCTACGAAAAAGAATGTTCATAGGTCACTCCCACTCATTCCGCCTTCTTCTTCCTCAATCGTCACTACAACAGAGAGAAGATTGTCTCTCTCCCTCCCTTCTCTAAATGTTTCTCTCTCCCTCCCTTCTCTTTCGCAAGCGACGCCAGTAGAAAAGCGTAGAAAAGCGTAGAAAGCGTGAAACATTTCTCCCCGACCGCGACGACAACGACGAAAAAGGTGTGCGGGAAATACGAAAACCCATTTCATTCATCTGACGTCATGAATAGTAGCAGTAGCAGCCGTAATAACAGCAGCAGCAACAGTGACAAGGAAAACAACAGTAACAGCCGCAACAGCATTAGCAGCAGCATAAACAACAAGAGCATAAGCAGCAACAACAACAACAACAGCAGTAGCAGCATCAACAACAACAACAACCACAGCAACAGCGGCGGCGGCAGTAGTCGTAGTAACTGCAACAACAACAAAAATAACAGCAGCTCTGACGACAACAACAACAACAGCAGCAAAGAAAAACCAATCTTGTTTGCAGGTATCGCAAAGAACCTGGAAACCATTCACATAACAAATGAGTAATTAGAGGAAACGAAGAAGATGGTGACGAAAACCGGACACCGAACAATCTGCAAGGCAGCCGAAAAATCTTTCGAAACCCAACAGAACTGTACGGTCACGTACCGTACAGTAAGCACAAAATCCCGTAGGGTTGAAAGAGCCACAGAGGTTCAAATGCAAAAGGCCTTAGGGTCTGTGTGGCAGCGGAAAACACATATCACCCGAGGCAAGAAATATACCACCGTAGACGTGCTATTTGCCACACCGCAGGAGGCAAAGGCTCAATCCTTAGTGACCCTAAGGAGGGAGGCAATGGTGTTGGTGCCCCCCTACTACGGGCAAAAATTGTGACTGTCAAACTGAACCACGCCCCCCACCCACCCCCCACCCCGGGATGGCCCCTTCTTGGCTGGCCGCGTCTGTCCTCGTCGGAATCGAGGACAAAACAACTGTACTGCAAGTGCAGAAAAAGTAAGAGAAAATTGGGTCGGCACCTCCATTGAGATGTTAATCCAAACCAACCAGGAGTGCATCGAAGCTATCCCGGATGTGATAGACTTCGATAACAGCACTCAACTGCCCATAAGTGTTGAGGGCAAACGCCCGAAATGCTTTCGCTGTGGATCGAAGGCTCACCTCAGGGCCTTCTGTAACGAGAAGAACCTGAGAAAGGAGAAAACCCCACGTCTTCCGAAACCGGCTCCACGGCTACCAGCCACAGGACAGACGGCAACCAAGAACGATAGGTCCGTGGCACCCATAACCACGACACGGAAATCAAGAACAGCAGCAGCAGTGGAAGTATTAACAACAGCAACAGTAATACCAAATGCAGCTGCAACAGAGACTCCACTGCAAACATCACCAAGAACAACAAGTGAAAGAGTGGAGCTGGTACCCCTCCCCGACCTCACAGAATTTAGACATGGAGTGCGAGGTGGGAGAGGGATGGCAAAAGGTCGTAAGAAGGCACAAACGCAGAAGCAGCGCATCGTCGCCTTCGAAAACGGAGGAAAGAAATGAAAAAAGGGTAAAGGCTACTGCAAAGAGACTCACAGCAGCAACACCACCAACACCATCACCACCCACACTAGCACCACCATCACCACCGGCGACAACCCCGCCGCCAACAACAACAACACCTTCAGCACCACCACCACAAGCACCAACATCGCAAACACAACAACAAAACATACACACCCATCAACAACGACAGGAAAATAGCAGAACCACACCCCACCCCCAGAAAAACAAATGCACGGCAATAAATACACACAACAAGAAACTAATGACTTACATAATTGAACACACAGGCATTTCGCAGCACGACTACATAATACCAGCACCAATCAAAACGCCAACGAACATAAGACTGCTAAAAATAGCACAGAAACAATACACAAACATTAAAACGATATTCCCCAACGTTATTGGTGATTTCAGAGACCTAGGAGGGACTCTCAACCGGAGAGTATATTCGGACATACTCATAGAAGAGCCGACGACCAGCCGAAGGGACGATTCAACGGTCCCTTCACCAGACGAAAAAGTGAAAAGGGATGGAGAAACCATCCTTCCTCTACGAAAAGTACGGTAAGTGGTCTTTCCCATCTTTTCCACTTTATTTAAAACATGACCTCACTCAGAATAGGCAGCATAAATGCGCGTGGCTTAGGGTCGTCATGGAATCAGGGTCACCTGCTCAATGACCTCAGGTCACTAAATATAGATGTAGTGGCCATCAGCGAGAACAGAAACTCCGTAGCACGGGCCTTCGCACCGATCTTCGGCGGCTACGATGTGTACGCATCTCCCAGCCGTCCTGGATCTGGGGGTGGAGTTGCTGTGCTTTTTCGGAGAGATTTGGATCTCGCCATACGGGCCATCTTCCTGGACCCAGAGGGTAAGTTGGTGGTACTGGACGTGACCAGCGGAGACGGGTAAGCTTTCAGGCTAGTGGCCGTCTATGCACCGACAGGAGTAGGGCGGCCTGATTTGTTACGGCGTCTGGAGACATTTCTTGGAACGTCCCGCACTTTAGTGTTAGTGGGCGACTGGAACGGGATCTTAGATGCACGCTGGTACTGTGTGGGATTAGCGGATAGGGTGGAGGGTGCAAGAGCCTCACCAACCTGCTCAGGCGTTTTGAACTGTCTGACAGGTACCGATTGGATTTCTCGAATGTGCCAATGTGGACTTGGACAAATCAAATAGGGTCATCCAGATCATATCTAGATAGAGTATTTTGTAGGGAAATAGCTAGGTCTAGCATAAGCTGTACACAATTCAAGATAGTCAGCTACACGGACCACAAATTCGTGATCTGTGTGCTTGACATAGATAGGCTTCATAGACGAGGACCCGGCTATTGGAAGCTAAACGCGTCCTTACCAGCGCGCAATGCCTAAAGAGACCAGATTAGCGAACTAGTTAAGCGGGCGTTGACGGTGGCCATCGTCAACAACAAGTGGTGGTTTGCTCTGAAAAGTGCGATTAGAATAGAATCCATTAGGTTTATTAAGGCTTTAGCAATAGAGAAAAATAGAGCAGAGGGAGAACTAGTTAGAAAATTAGACGAGGCGCTTAGCAAAGGCATCACGACCGACGTACTTGCGGCGAAATTGGCCCTTGACCAATTCTTCAATGCAAAGCACGAAGGAAGCATTGTCAGAGCTAGTGTGCGTGCTCTCAGACACGAGGGGACGAAAGCCGTTCAATGGGCCCGAGTGGCGGAGGCGCGTCGTGGCAACAAAGCGACGATCCGGTCTTTGGTGGACCACGACGCGCGCATGCTACTCGATCCCGGGCAAATGTGTGAAGCTTTTCAGCGACACATCGCTCAGCTGTTCGGGGGCAGCGGTAGGCTGGGTCGAGTGATGGACTTTAGTGTCTACCTCGACGGACTGCGCGGCTCTCGGCCACTGAGGCGGAGTGTTGCGAAAACCGATAACACCCGCTGAAGTACGGGAGGCAATGACTGGCTGCTCAAGGGGTAAATCGCCTGGTTTGGATGGTCTCCCCTATGAACTTTACGTACATATGCCAGACTTGTTCGGAGGCCTCTTGGCGGACGTCTACTGCAACTGGCAACAGAACGGGAGAATTCCCAGCTATGTGAGCCGAGGAGCGGTGGCACTGCTGAGAAAGGATCCGAACAAGGGGGATAACATAGATAATTTCCGGCACATATCTCTGATAAACACAGAGTTCAAACTAGCATGCGGCGGAAGATCCGCGTCAGCATGTGCGGACGATGTCACCGTAGTGGTGTCGAACGCCAAACATATCGAGACGATCGGCACTACACTAAGAGAATACGAAGCGATGACAGGAGCAATGATCAACCAGGAAAAGTCAGTGGGCCTGCAGATCGGCACTTGGAGAGGCTGTCCATGCCGTCCAACAGCGTCGTCGGACGCTGAACGGACGGACGGTTAAATTGTTAGGGGTCCGTTTTGGTCCGGACCTCCAGACGGACAAAATCTGGGACAAGGTGACGAGCAGGGTGGCTTCTCTCACCCAGAAATGGGCGAAGAGGTGGCTAACGCGTACATCGCGTCTGTCATCTGCTACCGCATGACCGTCGTACCTTGTCCTAAGCCCCGCCTGACTGCGCTGGAGAGTTTGCTCTTTCGCTTTTTCTGGAAGGGAGCGCTCCGATGGTCAGGTGGTCCATCTGCTGTCAACACCCACTACGTGGAGGGCTGGGCATGCGGTGGCTGATGATGCGCAGACACACGCTCAGGCTACGACATGTCCACCTCTTCCTCGACGGTCATCAGGTGGGGTCGCCGTTTGCTAGAAACGTATTGCCCCAGTTCGTTTGCTTGTCGGAGCTGCAGTTCTGGGTCAAGCGAAGACCGAGAGGGAGCGCCTGGAGACTGGAATGTCTTCAGGCGCTCACAGCTCTCGACCAATCACAATGTGATCGGTGGAAATTCCACCTCGGGGTTCTATAGAGGATTAGTGGAGGGGAAGTGCGACGATGTACTTGGAGAAACTCTAGGCGTCGACGAAAATCAACTAGCCAATCTCTTCGGAAGAAATTTCGGGCGGGACCTATGGACAACTTCCAGAAATCTATGGCCTTGCAGTGCTACCGAGGAGCTTTGCCAGTTCGGGACAAATTCTACAGGCATGGAGGTGCCGTCAGCCGGGTATGTCCGAGATGCGCGCAGGGCAACGAAACCGTCCTGCACGCACTCATCCAGTGTCCGAATATTGCTGACTTGTGGGTTTATGTCGAACACCTGCTGTCGCGTGTAGGATGGATCCGGCTATCATCTGGGTCCATCGTGAGGATTGCCCCGCCCTCTTCATTTAGCCAAAAGGGCAGGCAGTTTTATCTAACTGGTGGCCATGGCGAAAGAGATAATATGGTGGACACGTTTGAAAGGGCTGAAGACGAGCACTTACCTCTTCGGTGATGCCCTGATTGACTTTTTCAAATTTCATTTGAGAAGGAAAATCAGAGTAGAGAGGGAAGTGCTCTCTTCCCAGCATTTTGTTGAAAGATGGGTGAGAGAAAATGAATGGCCCGAGTGAATGGGCCTACTCTGAGTACGTATCTGTAAATTAAAGGTGGAAAACTGGGCGAGGGTACTTGCTTTGGTGGTCAGGGTCACTGTGGACTTTTACTGGGCTTTCTCCACAAATGTCCCTCCGAAGTCTCCCCCTATTGGGGAATTTTTCATTGTTATTTTTTTTGTTACATACTCTGTTTTTGTTTTTTACACGCTGAAATGCCCATTTGTACCATCCTGTATTGTCCTGCACTGTCCTTAATGTCTACTTGTGGGTAATAAAGAAATCATTATTATTATAATTAGTATTAATATTATTATTATTATTATTATTATTTTTATTTGAAGTCTCAGTCATAGATTTTAGTTAACTGGAAGGTTTGTTGAAATGAATATCAAGCCACTACCTGCAGCGTCAGATATTCAGGACGTATCGCAGGGTTCTTGCTGTTCCCAGCAATCATGCCTTTTGAAGTGTTCCAAAAAGCGGGGTGGGGCTAATTTTCTTTAACCATCCCAGGAAACTTTTTGAGATAGTACCTAGTGCGCCTATGACAATCGGCACCATTTTGACTTCATGGCAGTTCCAAATCCTTTTTACCTCCCCATTTAAGTCCTGGTATCGGTTAATTTTCTCCCTCTCATTCTCTTGCACTCTAGTGTAGAATGTGCAGGCCACATCCACAATCAGGAACGATCTTTCTTCCTTGTCCAAAACCACCAGGTCAGGCCTGTTGTGTTACAGTTTCTTGTCAGTCTTTATCCTAAAATCCCAAAGCACCTTCACCTGATCGTTTTTATCACCGACTCTGGCTTATGCTCATACCACTTCTCAGAATGTGGTAAATTGTTTACTTTGCATAGGTGCCAGCGCATCACCTTGCCCATCACATCATGTCTCCAGCCTTTATAGTGAGTCTGTGCTAGGTGTTTAAACTCGGAAACAATGTGAGTCACAGTTTTCTCTCTCTCTCCACATATCCTGCACAGTGGGCTAGCCTCCTCCTTGCAAATATGGTGTTTCAGACACTCCGTGTTGAGGGTCTGTTCTTGCGCAGCCATTAGCTACCTCCTGTAGGCTTTTTAAGGTCTCCTCTTCTCAACCAGCTCCATCTCTGTGGATCTCTGAATTATGTTTTCTTAAAGAAGGTATTATGAAGGGATTTTTAATGAAGGTTGCTCTTTCTCTTTGTTGTTATTTCCTCCTTGGACATCCCCTGGTCTATTGTCCTCTCCTTCAGTACAATTTTGAGGATTGGCTCCTTACTATCGGTGACGTATTTGTGTAGGTTGTTTTTCTCCATCTGAACACAGTCCTCTTTTGCGGATAAGACCTCTTCCACCTTCACATCTACTTAAGTAGAGTCTATCGACATCACTCCTCTTGTGGAACATGTTGTAGATAGACAATAGCTTCCTAGTCTTCCTATCCATTTCTTTTTGTTCAGCAACATTCCATCTCAGAAATCCCGAGCTGTGTCTATTATTAGGTACAGTTCGGGAATTTACTGTACTGATGGCATTCCTACTGTTCAGAGGTGACTTTAATACGCTCCTTACTCTCCGAATGTATTCAGATCTTATCAATTCCTTCATGTTTTTGTTCATCATGTCATCAGCCTCCAGAATACCCACCTACATGTATCCTTCTTCAGTGTCGATTTCCTTTATCATCTCACCTGTTGCTACCTGGATTCCGTTGCTTCTGCTCAATTTACCCCACTTCATCACAAGGACTCCACACTTACTAATACCAAATTGCATACATATATCATTGCTGAAAATACCGACAGTGTCAACAAGTACATCCAACTCCATGAAGAGGAGTTGATTGATGGTAAGCTCTCCCTTTCCCAACTTGTATCCTGGTCTCACTTTTCTCAGTATAATGGTCAGGAGCATCAGGGCAAGGACAAAAAACAGAGGGGACAGACTATCTCCCTGGAAGATACCTCTCTTGATGTTCACGCCTCCAAAGGATTCTCCAGCTGATGTTAACTGTTTTCCAGGACTACATACTTTTGCTCAACAACTGTCTGATGTTATCTGCCACCTTGAAGATCTCTAGGCTTTTGGTGATCCAAGAATCAGGCACCATGTCAAATGCATTTTTGTATTCTATCCATCCCATGGCAAGACCAGTGTGTCTCCTCTTGCAATTCCTCATTACCATCTTATCAATAAGTAACTGGTCCTTTGTACCACGGGAATTCTTTCGGCATCCTTTCTGTTCGTCCGGTAACAAGTTGTTTATGTGCAGGTGATCGTAGATTTCCTCAGACACAATGCTTGTTAACAGTTACCACATTACGGACAGGCATGTGATAGGTCTATAGTTGGTAACATCATTACCCTTGGGTCGGTCTTTCAATACCAGAATCGTGGTACCTTTTGTCAACCACTCTGGTACTCACCTGACATCAAGCAGTCTTTAAAAATGGTTGTCAGTTTCGGCTGGAGGGATGTTACATTTTTAATCCATCTGGTCCTGGTTATTTCCAATTGTTTTTTTTTTTGGCCTGTCCCTTAAGTGTTTCAACTGTGATACTGAAATTAGTTTGTTGGTGTGCCTGTTCACGAATCTCCTTTTGTACAGTCTCAACCCACACTGCCTAGTCATTATGTTTAACATCCTGCTCCCATATTCCTCTACATAATGTCTTTGTTCCGCCTCAAGGATCAAGTCGTTACCTCTTTCTTTCCCTTCAATCTGTCCAAACAGCACCTGGTTTTTTTTCAAACATGCGGTTCTGTCTATACTGACTGACTCTGCCCTCGTATCGCTTAACTTTTGCACTCTCTGCTACAATGCGTTGCTTCAGTTCCTCTATGGTAATATTTAGCCTTTTCCTCCTAGTTTTGTACTTTATTTCCAGTCTATTTTTAGTGTCTATGTATTTAGTGTCCCATTCAGTAGGGACTCAAGCTTTCCAATGTCATTTCTCATTTCCCTGATTTCACCATTCAGTCGTTTCTTCCACCAAGGTTCTGATCTTTCTTGTTTGTTGTTTCCTCCCGCTTTTATGCCAAGTAATTTCCTCACCGAATTTGCTGTTGCTTTGAGGACATTGTTGCACTGGTGAAGGCTCCTCGCCTCAAGGTATGGGATGACTTTGTTTACCTTAACTGTTGTTTCTTTTAACTTTTTCCTGTCTACAAATCTTAGATTCATAGGTTTCCCACTATCATTGTTCATTTCATCTACCACTAAGTTTAGGATATCAACCAAATCTTGTCCTAGCCCGTCAGCATTCATCTCCTCATTGGCCGTATCTTTGTTCCAGGTATTATTTATTTCAGCATTCAGATCATTGTCTGGTTCGGATGGTTCCTCCGTTCTCTCAACCTCTTCACATTCATTTCCCACTGGGCCGTTTGCCTGTCGTACTCCACTCTCCAATTCCAACCTAATCTCTCTGCTCGGTTCCTCCAGTTCCAGTACGCTTATCCACCCATTAGTTCTTATTAGCCGAGCCTGCCCGGCCAATTTTTGTTCATCTAATTTAAATAGACCAATCTCGTTCCAGATGTTATGCATCCGTTTTCTATAGCCTTTTTCCTTGGGGTTAATCTTCAGGTAACATTGCATAACAGTTCTATTCAATTCTTTCGTCCAGTTGGTGCTGGTCCCTTTCCTTCTTCTTCCTCCGACACCAGCAGTATTTGGTTGACAGCCAGGTCCCTGCTGCTGAGCCAGGGAGCACCTGTTGGGTGAGAGTCTGTCACATGACATTCCAGTCTCCACTTCACCGTTACTCGAACTGTTTAGGTTCGACATCGAAACAGTCTTATCGAGGACTAGCAGTAAAGCCCGGCGTTGCTCGGGGTCGCTCAGTAGCTGTGTTAAAGTTACAATGTTAAGTTTCTTTCTTGGCTTAAAAACTGTAGTGTCTACTGTGCAGACTTGCATGTGGTGTTTTTGATTAATATTCCCTCAACCAACAATATGCCTTATGAAGTTAAGAAAACATAACGATAACCCCAATGTTATAACAAAAGAGGATGCTGGGGATAGAAACTGCACTGGTTATTTATTAACAAAGATCGAAAATGTAAACACTGCAACGCAGAGAAAAACATTAGCGTAACCAAATTATCAGTTATGTCTGTCTGCACGCCTATATCACCTCTCTGCACGACTATCTGTCTGCACGCCTATATCACCTCTCTGCACGACTATCTGTCTTCACGCGTATATCACCTCTCTGCACGACTTCTGTCTGCACGACTGTCTGTCTGCACGCCTAACGACGAAATATTTGCTTGTTTTACGTAGTCTTTAAATAGACTTGTTTTCAAGTAAAAATATTGTTTTAAAATGCTTTTAAATGGAAATGAAGCAAAACGGAAGCTTAGTGTTCGAACTGATGAATTTTGCAGGTCAATATTTTGCTGGCTCGACAACTGTTAAAGCCAGCGTAATTTTTTTACGTAAGACGTCAATGTAAACAGAACAAAGGGAAATAACTGATCACTTACGCTCAAAAATCGATACATTATATTCGATTTCGTCACATAGGGTGGGTCAATTTGAAATTTTTTTTTTCCGATGTCTTCGCTAGGGCTCAATGTACAAGTATAGCAATTTCGGTGCAATTCCGTGAGAGATTCTAAGAGGAGATGTGTGCCAAAAATCGATAGACAGACAGACAACCACAGTTTTATATATATATATTGGTGAATGTATGGTTACATAACCACCGGTGATTTCATCACCCTCGGTGATTTTAGCGTGGCACTATCACGCTGTAGACGAACATAAATAAACAAACAAACAAATAGGTAACAAACCCCCAAAATAAGCATAAGTTTCATTGTAATGTAATGTTTGAATGTCTGACTTAGTTGTTTTGCTTGTCTGTCTGTTTGTTTTTCTTTTCTTTTTTCCTTTCTGTGCGTTTTTCGTTGTTGCTGTGCTATTTTGATTTTGATTTTTGATTTTTTGAATTTTTGACCCTGTCATCAAATCAGTCAGTTTATATCTGTTGACGCCTTCCTCATTTAGTGCGAAATCTATGATGCCTGTCTTAGCAGGAGGTAGTGGGAGAGAATAGCGGCGGTAGCGATAATGAGGCAGTGGTGGTGGTGATCTGATCGTAGTACTGTAGTGATGGTGTTGAAATTGAGGTAGAAATAGAAGTTGAGGTAACTTGACTAGAGTTTTTGGCGTGGTAGTGGTGATGGTGGCGATGGTGGTGTTGGTGGTAAAATGATTTGCTTGTCTGTCCACTTAGCCACTTTCCTCTTTTTCGACTATAACATTTCTGATCCAAAATTAAATATTAAATATTTGGGCCCTATGCCGTAATATGAGGCGTTGTCGGCTTCTGAGGGTCAACACTATAATCTTATACTTCATTTGTAATAAGAATTACTCTTTCACGGTTGTTTTAAATAAGTAAAAATCAAAAACTACGGAAGCGATTCCGTAACGATATATATCCACCATGTGCGTTTTCTTCCCTATTTCTTCAACGCAAAACACGAAGGCTGCGATGTCAGAGGTAGAGCGCGTGCTCTGAAACACTAGGGGACAAAAGCCATCCAATGGGCCCGGGTGGCAGAGGCGCGACGTGGCAACAAAGCCACAATTCGGTCTTTGTCTGACCAAAACGGGTGCGTGATGCTCGAACCCGAGCGGATGTGTGAAGCTTTTCAGCAGCACTTTGCTGAAACGTTCGGGTAGGGTCGGCAGCCCGGATCGGGGCATGAACTTCAGTGCATACCTCGACGGACTGCCTCGGCTCTCGATGACCGCAGCACAGTGTTGCGAAAAGCCAAATAACAGCCGGTGAAATAGGGCAAGCGATGGCTAACTGCACAAAGGGTAAATCGCCAGGTCTGGATGGTTTGCCCTACGAGCTTTATGCATTAATGCCAAACTTGTTGGGTGACCTCTTGGCAGACGTCTACTTCAACTGGCAGTAGAACGGGAGCATTCCCAGTTTTGTGAGCCGGGGAGTAGTGGCGCTGCTGAGAAAAGACCCGAACAAGGGGGATGTTATCAATAATGTCAGGCCCATAACCCTGCTAAACGCAGAGTTCAAGATTTTGGCCAAGGTGTTAGCAACGAGGTTGGCGCTAGTCGTCATGCGATACATCATAGAGTGGGTGGTTAAGGAACCTGGCAAGTGTGGGGAGCTGATCAACTTGGATCAAACCAAAGCATTCGATAGGGTCGACCATCGGTACCTGGCGGCGGTCCTCGAGACAGCCGGTTTCGTGCCCATTTTCAGAGGTTGAATCGCAGCAATGTACAGCGACATCTGCTCAGTTGTGAGGGTGAACGGTCACCTGTCGCAGGCGTTCAGCATCATGCGCTCAGTCCGCCAGGGTTGTCCCCTCTCGTCCCTCTTGTACGTATTGGCCCTCGAGCCGTTACTGCACAAACTGGGGGCGATGAGGGGCGTCCTACGCGAACTAGGATGCGGGAAATCCGAGTTGGCTTACGCTGACGACGTCACCGTGGTGGTGTCGAGCACCAGACACGTCCAGATGCTCGCACCGCTCTCAAGGAATACGAAGCGGTGACAGCAGCAAAGATAAACCATGAAAAGTCGGTGAGCTTGCAGCTCGGCACCTGGAGAGGCAATTCCATGCCGTCCGGCAGCGTCGTGGGGCGTTGGACGGACGGACCGGTTAAATTGCTCGGGGTCTGGTTCGGACCGGACCTCCAGATGGAGAAAAACTGGAACGAGGTGACAAGCAGGGTGGCCTCCATCACACAGAAATGGGCTGAGAGGAATCTGTCCCTGAAAGGCCGGGCGGAGGTGGAGAATGCGTTCATCGCATCCATCATCTGCTACCGCCTCACCGTCGTCCCTTGCTCCAGCCCAACTCTCACCAAAATCGAGCGCCTCTCTTCCGCTTTTTGTGGCAGGGATGCGCTATCATGGTCAGACGTCCATCTGCTGTCAACACCCGTTGCGTGGAGGACTGGGCATGCCATGGCTGATGATGTGCAAACATGCGGTGAGGTTGCGACATCTATGGTGCTTCCTTGACGGTGAACAGGTGTGGTCGCGGTTCGCCAGACACGTTTTCCCACAGCTCGTCTCCTTGACGGAGCTGCAGTCCTGAGTCAGAAAAAGACCGAGGGATAGCGCTTAGAAACTGGAATGTCTTTACGCGCTCACTGCCCTCTCCCAGCTGGGGACCTGTATCGGTGGAACATCCACCTCGGCGTTCTATAGAGGACTAGTGGAGGGGAAGAGCGACGACATTCTCGGAGAGATCCTGAGCGTCGAAGAAGATCAGCTGTTTGCTCTCCTCCGGAGAACTTTCATTTCGAATTACGCGCAGAGCGACAAAACCGTCGTGCACGCACTCGTTCAGTGCCCGAGCTTTGCTGATATGTCGAGCTATGTCGAACAGTTGCTGTCACGTGTGGTACTGATCCGGTTGTCGACTGAGTCCATTGTGCAGATGGTCTCGCCGTCTTCCTTCGCGGAGGAAGGGCAGGCGGTTTTCATCTGCCTGGTGGCCATGGCGAAAAAGATTGTGTGGTGGACAAGGTTAAAAGGGTTAAAGACAGACACTTTCCTCGTCGGCGAATCCCTAATTAACATGTTCAAGTTTCACTTGAAGAGGAAAATCAGGGTGGAGAGGCAAGTGCTGCTTTCTAGCAAGTTTGTTGAAAGGTGGGTGACTCTGCGAGAATGGTCCGAGTGAATATCCGTCTGTAGTTTGAGAGATGGAACACTTGAGAGAGGGCGCTTGTCTTGGTGGTCAGGGTGGCCGTGGTCTTTTGTTTGGTTTTGGCCATGTGTATACCCTCGGATGTTTCTGCCCTATTGGGGAACTTTTCATTGTTTCAATTTTCATTTTTATTGTTTATATATATGTTACTAGGTCCTTTTTTTTTCTTTTCTTATATAAATAATACAAATATTTACACGCACAAAACCCACATCGTACCGTCCTGTACCGTCCTGTGCCGTATGTAATGTTTTTCTTGATGTCAGCCCTTGTGGCCAATAAATAAATCATTATTATTATTATTATTGTTGTTGTTATTACTCTTTGAGTCTCAGTCATTGATGTTAGTTAACTGGAAAGTTTGTTGAAATGAATATCAAGCCACTACCTGCAGCCTCAGATATTCAGGACGTATCGGAGGGTTCTTGCTATTCCCGCCTATGACAATCGGGATCACTTTGACTTCATGGCAGTTCCAAATCCTTTTTAACTCCCAGTTTAAGTCCTGGTATCGGTTAATTTTCTCCCTCTCCTTCTCTTGCACATTCGTGTCGAATGGGCAGGCCACATCCACAATCAGGCACGATCTTTTTTATTTGTCCACAACCACCTGGTCAGGTCTATTGTGATTCAGTTTCTTCTCCGTCTGTATCCTAAAATCACACAGCACCTTCACCTGATCGTTCTCCATCACCGCCTCTGGCTTATGCTCATACCATTTCTCAGAATGTGGTAAATTGTTTACTTTGCACAGGTGCCAGTGGATCACCCTGCCCATCACATCATGTCTCCAGCCCTTGTAGTGGGTCTGGAGTAGGTGTTTACACTTGGATACAATGTGAGCCACAGTCTCCTCTCTCTCTCCACAGATGCTGCACAGTGGGCTAGCCTCCTCCTTGTAAATATGGTGTTTCAACCACTTCGTTTTGAGGGCCTGCTGCTGCGCAGCCATTGACATTCCTTCTGTAGCCATTTTGAGGTCTCCTCTTCTCAACCAGTTCCATGTCTGTGGATCTCTAAATTCAGTTTTCTCAAAGAAGGTACTATGAAGGGATTTTTCATGAAGGCTGCTCTTTCTCCTTGTTGTTATTTCCTCCTTGGACATCCCCTGGCCTATTGTCCCCTCCTTCAGTACAGTTCTGAGCTTTGGCTCCTTACTATCAGTCACGTATTTGAGTAGGTTGTTTTTCTCCATCTGAACACAGTCCTCTATGCTGAAAAGACCTCTTCCACCCTCAGATCTCCTTAGGTAGAGTCTATCGACATCACTCCTCTTGTGTAACATGTTGTAGATAGTCAATAGCTTCCTAGTCTTCCTATCCATTTCTTTTTGTTCAGCAACATTCCATCTCAGAATTCCCGCACTGTACCTAATAATAGACACAGCTCGGAAATTTACTGCGCTTATGGCATTTCTGCTGTCCAGAGGTGACTTCAATACGCTCCTTACTCTCCGAATATATTCAGTTCTTAACAATTCCTTCATTTTTTTGTTCTTTATGCCATCAGCCTCCAGAACGCCCAAATACTTGTATCCTTCCTCAGAGTCAATTTCCTTTATCATCTCACCTGTTGGGACCTGGATTCCGTTACTTCTGCTCAATTTACCCCTCCTCATCACAATGACTCCACACTTACTAATACCAAACTGCATACGTATATCACTGCTGAAAATACGAACAGTGTCAACAAGCACATCCAACTCCTTCTCACTCTTCCCGAAGAGCTTAAGATCGTCCATGAAGAGGAGGTGATTGGTGGTAAGCTCTCCCTTTCCCAACTTGTATACTGCTCTCACTTTTCGCAGCATAATGGTCAGGGGCATCAGGGCAAGGACAAACAACAGAGGGGAAAGGCTATCTCCCTGGAAGATACCTCTGTTGATCTTCACGCTTCCCAAGGATTCTCCAGTTGATGTCAACTCTGTTTCCCAGGACCTCATACTCAGCCCACCAACTGTCTGATGTTATCTGCCACCTTGAAGATCTCCAGGCTTTTGGTGATCCAAGAATGAGGCACCATGTCGAATGCCTTTCTGTCGTCTATCCATCCCATGGCAAGATCAGTGTGTCTCCTCCTGCAATTCCCCATTACCATCTTATCAATAAGTAACTGGTCCTTTGTACCACGTGACTTCTTTCGGCATCCTTTCTGTTCGTCCGGTAACAAGTTGTTTGTGTGGAGGTGATGGTAGATTTCCTCAGACACAATGCTCGTCAACAGTTTCCACATTACGGACAGACATGTGATAGGTCTATAGTTGGTAACATCATTACTCTTGATTCGGTCTTTCATTATCAGAACTGTGGTACCTTTTGTCAACCACTCTGGTACCTCACCTGACATCAAGCAGTCATTGAACATGGTTGTCAGTTTCGGGTGGAGGGATGTTAAATTTTTAATCCAATACCCCTGCACACCATCTGGGCCTGGTGATTTCCAGTTGGTTAGTTTTTTGGCCTGCCCCTTAAGAGTTTCAACTGTGATACTCAAATCAGCTTGTTGGGGTGCCTGCTCACCGATCTCCCTCTGTACTGTCTCAATCCACCCTGCCTGGTCATTATGTCTAACATCCTGCTCCCATATTCCTCTCCAGAATGTTTTAGTTTGTTCCGCCTCAGGGATCAAGTCGTTGCCTCTTTCTTTCCCCTCAAGCTGTCCAAACAGCATCTTCTGTTTGTTGTCGAACATGCGGTTCTGTTTATACTGACTGACTCTGTTCTCGTATCGCCTGATTTTTGCACTCTTTGCTACAATGCGTTGCTTCAGTTCCTCTATGATAATATTTAGCTTTTTCCTCCTAGTTTTGTACTTTATTTCCAGTCTATTTTTAGTGCCTATGATTTTCAGTGTCTTATTCAGTCGTAACTCAAGCTTTCCAATGTCATTTCTCATTTCCCTGATTTGACCACTCAGTTGTTTCTTCCACCAAAGCTCTGCTCTTTCTTGTCTGTTGTCTCCTCTCGCTTTTATACCAAGTAGTTTCCTCACCGTATTTGCTGTTGCTTTGAGGATATTGTTGCACTGATGTTGGCTCCTCGCCTCAAGGTATGGGATGACTTTGTTTACCTTAGCTGTTGTTTCTTTTAACTTTTTTCTGTCTACAAATCCTAGGTTCATATATCTCCCACTATCATTGTTCAATTCATCTACCACTAAATTTAGGATGTCAACCGAATCTTGTCCTAGCCCGTCAGCATTCAACTCCTCAGTGGCCGTATCTCTGTTCCAGGTATTATTTGGCTAGATTTTTTTGTGTGGTAGTGATGATAGTGGTGGCGGCGGTGGTGGTGTTGGTGGTGAAATGATTTGCCTGTTGTTTGTCCATGTAGCCATTTTCCTTTTTTTTCTATAACATTTCTGATCCAAAGTTACATATTAAATATTGGGCCCTATTCCATAATGTGATGCGTTGTCACTTGCTGAGAGTGAAAAAAACTGTAATCTTATGTTCCATTTGTAATAAGAATTATTCTATCACAATTGTTTTTAATATGATCATTATTAGTATCACTATTTGTACAAATATGCAAATTAACAATAATCTGCATATCCGCAGTTGATAACACCGGTATTGTATTGAATTAATGTTTTGATATCTCCAAAAAGAAGAAAGTACATCTACAGCATCAAGCCAAATCCTCGAAATTGTTCAGCAAACAAAATCTACCCCGTTGTGCAGTGCAATATACGTAAGCTAACACGTGGGAAATGTAAAAAAGACGAATTCAATCAACTAACCTTACATAAAAATGACATTTATCTACGAAAACTATAAGAACAACCAAACCAAAATAGATAATGGCCTAGTGACTGTTCCAATTTAAAATGAGACTTATGTCTATGGATTTCAGCTAATTTAATTTGTTTCTTACTTCGTTTCATTGAAGATTTTCCTTGCACACTTTCCCTCTGTACTTCTCCGCCTCTCTCTCTGAGTGTAGCCGCGATTCACGAAGACATATATGAATAAAGTGTCTTTACTCTAATTAATTACCCACTCGATATCAACACAGATCAATCTGTCATGCAGAAATTCCTTTAAAAATATCTATACAAAAATGTTATAAAATATAGTGTATCAAGTTGAATATTGGCAATACGTGTGATATCTCATGTATATATATATATATATATATATATATATATATATACGATATTAAATAAATGTAAACTATATTTATAAAACCATATTTATTTCATTATATATATTTCAGGGATATCATATTAAAAATATGTTATGCCTTCTTCAGACAAAATACAATATAAACAGTCTTATAAATAGATAGATTCGACATACCTTTCAACTTCGACTTCTATTTGAAAAGTTGATTTGGTAGTGAAAAAATATTAGGGACAGTTATAAAAAGAAAGAAAGAAAAACGAAGAAAAAGAAGAAATGCATGCAACTAAATAGAGAGAGATAGATATAGAGAGATAGATAGAGAGAAGAAATTCATGTAAAGAAACAGAGAGAAATATATAGAGAGAGGAAAAAACACAGAGGGAGATAGATAGAGAGAGAGAGAGAAGAGAGGAGAGAGAGAGAGAGAAAATATAGAGAGATAGATATAGATAGAGATAGAGAGAAAGAAACTAGGTAGTTGGGCTCCAGTTGAATGACGTATCAATGATATATTTATTTATTTATTTATTTATTTAGCTCTAGTATTAATGTAGAGAGAGATATATGTGGTTAAGAGAGAAAACAGCCGTTACATAGAGAGGAACGAAAAATATCCAGACAAAAACGAGGCAGATTTAAAACACTATGTTTCATCAATGTAAAAAATATCAATTCGTATAAAACAGGCATTATAATGTAAATATCAGTATTCATGAATGAGACACGTATCAATAATGTGTGAAAAATAATGATCATATGACTAGTTTAAAATTCTTAGGTTTATATTAGAGTTGAGATAAAATAGAAGGTTATCCCAGATTTTATACTACATACATCCATGTGAATTTACGTGATCAGCTCTGCAAATTCCTATTTCACACGAAAACATTCTCATTGTGCTATAAAAATTTAAGTATACATATATGTGTACATACACACAAATATATATAGAGTCTACATTGATTTTAACAATACTATTCATGTCTTTACTCTACATGATTATCGTTCAAGCATAAATAGAGAACAGATATCAATATATCAATATCTTTTATAAGGGGAATCAGGTGGCGGCCATTCCACTTTGATAAATCTAATATAAAAGAAAATGTCTCGGACTTAGACAAAGTTTTCAAATCTAAAAGAAATCCACCCCGCAACAAACTTTTATTTGACTTTGAAAACGATATAATTTCTATCATACAAGGAGTCAAATTCAAGAAAAACTTCAAAGGCCAGGAATATCTGAAAGGCATTAAGGATAATATTGAGAGCTTAGAGAAAACTGAGAAGATCTTGGTGAAATCTGACAAGACCAACAACCTCTATGGAGTGCAAAAAGACATGTATAATGGCCTAATACTGAAAGAACTGAGGAAAAAGTACAAGGTAGCAGATAAGGCCGAGCTTGAGAAAATGAATGTTGAGGCATCTTGTATAATGCATGAGTTGGAAATTGAGAACAGAACACAACCTTTCGTGCCCAGGAAACCGAAGATCAATATGAAAGATCACAAAAGTAATTTTGAAAATGACCTGCCAGTCAGATTGATTGCACCATCAAAATCGGACCTGGGTAAACTAAGCAAAAACATTCTAGACAGGGTGATACAGCAAATTAAAAACTTGAATTGTGTACCTAACTTGAGCTTGTGGAAGGGAACTGGAGAGGTTGTTGAGTGGTTTAAAGAAATTAAATATAACAATAATAATAATGTGCAAATTAGTCTGCCCACTACTAATTTTCATAGAAAAAGCATATAACGATATGTGCTTTTACAATTCTCCAGAAAGTCCGGTAGATAGGTAAATATTGCTGATGAGTTGTAACAACAACGAAACTAGTTCAATATTCCTTGTCTGGCTTTCTGGAGAATAGGGGGAACGTGTTCCCCCGAAAAACCAGTATGACTCTAAAAACCGGTTTGTCTGTGTGTTTACATACAGAATAGCTGGGCCGCTCACTGTAAAGCGACCAGTGAAAGACTTGGTACACCTACATATGTATACGTGTGTGTATTCATATACACACTAGTATTTCAGTATGCATATGTAGATGTACATTTTTAACTTAATAATAATAAGTTTATTCAACTAGATATCGCTAACTATTATTCATCTATTACCCCTAATCTACTAAATAAGGCACTAAATTACGCATTCAAACATACAGACATAACTAGCAATGAAATGCACATTATATTATCGGCTACGAAAACACTTATAGAATTTAATGACCAACTATGGACCAGAGCAGATAGAGATAACAATTTCGACATTACTATGGGATCATCCGACTCAGCTCAGGTAACTGACCTTGTGGGCCTATTTTTAATCAATTCGCTGCATAGGAAAATACCCGGTGCTACCGGAGGTTTATATAGAGATGACATGCTTTTACTTATTGAAAATAATAACTCTGAACTAAATAGAAAAAGAAAACAAATTACACAATTTTTTAATTACTTTAATCTAAAAATATAAATTGAGAATAACCATAGAATAGTCAATTTCCTAGATGTAACATTAAATCTCAACACATGTCTTCACTATCCATTTCACAAGTTGAATGAAAACTTAAACTATGTCAGCTTTAACTCTAACCACCCCAGATCTGTTAAAAATACTATAGTAAACTCTGTTCAAAATCGTATCTCTAGAATCTCATCTAATAAAAAGATTTTCGACGAAAAAGCCCAGTATTACAATGAAGCGTTAGCTAGAGCAGGATATAGTGATAACATTATGTACATAGATAATAATAGACAAACTAACCAAAATAACAACAATTTTAATTACGGCAACAACTTTAACAACTATAATAGAAAGCATTACAATAATTCCAAAAGCCAAAAAAGAAATAGAACTCGGAATATAATATGGTTTGCCCCCCCTTTCTCACTAAACATTAAAACCCACATCGCTAAACTATTTTTTAATGCTCTTGATAATCGCTTCCCTAGAACACATAGGTATCACTCAATTTTCAATAGACATACTATAAAATTAACCTACTCATCCACCAAAAATTTAGCACAAAATATTAATAGAATAAATAATAGGAATTTAAAACCTAGCCAAAATACCGATAATAGCATAAATAATATCCAAGTTAACAAATGTAACTGTAGAGATAGATCTAAATGTCCGTTAAATAACAATTGCTTAGTTAAAAATATAATATACAACTGTAATGTTAAAACGGACTTAAATTCTTTTAACTATGTTGGTTCCACCTCGACAGAATTTAAACTTCGCTATAATAACCACAATAATTCTTTCACAGATCCAAGCAAAAAATCCTCAACATCACTATCAGGCCTACTCTGGCAACTTAGGCATGATAACGTTGGATATTCAACGGCTTGGAATATAGTCTCAAGAGGGATTCCTTTTAATTCATCCTCTGAGACATGTGACCTCTGCGCGGAGGAGATATTCTTTATACTAAAATCTAAAAATTCCCTTAATTTACGGACAAATTTATTCAGTTGCTGCAGACATAGATTGAACTCAACTTTTAAATATAAATATACATTTAAAATGTAGTATATTTAATTTGATTTAAAATTATTTATGAAACTCGCCGATAAATCTTTCGATTCCTTTTTATTTTAAACATTCTTCATAAATAATTAAACTACCCTAAAAGCTGATGCTCCAAATATATCGAATAAATTTTACACTAGATAAACTTCTTTATTAAATATAAGACCATCTGTAAATCAAATGGGTATCCTAAACTTTTGGAATGTTTTCTGCTAGACAGGATTTGGTAAATAATTTTTGGTTTTGTTTGCTTTTGATTCTGATGCTTATAACGAACTTGGCAATATATTGTCAATTA
>OZ024746.1:36247236-36254736 GCA_964016885.1 Eledone cirrhosa
TAACTTATTTTGGTTATTATTGCACCGACGTGAGATATATGATTTTTAATGCAATGAAATATCTATGATCTTCGGCAAATCACTGATGAGGGACTTATTTTATTACATGTTATCCATGTGCTACCTGCAGTATTTTTCTCTATATTTTAATACATATATTTACCACTGCGATTCTGTGTTTTTTTCTCTCTCTCTTACTGTTCCCCCATTCTCTCTGTTTCTCCCCGTCTGTCATGTCCGTTAACTCTTCCTTACACTTTCACTCACTCACTGTTTTTCTCTCTCTTCTCTTCATTTCATCCTGCACACCTCGAACGCTATTTTTCTCTCTCTGCTCATAGTCTTCGTTCGTGTAGGATCTATTCTCTAAGCGCTCATATATTCACCTAGCTTATGCTAAACAGAATAATTTTTGAAGCTTGTTTCTTTCCCCCGGTCAGCCTTACTCTGTTGTTCTCCTGTCTCACTCGCTTTACGCGTTTTAATTGTCCTAATAACTTATTTTGGTTATTATTGCACCGACGTGAGATATATGATTTTTAATGCAATGAAATATCTATGATCTTCGGCAAATCACTGATGAGGGACTTATTTTATTATATATATATATATATATATATATATATATATATATATATATAGAGAGAGAGAGAGAGAGATATTGGTAAACGGAATAGAAAATGCTGACAAATTGTTCACAGTGATAAATAGTTTAATTAGGAATAAGTGAGAATCAGTAATATTATTGGTTAGTATTCAGTTTTGGTTTGAAGTTTTACCGGTTGCGCATTTCCAATGCTTTTCAAAAACAATTCTGAGATAGAGCGTCCGTGATGTTTGCTCTGATCTGTATATATATATATATATATATATATATATATATATATATAT
The DNA here is from genome assembly GCA_964016885.1 of Eledone cirrhosa. Lineage (NCBI taxonomy): Eukaryota > Metazoa > Mollusca > Cephalopoda > Octopoda > Eledonidae > Eledone > Eledone cirrhosa. The sequence continues at coordinate 36,248,128 of OZ024746.1, forward strand.
ATATATATATATACACCCACATAGATAGCGAAGTAGTGAAGAATGTATGTGTTATACGTGTGTGTGAGGTGGTGTTACGTTTGGGCATGCGTGTGAGCTTTGTGGTTACGTGTCATTGTAAATCTCTACGTCACATGTTCGCCTTTAAGGATATTATTTTAGTAAACTAGTGATTTTAATATATGTGTGAATGAGAATTTACTATTTGAAAAGATGTCAATCGTTTATGTGTATATAATCTAAACTTCTGGGTAATTTTTAATTATATATATCTGAAACCGATGTTCATCAATAACATTCTCAACAATGTAATTCAAAACATCGATGTGTTTAGTATATCACTGGCTATATTTCGTGATAAATTGACAATCTGATTTTGGCTCTTTTAAAAGAAATAGCCTGTTTTTTGATTTTGCTAAATTGTTATATTTACAACATTAGCTGATTTAGGGCATTAAAATGTCTTTGATTGTGTATATATGTTAATTCAAATCAATGTCGCATTCATAGTCTGTACCGGCCACATGCTTAGCAAACACATATATACATTCTTTCATGTCTGTCTCACTAACTCCACGTCTCTCTCTCTCTCTCTCTCTCTCTCTTGCAACCTATCTACCTACCTATATATATACACACATATCTATATTTAGCTACATACACACACACACACGCACAACTCTCTCTCTCTCTCTCTCTCTCTCTCTCTCTCTCTCTCTCTATATATATATATATATATATATATATATATATATATATATATATATGCATGTACATTCGACTGATATTTATACATATTTACATGTGGTAAATTTATATATATGTGTATGTATGTGTCTGTATCTGTTTGTGTGTGTGTGTGTGTGTGTGTGTTTACCTATGTTTATAAGTGTGGAGGATTTCTAGGAAAACGAACGTTAAATAATGATGATGATGATGTAGATATTTATTTTAGACGTGGTAAAAGTGTATGGAAAACACGCATATCATCGAACTAACTACCAATCAATAGAAGCAGAATCAGAACATGAACATAGTGTTTAAAAAAAAATCATAAAATGTTATATTAACATATAGCTTTCATGTTAACAAACATATGTAGACATTGCGTGACAATAATTGAAAAGAAAATTGGACACTGACCAATATTTGTAATGCTAATATGATTTTAAATAAGCAGTCGTGGTGTACTACTTTGTAGGCGGTGATATTTAGTAGTGTGCATTTGTGGCCGGCTGATGGGGATGTTCGATGGTTGGTGCTTTTGACATTATATGGTGGAATGATAATAGAGCTATTCATATAGTTTTTATAGAGAACACGAATATTATAATGCAATACTACAAGCACTGATAACACATTAAATCTTAAATTCCCATAATAATTTTTCTAGACAAGTAAGTTGTTAATCGTTGGAATGACATCGTACTAATGCCCATGTCTTCACACACATATACATGTACACATGCACAGTTGTATACACTAACACATGCATGCTAATAATTCATGGAAACTTCAACTACGCCGATATAGTCATATATAAATCAGTGTCTGTTGTTGCTGACGTGCGTTACGCTCTATTAAAACTGGCCAAATTAGTTTACATCTGAAAAAAAAATTATTGATATTTGTTCACACTTTTGGTTTGTTTGTTTCTTAAGGCAGTTCTGTATGTCATTGTAGTTCGCAATATTTGATGGTGAAGATGCAAAGTCAGGGATAAACCGTATTCCTACTTTACTCTGTAGCCATGATTATTATCTTTCTGGATATTATACTTATTTTCATTAAACAAATAATATTCCACTGGCGAATGATTGCAACCATTTGAACTACAATTTTCATTGTGTGCCTTGTTAAATTCATAATAGATAAATAATCCGAGAAAAACATAATAAAGTTAATACAGCCACAATTAGAATTGAATAGGCGTACGACTCGAAGTTCCTATTATTCTCGGTATTCTAATCCATACTATTGGTATTTTCTATCATTGTTTTGTTCTATTGATTAACATTAGGTCAATAAATCTCTCGCATTTAATCCAACATGATTCATTTACAAAATTAATATAAAATAAACACTCATCAAACGTTCAGAGATTTATAAAAATATTTGGTCAGGAGACTTTTAAAATATAACACTAAAATCACAGAATAACCCTCCCTAGTATTCATATGGATATCAACACGTCTATAAATATGTAAACGTAAACAGTGTTACAGAGCAACAAGTGAAAAAAATATAAATGCGAGTAAGTATTATGTAATGGCACAAACTGTACAATAGATAGCATTTGGAAAAGTGATCTTATTGTTATTAACGACGATATAGCATTTATCCAGAATTGAACTGAAAAGATCTCGCATAAACAACAATGCAAATATAAGCATTTCGTCGCATAGAACCTGTCCGGTCCATTCTGAATTTGTAAAGATCTAATAATACATTAATCACCTGTAGAAAAGTTGAAAATTGACAAATAAGTATTAGATGCAGATATGTTTCAATAAATACTAAATCAATGAATTGTAATTTTTTTAGGGATTTCTCAAACAGAATTTCTTATGAATTTAAACATATCTATTAGCCTTGAACATCATACTAATGTTCAAATAATTAATTGCATTTCCTTGAAGATGGAGCGAATATTATTTCACTCAAATTTATATCTATAATTTGTTGTTAAACATTACGTCTCCATAATTCCAATCTCTATGTTTCACTGCCTGAATATGTAATGCATTGTCATATATAATTGCGAAACAGATTGCTGCCAGATCCATGGAGTATAAACTGCTTCCCTTGTTATTTCTTTTATTTTCTATGAATTGTGTTTGATAACGACAAATTTTGGCTCCAAAGTCAATGTTAGAATATAATTTAGAGAAACACTTCCTGATTGTACAACATATTTTCTAGGATTTCTAGTGACATTATTTATTATAAAATCCGTTATCCACCTTCCGATATGATGCTTCTAAAATAAACTCACTTCGTTATCTATAAACATTTTTAGCAGAGTATATAGATTAGAAGAGTGCTGAACGTAGATACCATTTTCAGAATGATGATACTATTTATAACATTGGTCTCTGTATCACCTCGGTTCCACGCAGTGAATGGAAAAACAATATCTAATAATACATTACCAAACAATAATGTTACCAGTTATTTGAATATATGACTTTAATATTTATGGGATTTCTTTTATTAGGTATATATACATAATGAGTACTCCAAGGTCAAATATTATGTAAAATAGTGATAAAGAATCTCTTTTCCTAGCAAATCCATGCATGATAATTATAAGGATTAATTATAACCATGTCTATATTTCATAATATATCACTCTTAGTACATCAGCTAATGAACAGCACATAAGAATATCAACAAAGTGACAACGATATTAAATGTTGGGTCTAAGGGATAACTCTGTGTGATAATAAGCTCCTCTGGATCTACGAAGCACACATTCTAAATACAATTCCAAACGATAAACATGTGTGCATATAAACAAAAGAATATTCAAAAGTATTGATAATTATTATCATCAGTGTAACCACAACGAACATTCGTGGCAATATATACCCCCATTTCATGATTTATATTGCTCCTGATAACAGCTCCCTACTTAGGTATGTATTATCTGAGAGTTGTTCGATGAAGGTTCAAGTAGTTTTACCTCTAGGTCGTTTCCCAAGATTCGGCTTTCCCAACTGTAGCTTGTGTGTGTATACCGCCCTGCTTCCATCCCCGTTAATGTCCTGCAAATCGTAACCGTCTTTCAACAATTGTAGTTGTTGCTATCCTAGGCAAGTTGCCGTATAAATATCATTTTTAATACATTAAGACGATTTTATGTTTTGTACAATCATAAACATTTAATTATATGCAGCATATTGTTTCTTTTCAAGAGTTAGAATCAGGATTCATGCAGCAGCAATGATTCACCAGAGGTTCTGAAGAATGCTATTTTGGTTACTCTGGGTATATTTAATTCCCATATCGTTTCCATTTCTTTCTTTTTAGACCAGACGTTGAAGTTCTAAAGGTAATGTCCTTTTTTTAACTCATCCTGTTGCTCAAATAGAGAAAGTCATTCACTCAATTTAGTATTCCACCATCCAGTGTGATATAATTCATATCATGTGTAGAAAAATGTTCCTGCTAGAGTATACAACTTTCTGAAGAAGTTTTTGATTTTCATCAATGGTATTTGATAGATAATCTATCTCACCAGCAAACACTTTATCACATACATGAGTTGATGAGTTTCTCTTATTTTTCCTTTCTTGTAAATTCAAAGCCGTTAAAATATTACGTTTGTTGAATTATAGGTGAGGTAATCTAAATATTTGGTTACATCATCGATGGTTAAATCAATAACCGTTTTATATTATCTGCAAAATCCTCACACATAAATGTGATATCGCCTATTGATCCAGGTTCAATGACATTTCATATTATTTCATGAGATCAGTGGTGACAGAAATGTGAGCCAATGTACCATATTGTAGGTCACCAGCGAATATTTAAAACAAATTCTGCCACCATCATGTGAAACCTGAGCTACTGTCTCTGTTTAGAGTACATTTACAGCAAAGACTATGACATGAGGTATACCATATGCAATTATGATTGCTATCAGCTTTCTCCTATTGACAGAGAGACAAAAGCCTTTGAGACTTCAATGAGAGTTAGTAGAGCTTCCACGTTTTTTATTGATCTAATGCCTTCTACTAGACTTCGCAGTGCCAGTATTTGTGAGATAATGGATATATTCTGTTTCAAACCACTTTGATTTAACGTGTTTTGAGCCTAGATGTGGCCTTATTGTGTTTAGTATCATCCTCTTGTATATTTTAGCAGGAACTACTGACGAATTAATTCCTCTGTAATTTGATACGTATCCCAGGTAACCATTCTTGGGAAGACACAATATTCCTCCTGTTCACATTTTCGAAAATAAATTTGGCAGATTTCAAGTATGTTCCTGTTAGCACAAGATAATATAGAATTTCATTGACCCAGTAACAGTACATGATATCATATTTGTGTGTGATGATTTTACTGACAGAATATATCGGTTTTTGAGGTAACCATCGATTGTATAAACGAATATCTGGATTATATCACCTATTATTCAACAAACGTATTAAGGATTTTCAACAAATTGACATCAATGCACACTGATATATGAAATAGCATACGATTATTAAGGCAATATAAATATATATATATATATATATCTTGAAAGGTTTGTTTTTTTCCCGACGGTAAGAAAAGTATTGGAACAGTGAAACGAAATGTTCCTAATAAACTAAACAAAAAAAGCAAAAACAGCAAGAACAAAAATCAGAAAGATTAATATTGTGTTGGCGTTGACTAAGAATAAAACATATGATCTTTTATACATGAAGCTATCTAACCGTTTTGAATATTGTTTGAGAAATACAAAGAAAAAGAAAATTTACGAATATTTTGTTTGACAATATCTGCACACATTCTGAATTGATATGTCTACGTCCATACTTGACTCATGCTTGTAAGGCGTCTTCTAGGTGTTTACCTTGAACAGCTTCTGGTCTTCCGGCATATATATATATATACATATATATATATATAGGTGCAAAGAAATTGTTGCGTCCGGTCCGTAGACAGTATGTCGGGTGAGCACTCGATGCTCGCGCAGAGCAGTGTATAATAGTATTATAATAAAGGGTGAAAGAGTCACTGTTGCATCATAACATGTTTAATAACCTATTACATATGTTTCTCTGTCTATCAGCTCGGGAAACGAATTAGTATTGCTCAAATCTGACTCTGAGACGAGATTACATATTTGGCATATCTGAGGATGTTTCAATTCCAGAGTCAGGTTCGATAAAAAAAACATCCATCCGCGAGCTGATCGACATTAAAACATATGTAATATGTTATTAAATATGTTCCTTTATTCTTATACTATATATATATATATATATATATATATATACTATACTCAATTTCCTCTCCCAATTAGTATAATCAACCAAACAAAAAAGCAATTAAACCAGGCTATAAGATTAAAAGGCCACCGTAAAGAAATAATAGATAAATAAACGATAGCCATTTATTCGCCATCAACAGCCATAGAATATTTACCCATCATTTCAATAGCACGTGGAAATCGATTAAATATATCGTCAACTATACACAATTAGATATAAAATAAAAGTTAGAAGAAAAAATACATATACACATACCAGGATTACGTTTCTCTCTCTCCCTATATATATATATATGTGTGTGTGTGTGTGGGGGTGTGGGTGTATATATATATATATATATTAGAAAGTGGGATTTTTTTTACAAAATGAAAAATAGCCGAGGTGTCCTACACGAGTGAAAGTATAAAGAAAAAAAGATGAAATCGAAAATGCAACTGGAGTCTTATTTAAAAAAAATATATTTATATTTATTTGGTTCCTTTACCGGTTTCGCAGTTCTTCTGCTTTTCAAAAGTATAGTTGAAATGAAGGGTCTGTGGTTTTTCTCACATCTGGTTGGTCTTTGAATGTTACTTGTTTTATATGGAAAAAAGTGGCTCGAAACGCCAGTTTTTAG
>OZ024746.1:36259736-36272236 GCA_964016885.1 Eledone cirrhosa
TATATATATTTACATATGTATATATACATATATATATATATATATATATGTGTGTGTGTATGTGTGTGTGTGTGTGTGTGTGAGTCTATGTTATGTGAGTGTGTGACAGTATTTGCATGTGTGTACGTTTGTAACTATGTGTGTTGGGATGGGCCGTGGACTAAACTAGCCGGAGCATCCACAGATTGTTCTGTGGTTATCGATGTAACCGCATGTCAACAATATATATATATGTACATACATAGATATATATATTTTTTCTAATATATAGTGGCAATTTAGTGTATGCACCATTAAATTGTTCATATTCTCGAGCTGGCGGCATATAATGCTATTTTAGTGACCTTCACCGTGTACTTTAGTTGCGCTAAGGCTATACGACTATGAAAGCTATACCTCGATGCGATGTTAAACTACGTTCTTGCGAAATTGCTCAACTGATATAAATATATATTTTGAAATATACATTTATACAAAGAATTCCGTTTCACTTTACATGATATCCGCTGAATATGAGCTCATTTTCCTTTTTGCGTTTGTATATGTGTTGTTATTGATTCAAAGAATACATAAAAGCTTTCTTGTGTTCAACAAATATTGAAAGTAATCGTAAAGTTTGTTTAAAGACTTTAACAACTTAGATTACATCAATTGAATCCAAAATGCATCATGGAAAATGTGCTTGTTTGTTTGTTTCGTTTGCAGTTTTTATTATTTTTTTTTCTTGCTTTGTTGGACGTTTTGTTATTTCATTATATTTAATCGTGTGTATTTTTTTCTTTCTCTAGGCGCATTTAATAGAATATTTTAAATGACACCTTTTATCAACAATAAGAGACACATAGCTATTTCTGTTAAGTAGTTTTCTATTTATTACCTTCTTGTTTCTATTCCCCATCATTTATTATTATTTTATTGATGTTACTGCATTTTTGTAAAAGTTGTTTTATATAATTTTTGTTTTTATTGTAGTTTTATAATTGTTTTTCTTTGTTCCACGATGCTATCAACTTTCCATGTACTTAACAATCACCAATAGAATTTTGCCCGACATATTGACGAGTTCAAGATAATAAATATTCTAGACGATATGTTGTAGATGTCATTAGCTTACATAATGATACGCAGTACCATTATAGAAAAGGAAAGTACATTTAAGTAAAAATAACAACAAAAATATATATTTAAGAAAAACATCCCTAATCCTACAAATGGTGGACATGTATTAGAAGTAATACCAGTTGTTGATTATTATTATGAAATTATGTTATGAATTGACATAAAACAGCTGAATTATTCCTGTCTCAGTAGCAATCAATAGAATCACCTGAGAGTATTTCGAAGACAACATTGAACAGCGAGAGACGTACTGATCTTGGTCAAACACTTAGGGATATTACCCTAATATTTCACATAAATCAAATGCACTCATCTAAAAAAAGAAAAGTAAATAATTTAGGCCTTCGGTATAGATAATAATTGTTTCTACTTTTGGCACAAGGCCAGCGATTACCCAGTGTATTACTGCTTCTTTATTTTATCGACCCCGTAAGGCAAAGTTAACCTTGGATATAGATAATAATGATTACATTGGTATTTTCGTCAGGCTGAATATCAGGCTGAGCAAGATCAGATACATGACGTAACAGTTTCTCAATTCTGAACTCCACCACCAATTTACCATGCATATGAAGAACTTGGACATGTTGCAATCGATTTTGAATGAAATATATAGAAATACATTGTTGTTTATCTAAACGTATTTCAGATTGTAATAGGCAAAACGCCACTGCAAATGCTGGTCATGAAAATTTCAAAAGGTAAATATGATTGCATGAGAGAGGAATAAACAATTAATTTCACACCAGATATTGATGATGATATTGTAAATATCTAGAAACGATGATTATAAGTTGGAAAAGTTTATTGTTTCAAAGGAACTGCGAAGGAATCAAAAGGAAATGAAAACGAGTGTGTTAAAACCGAACATTGTCATGTCAAATTGATTTCTAATTTTGTCTCATGGCCAGCAATTTCGGGGAGAAGGCAAAGTGGATTTTAGCAACCCCAGTAATTGATTTGTACATTATTTTATCTAATTTGGAAGGATGTGTGTCAAAGGTGACCCAGGTGAGTATAATTGCAATATGCAGAGGATACCATCATAGAAAGGCAAATAACTTCTATTATGGACCGATATAAGCACATAAGCAACGTTACGAGAATACTAAATATGAAGCAGATTTGCTTTCTGATATATTGCTATAAAAAAGAAGATTCAACTCATTGAATTGAAGTAAATGTTGAGATATTTCACACAGCATTTATTTCCAGAATAATAGACAATCCCTGCTAATCAACTTGCAGTAGACAGATTCATATTAGGCGTCATGTATTTAGTTATCAGCTCGGTTTCTTGAAAATTGGGTTATGTGGAGTTTTATATCACGTCGACTCCATAGAATGAAAATCATATTGATTATTTAATACGCCGAAAGAGCTAATAGGTCTGTATCATATGCCCTTATATAACTCAGTTGCCTATGAAAATTAAACGTAGATTTAAATTGGCAAACCATTTTGTGATACAAAAACACATTCGTGAAATGGTTTAATATATTACCGAGAAGATAATATATGAACGCGTCCGCTTGAAACATATCTTCTTGTTTGGTAAGTATTGCAACCAGTAACGCAAAGGTATTCGTGATGACGAAAATGAAATTGTTAAGCAGAATTAGCTTAAGCGATTTGATAGCATGTTTTGATGACTTAAGCCTTCCTCCTGAAGTGGGCCGATGAAAAAGTTTGAAAATAATAGCAACATTACATGATCCCATTATAGTAGAAGGCAGCATACCCTGTATAGCTAAATCTATATAGAAAAAGTATTTGTATTTATAAAAGCACACATTATCTTCCCGAAGGTAAATGACAGCCAGTGAGGTATATGGCAAAGATAAAATGAGTATTATCAATAGTACAATTATGGCAAACGATGCACTGCATTTTACGCGGTGAATTATAGGATAAAAAATACAAAAGGCCCGTTCAATGCCGATAGTCGTTGTAATCCAAGTTGAAATAAATCCAAAAAAGGCAGTAACTAAAAAGACAAATCTGCATAAGTGTTTTATGTCATTCAGGATGCTTATTTCGTACAAATGGGACATGACAATGATTCCGTAGCCAAACATTGCAATTGTATCAGTAACATTCAAAGTTAATATATAAATCCATAGTTTTGAGCGCCTCGCTTTCTGTCTGACAATTGACACAAAACAATATGTGTTAGTCAGAGAACCAACGCATATTAGGAATATTAAAACGCATTCCTTTACTACGTGTTCAATTTCCATCTTTCCCGGCAAGCGTCAATTCCTATAAAAAAAAAGAAACGATTACTAGCATGTACTAATACATCCATTCATATATATATATATATATATATATATATATATATATATATTTATATATATATATATATATATATATATAATTATATATATATATATATATATATATATATAATTATATATATATATATATATATATATATATATATATATATATATATATATATATATATATATATATATATATATATATAATTATGTATATATATATATATATATATATAAAATAATACTGAAACGAAGTCATCGGATATGAACGACACACACAACGTTTTACATAAGTTATTATCCTTAAGATACCAACCCAAATGAAGACAGAGTGCACAATAATATGTTAAATTGTAAGAAAAAGGAATTCGTGTGGGTAGAGGATTAGATTCTCTCGTCCCGGACTAATGATAAGTTCCCACTACTCCATCTGCTAGCGACAGTCCATATGGAGCTGACGTTCATAGAAAACTATTATTAAGCATTGCGTAATTCGGCTAAAAAGGAGCTGCCAGTCTTGGTTTGAGATCGCCATTACAGTATTAAACGTAACTCTCAGTGTCATGTGAGAGTGCTATGAAGATGTAATGCAATTACTACTCCACTGACCACGTTGGCAATTTTCTCAAAATGAACAAAGAGAAAATTTTCCAGGAATTATATATATATATGAAATCAAATAAAACAGCCAGAAGCAACACATGCACAATTAACTCCTCATCTCTCTATCTATGTATCTGTGAACATCAGCTATCCGGAGATTCTGTGTGGAGGGTTGTTTCAAACGTGGCTGAGACAAACAGGGCCGGTGCCATTTCATGTATTTTTTGGAACGGACAAATATCTCTTCAAAGCCAATATACAAAACTGTTTGAAGAGGTTTGAGATGTACGTGAGAGTGGATAATACTTGGGCCCGTCCGCAGGATCTTACAAAATGTCTGTCAAAGAGGATCTTAAGAATGCAGACTAAACAGAAGCTAACTGTAGCTGATAATTCCAGGAGAATAGATATTTTCTGAGTAAACGTTCTGAAAGGTGGAGCAAAAACCAAAATATTACTATCTGTTATAAACCTCTTATGAAGCCCACCTGCATTTGGAGGTAAAAATTAACTCTGAAGAGATCAATGTGTTCTGGGATCATAGAAGCCGACTGGAATAATTATGAAACATCTCCTCTCCGCTAAATATAACGTATGTGCTGCCATTTCTGAGAGAACATTGATTGGCCAACACTGTGTCACACAATTGGTGCCACTGCTACAGTCACAACATATCTCGATATGGAGATCCTGCAATACATCAAAATTCAGCTGCAAATAAAATGATTAAAAAACAAATAAGTAGAAATTCGCTCAGTAAACCCATTTCTGAAAATAATTCAAAAACACGCGTGCCTCCCAGATGTAAATTTTGAAATAACATGTAAACAGAGTATTTACAATATATAACGCCAGCATTTTAACACATACCATAGGTGTACATGAATAATTCCGGTCAGAATGCGCAGCCATCCAAAAGCAATTAATCACAAACAGGTACAATTAAAGACACAACAAAAAACATAAATCTATATCTCAGATAGAAGAAACATCACAATCATGATTACAGAAATAATTTCTGACGGAATCAAAGTCACTATATAAGTCACAAGTACAAGGGAAATTATATACAATGCGGAAATACAATGCGGATTACAAAAAGTAACGTGTGGTACAGATACTGATAATAGGAATAATATAGTGGAAAACCATTCTGAGATCTATATAATCAAATGTGTAAACCGGACGTACACTGAGACGTTTAATAACAGAGGGAACTGAAGGCAACAATCGTATCTAAACATCCATTAATCCTAAAAGGACTAACATTTCCACCAAATCCTCAAAGCATAAATGTAACCGAAATCAAAGATTATATTTCGAAATTCTTCGGAAGACTCAGAGTATCTACACAATTAGTTGGAATGAAAACCGTGATAGATCATTAATCAAATAAAGGAAACAGAATCAAAACTCAAAATTTAGGATTTGAGGCCTTAATGATATTTGTAAATACATCGCAAACATTCCAGGGGACGACCTGGATATGAGACAAAGTACATCTTCACTATATAAAAATCGAACCAGTTAAATGAACATAAACGTATGCGTGGTTGTCCCTATGTACACAAAAGCACTACCTACACATGGTAAAGAATATGCAACAATTCACATAAAGAAAGCAAAGTTTTCAAACTTCAGAAATTAAATATAAAGCTCGAATAATTTCTACACACGTAGCAGAATTGTTTAACTGATAAATATATTTATATGTAAAACAAGATTTATGTTTTGATTGCATAACATCGACAGATAAAGAATAAATTGTCAATGTGACATGCGAAAATAAACACTCCCCCATCGACCCTTATGATAGGTCCTATATCACGTAAAAAACTGCTCTGATGTCTTACTAAATAATTTAACCAACTATAATAAATAAAATAAAACGCCTAAACGGTTTCGTTTGATTTGTGAAACTATGTCGGCACGTTCCATATGATTACGGAATCGAGGCTACTATATACTTACTGGGATTCTCCTCTTTACGATCAGCCAGACTATTAATTAGACATGGTTATCAGTTTATCTTAAACAGCCAATTATTTAATGTTCGACGAAACAGCATTCAAACAAAAGTCAGGAACAGCTAGGGGAAAAATCCACTAACAAAAGCAAATATAGTCATGCGACACTATGATGGAATAGTTTACGAACACTCGTCAAAAGTGTACGGGGATGAATAATACACTCTAGTGTCCAATTTACTATGTAATCCAGTAAGAAAAACAGATGTTTAGATATACTAACACCAAAAGAGAATACAAAAATGGAGATATTAGCAGCATCTCATCGAACACATTACCATACATTGCATGTAATGTAGCAAAAGATAATTGTACAATAGTCACAAACCCAACACAAAGATGAACTTATCCCAGAAGGAATGAATAGAGATATCCTTCTAAAGAAACCATCTTCAGAATTCAATCAACAATTTAAAAAATAATCAAAGTATATTAAACACTTGTAACTCCGAAAGACGCAAAACGATATGTTGTGTAGCATACACTGAGCATTCTAATACGAAAAATATACGAATTCACTCCCATATACCGCTAAAACACTATATTCTACTAAAGGACAAACAATGAAAGACAACTTACACGAATATGAAATTATCAAAATTATAAGACAGCCAACGTCACGTGAATATTGATTTAAAGATAATGAAACACTTGAAGTCAGAAAATGTAAGCTAGCTAGATGTGGATTATACAGCTACCTACACTAGATTCCCCGTGTCTCCCATTTCATCTACGTATTTAATGTTATTAGTATGTGTTGTTTAATGTTGTTTAATGCTGAAGTTTGGAATACCCTCTATAAACTCATATGCGTAAGAAAGTATTACTAAATCAGAAGCCCACATGATAAATTGATTCAAGGAAGATATATTGAAATCTAGCATACAAATGGCATTCTTGTCATCCGAAGATAGATGAAATGTATTCCAATTTTGCTACACTCAACATTCAACCCTATAATAAGTAAACATACCTTTCGCTGTGGGTGTTATGAGTTACATTCATGTCGCATCAAGTCTAGCATCAGTGAGGAAGCCAAATTCAAATATTTCGAAATATCAGAAGTGCCGATAATCGGTGGGATTCTCTCGCCTGGTGCCTATGAAAAATACATACGACAGTATATATAGATATTTTCAAATAGAATTATATAAACATATATCTTATAAAGATTTCAAGTACGACGGTATCTAGATGTACGCTACGTTAGGGCTAAATATAACGAATGGTAGCCCATTAACCCCACACTGTATGGACAGCTTCTCTTCATAACTGTATTATTCTTACAAATATGTATAATATGCTTGCTATATATATATATATATATATATATATATATATAATGTATAATAAACAATACAATATAATTACCTCACTAACAGAGGTTTCCCGAATAAGACGAATACGAAAAACGTCCTCATTCGTTCATCGAACAAGGCAATTTAAAACATAGTGAAATATTTGAAAAGTCTCCTCAAGAAAGGCAAGAGTTTAACGGGCAAAAAATATATAAATAAAAGTAATGCAAGAGATATATAAAAAATAAGGAAATATAGTTAGGGTATGTGTATATGTATGTATATACACTCACAAATGTACATATGCGTGTATGTACAAATGCATGTGTATGGTGAAAATGTGTGCGTAAGTACATATATGAGGGCAAGTATATTTGTGTCTATGTGACTACAAATACGTAGATAATATGAGTTGAAAAAGAAATTGTAAGATAATATATTTAACACGCATCCAGATACAGGTATTAAATACACATACTAGTATGAAAGCACGCGTATAAACACACACACACGCGCGGTCACTTATATGCGGAAGATAAATAGGGAAGGGAGTGTAATAGTAAAAAAGAAGTGTCATTCTCGATATATGTTCAAATTTGAAACAATACATGAGAATGAAAAAATGTTTAAATCAAAGAGAAAGTAATCAATTAACACTAGAAAAAAGAAAACAAACATAGGTACGCACGTACACACACATATATATATATATAAATATGTATACACTCAAATACGTACATCCAAAAGCGCATGCATGCGTACATACATACACACAAGGCACGCATATATATATATATATATATCGCCACATATATATCTAATGACACCTACGTACGCGACTATATATATATACATATATACATACACACCCATACATACGTATAAATATACACACATATACATTCACATACATTCACCCGCATACATACACACGTATAAATAAGTATGTAAAAAACATAGATATTAAAAAAAACATAGATTAAAAATACACATACACACACATATATACGTACGCACGCACACGTACGGAGGGGTTCGTATACATATACAGAACGTATACACACATATGCACACTCACACGCATAGATACAGATTATAAACCAGCCGTATGAATAAATGAGTACAAATATAAAATCGGCTGCGAGACAAAAGAATATATCTGGTGTGGAAAACGCAAGTGACACCCTTATCAGGTAGTGAAAGAAAATAGGGAAGTATAATGTGGAACGTGAAGATATTAGGTAAGTGAATCGAAAAGTTACAGGTGGATGTGAAGTAAAAATAAAAATAAAATTAAAAATAAATTAAAAAATGAAAGTTAATCAGAAAGAGAAGTCTGTAAGGAGGATAATATAAGGAAAGTAAAGAATAAGAGTTTATGGAGGATAAGTATCTGAAATTGAGTTAAGTTTATATGAGCTGGAAAGAAAGTTTGATTTCATGTGTGGGCATGTGTTGAAAATTCTGTTTTTGTATTTAGGCAGGTTTTTGGTGATTTAAGGTTCTGTAAAATCCAATAATTTTCACTTATGCAGAGTCTGCATTTTCTTGTTCCTCCTGCATATTCTTTAGATTGGTTCAAAATTGACCAATCCAATTTAACTTGGATACCTTGGCCTTTCAAATCCCCAAAGCCAGAGCTGTTGTGAATCTGTTGTGAATCAATAAGAAAACACCCAGAGAACATCAACATTGCTCCTGTAGAGTCAAAAGTGAATGCCCATTACAAGGTAAATGCAACACCAAAGCCATTGTTTATGCGGCTAAAGTGACAACCATTAGCAAAACCTACCAGCCACCAGCGAATGATATGTGGGTATGACACAAGACAAATTCAAAACGCGTTATTACTCACATGTCGCATCTTTCCGACATCCAGAAAAAAGATTCACAACAGCACTGGCTAGCAGAATATGGGATTTGAAAGACCAAGGTATCCAAGTTAAATTGGATTGGTCAATTTTGAACCAATCTAAAGAATATGCAAGAGGAACAAGAAGAAGCAGACTCTGCATAAGTGAAACATATATGATTTTACAGAACCTTAAATCACCAAAAACCTGCCTAAATACAAAAACAGAAACTTTCACCAGTTGCCCACACATGAAATCAGACTTGCTTTCCCGCTCATATAAACTTAACTCACTTTCAGATACGTAGCCTCCATTAACTCTTATTCTTCACTTTCCTTAAATTATCCTCTTTACAGACTTCTCTTTTTGATTTACTTTCATTTTTAACTTTATTTTTAATTATATTTATATTTTTACTTCACATGCACCAGTACCCCCCCCCCCCCCCTACTTTTCGATTCACTTACCTAATATCTTCACATTACACATTTTACTTCCCTATTTTCTTTCAGTATCTGGTATCGGTGTCACTTGCGTTTTCCACTCCAGATATATTCTGGTGTCTCGCAGCCGATTTTATATTTGTACTTGTTTATTCTTACGGCTGGTTTATAATCTGTATATATGCGTGTGATTTTGTATATGTGTGTATACGTTCTGTATATGTATACGAACCCCTCCGTACGTGTGCGTGCGTACGTATATATATGTGTGTGTATGTGTGTTTCTTATATCTATGTTTTTTTTATATCTATGTTTTTTACATACTTATTTATACGTGTGTGTGTATGCGGGTGAATGTATGTGTATGTGTATGTATATGTGTTTATATGTATACGTATGTATGGGTGTATATGTATATATGTATATATATATATAGTCGAGTACGTAGGTGTCATTAGATATACATGTGGCGATATATATATATATATATATATATATATATATATATATATATATATATATATATATATATATATACGTGCCTCGTGTGTATGTATGTACGCATGCATGCGCTTTTGTCTGTACGTATATGTGTGTATAAATATATATATATATATATATATATATAACGAAGGAAATGTGGTAAGGAACCAGGTGGACCATAACGCACCAAAGTACTCAATACTTGGGGTAGTAGAGTGGGAAATAGGAACCAGTAAGACCCCGACAGCTGAGCTCAAGCCGTTTCGACGGCTAATTCTGGACTAAATGAACATTTATCCTGGTATTTAAATAGCCGATCTTCTCAAGGGGTAATTCCATATATGGTCAAAGTGATTGTCAAAAATCAGTAGTAATTCTGTGATTGCAAATTAGTAGGGGAGATGGTGGCTAAACCTGCCAGTAGGAGAAAGAGGGGAGGGGTGGAGTAGACCCAATCAAGCGTTGGTAGTGCCAGCTACAGGTGGGCATGAGGTCAAAGAAGATACTGGGGAGGGGGAGGGGGAGGAAGTCGGAACGGTAGGTAGAACAATGGAGGGTAAAAATATATATGAAAGAAAAAATACTGAGAGTGAAGAAAAGCGAATAAGTGTAGAGAAAAAAAAAAAAGAAAAAAAAGTAAAGCAAGTTCTACGACCTAGGTCTCTAACTATTATTAGGCTAGAATAAATAAATAAATAAAGAAAGAAAGAAGTAAAGAAAGAAATAAAGAAATAACGAAATAAGTAAAAGAACTAGGTGGGACGGTTAAGGCAAGGACCCTTTTAAGAGGTATAAGAACGTAAATGATACGGTGACGGGTCAACAAAAGGGGCCAAAATACTAAAGAGACTACCACGAAATAAATAATAAAGGTTTCTACCCGGGCACAATGCCAGCAACCACCTAGTGCAGCAAAGTGAACTAGTACGAGATAATAATTCTGACGTCCGAGCCCTCAACACCTGCCATTCCCATGCCTTCTTCACCCGATATGTAGATGACATACTCATCCTTACATCATCCCATGAGGAGGCAGAGAAAATATACACAACATTCTCCAGCATGGACGCCAGTATAAAGTTCAGCATGGAACACCCCGATGACCGCGAATCCCTATCCCTACTGGACTTCCAACTCAGGGTAACAGAGGAAGGCAACATCCACACCTGCTTCTATAAAAAATCCGCCAGCAGGGACCTGTTCGTACATTTCAGATCGGCCCTCCCACTCTGTGCCAAGTTCGGATACATAAAGAACGAACTGGCACGTATCAAGAACAAATGCACCGACGCCAGAGACCGAGACACACACACCACACATTTCCTGGAAGTACTCAAACTGAACGGATACACGACATCCACCACAAGCCGTGCCAGAAAGAACAGAGGACACCACACCCGAGGCACTAACACTTGCTTCCTGAAGCTCCCCCACTTCAGTGAAGAAACAACAGCAGCCATCCGCAGAGCCATCAGACGAGAGGGACTGGATATCCAACTGGCCCACTCGGGTCCTTCTTTGCGCGGACGGCTGGCCAAGAGACACTCCACCAGACATAACAACTGCTGCAGACTAGCCAACTGCCCCAACAACGACACAGACCTATGCCACCAGGCTTACGTAGTATACAGACTAGAGTGTGACAAATGCAACAACTTCTACGTAGGTAGCACCACCAGACCACTCCACATAAGAATAAAAGAACACCTCAATACTAACGCTTCCTCATTTAAGAAACATCTAGTTAAATGCAAAAACACCGATAAAAACATAACAGTTAGGATAGAAACTAAGGAAAGAAAACTCGGCAATCTTTGAATTAAGGAAGCACTTATTATAGATAAAACACATCCACCAATCAATAATAGACTAGAGCTCAACACCAAATTTATAACCTGATAGGGCTTCTAGCCCCATATTTACACACCCCACACACACACACACGCACACACACACACGCTTACACCTCCACTTATTCTATCTCACACATACACACACAAAACCAGTTCTAACACCAGATAACACCTACCCCCCCACTTTTACGATTAGACCTATCTTCCCACACACACACCACACACCCACATACCTACACCTCCATGCATTCTCCCACACACATATACAGGCACGTATATAAAATTTGAAAAAAAAAAAAAAAACCCTAAACAAACCCCTCTTAAAGGGAGACTACTCTTTATCCACCTAATTTTAATTCTTTGATATTAGAGTTAGAACAGATACTCTATACTATTTCCGGTCAGCATGGCTTGACTAGAGATTTAAGACGCTGGTTTGAGACCTTTACTTCCCTCCGAAGAAGAGATATTATCTCGAAAATTAAGGACATTTAAATAAATTCAAGGTGAAAGACGAATTCTCATCAATATCTTT
>OZ024746.1:36277236-36282236 GCA_964016885.1 Eledone cirrhosa
TGTGTGTGTGTGTAGTAGTAGTAGTAGTAAAGAGGTTCATTATTGTGATAATGGTCAGTAGGGATGGTTTGTGAATTGCAGTCATGTTGACAGGTCAACAGTTCAGGTGCCTATTGAGACAAGTGTGTGTGTATGTGTGTGTGTGTGTGTGTGTAGCAGAGTAATTCGTGGTGGAGGGATCGGTCAGTAGGAATGTGTATGTACGTGTGTGGGGGAAATTTTAACATGTTAAAAGATATTTTTAATCTTTTGTCTTATACGGAGAAGTTTGTGTGTGTATATGTCTCTCTGTATGTTAGTGTACGCGTGTGTATGTGTATGTGTATACACATGTGTGTGTATTTATATGTGTGCATGTGTGTGTGTGTGGGGGTGGACCAGTATTTTTGTGATACTGGTAAGATTGGTGTACATTATTCGATATTTTCAGTAAAAACGATTCTCTCAATAGAACATCAAAAGCCTTAATAATAAAAGTTGTGAAATGATATATAGTATTGTCATAACACCAAGGTGTGTGTGAGTGTCCAGATTGTACGTACTGCAAGGGGAATCCATTAGGCCCTGCCGTATTGGATATACTTGTGTACAAATATGTATGTGCCCATTAGTGTGCAATGCATGTGTGCGTATATGTATGTGTGTCGGCACGTTTATATCTATAGACATCAAAATGTATGCACATTTGTGTATATTTGTGTTGCACCGTAGAACATGTGTGTTTACGTATGTCATTGTGTTTATATGTGGATAGAGATGTATGTAGGATGTATGCTGATGTGGGTATGTATGTTGACGTGTGTATGTTGTGGGTTCGTCTTAGGGAGAAGTGTTTAGACGGGGTCCGTATTTGTTAATAAAGTGAGATTCCTTGCTGATGCACTGGGTGTGGGTGGCATTATCTTTAAATTTGTAGAAGGGAAAGATTCTGAAGTTGGGATGATTTTGGGCGTCACACGTATCAATGTGTTCACTCAGTGGTATTTTCTTGTATTCCCATATTTTAATTTGGGATCTATGGACATTTATGCGTTGGCGGAGGCTGTTTTTGGTCTGGCCTATATATTGTGCTCGCCAATCTGAGCAAGTTAATACATATATTAGATTTTCTGATGCGCATGTGAAATTGTGTTTTACTATAAAGTACTTTGGCATGTGTTAGGGTGTTTTTCATTGACTTAGATTGTCTTTTGCTCTTTATCATATCGTGTGTTCGTAGGATTTGGTTCATTCTATGGTCCTTTTTTAACACAGGGATGTTCTGGGGGATGGTGTTAAAGGCCTCATTGTTGAGGGGGTTGTGTGTGGAGATGTATGGAAGAGCTTTTAGTTTCGGTTGATTTACTTTAGGGTGTCTAAGGTCCTGGGTACTGAGTTTTAGGGCACGTTGGATTCCATTTAGTGATGCATAGTAGTCCCTGCCTATGAGTGTCCTTTAGTTCTTGTAGCCGTAAGTAACAGGTGTTTTTATTGGAGACTATAGTACAGATCTCTTGGCTAAGTTGTAAGGAATATTAATTTTAACGTGTCTAGGGTGGCAAGAGTTGAAAGGAAGATATTGCTTGGAGTCTGCGCGTTTATAGCATATGTCTGTTTCTATTTTTTGTTATGCATCTTAATGAGAGAATCGTTTCTACAGAAAATATCGAATAATGTACAGCATTTTTACCAGTATCACAAAAATACTGGTCCCCTCCCCCACACATACATATATACACCCACACATACACACGCGTACACTAACATACAAAGAGACATATACACACACACACACACACTTCTCCGTATAAGACAAGAGCTGAAAAATAGCTTTTACCATGTTAAAATTTCCCCCACACTTGTACAGACACATTCCTACTGACCGATTCCTCTACGACGAATTACTCTGCTACACACACACACACTCGTCTTAATAGGCACCTGAAGTGTTGACCTGTCAACATGACTGCAATTCACACACACATCCCTACTGACCATTATCACAACAATTAACCTCTTTACTACTACACACGCACACACATATTTGTCTTAAAATACTTTTTTTTCAGTGACTTCTCAATCAGTAAAGGTACATTTGGCGCAAAATCAATTTTTAACATTTACCTGACCTCTACCGACCAATCAAAATTGTTTTGACCACAAGAATTTTTGCAACACGAATTGGCGCGAAACTTATTTTAATACATCTGGAGCCACTTTTTTCACATAAAACAGTTATAATTTCCAAAACTAATCAGATTAGAGCAAACATCACGGGCGCTCTATCTCAAAATTATTTTTGGAAAGCCTTAGAAATGCGCAACCTGTAAAAACTTAAAACCAAAACTGAATACTAACCAATACTTATTACTAATTTTTACTTATTCCTAATTAAACTATTTTTCACTGGGAACAATTTGTCAGCATTTTCTTTTCCTTTCACCAATAATTCATAACTCTTGTGTTACACCTCTATTCTTCTAATATATATATATATATATATATATATATATATATATATATATATATATATATATATATATATATATATATATATATTCATATATACATACACATTTATATAGATATATATATATAACTTTCTTTTATATATACCAAGTATATTATACATATTTATACGAATAAAACAGTTATGAAGAGATGCTGTCCATAGAGTTTCGGGTTAATCAGCTACCATTAATATATATATATATACATAAATATATATATATACTATATATAAGTATGTGTGTTTATGTATGTACGTATGTATGTGTGTGTATATGTGTGTGTGTAGTAATAATTGATTCTACTTTTGGCACAATGCTAGTAATTAACCAGTACATTACTGGTACTTTATTTTATCGACCCCGTAAGGATGAAAGGCAAAGTTAACGTGTGTAGTAATAATAATGAAACAAAGCTGTCGAACATGACCGACAAATCATCGGTGGTATTCTCTCTCACTCAATAATACAACTAAATCTGTTTTTAGAAGGCACAAACTCAATAATATTTACATACATAACGACACGTTAATCAGTGTGAAAAACATGATTTCGTGTGGGTAGGAACATCGATTTTCTGGCCCATGACCAATGCCTTATTTTATGTGACTTCATCTGCTAGTGGCAGTCCATGTGGATCTACAATGAGCAGCGATTGGGTAATGTTATTAAACATTACTCAAATAGCTAGAATCACGTCTTCAGCAGCGATTAGATTCCCAGGAACGGACAGTTCCGCACAGCTATCCACCGCACCACTCCGATTAGCATCGGCTAGTGTAGTAGTAATCCCGGCTTCCATTGATACTTGACTTAACACCAATTCCTAAGTAAGTGTGTCCTGACCAATCATATGGAACACTTTACGTCAAATTGAAAACGTGAACAGGCAATAAATCACTCAACAAGAGGCTTCCATAGAGAAAGAAAAATAGTTATGAATAAATCAAACTACAATAGAGAAAATAAAAAAATTCCACTTACAATGTCAATACGGCTTAATCCACTGCGAGTATAAAATAATAATGAAACGAAGCTTTCGAAAAGGACCGATACATATATAAATACATAGTTGTTAGAATGATTTAAATGCAAATTTCCCGCATGAAATCATTTTTAAATCAGCAATTGATCCGGTTTTCTGTTCTTGCGCTTGCAAGTGTCTTTTCTGTGAGCCTGTCCCTTTTTGCATTTCTCAACCATTAAAAAAATAATCAATATTTATATCATGAAATACTTGTTTTTAACCTTATTTCTTGTAACATATTTTATTTATTAAATTTTGAAAAATTTCAACATAAGCTGAATATCATTTTGTGAATAAAGTGTATTTTCTCTTTAAAAAAAAACGGTTTTAGTTCTGGCTTCACAAATATGATTTTGAAATACCTTTTATTGGTAATTTATTTTACATTGTATTTCTTCCATGATGGAACATAATGAATATATATTCTTTTCTCTGAAAGAACCTATTCAAGAATAAAAAATGTCACATTGTTTTAATGTCAAAAGAAAATTGTTCCTCTATCTTAGAAATGATATTGAGGAAAGCTCCTAGAAAATGGTTAAAGAAAAATAGAATAATGCGAAACAGAGACACACATAGTTACACAAAAAACGCAAAGCATCATATGCCTACGCATTATTACTGGTTGGTCTACATATGCATTTTAGTCTATCTGTACATGTAGGCTTGCACATCATGCAGTAATTTGAAGAAGTGTTGAATATGCTGTTGTTAAATAAATCTCATCTCTTCTGAGCAGTAGGCATGCTACAATGAAAACGAAACGCTCATAAGGAATTTATGTAACCTTAGAAACCAGAGGTTTCTGGTTTCTAAGGTTACATAAATTCCTTATGAATACTTACCCCTTTCCCCGATGATATGTATATATTTAAACCATATACATACTCACACAGTAATCCCCATACATACACAATCATACATATGATCTTGAATATGTCACAAGCTAAAACTGGTCAATTTTTATGACAAATATCCATCTCGTTAATTTACCAACGCTGTACTCCCCAATGCATCATGTAGTACTGCTCAGAGACTCAAAGTTCTGATGATCCCGGTCCTTGTACCGTATGGTTCTAATATATATATATATATATATATATATACAAACACACACACATATATATATATATATATATATATATATATATATATATATATATATATATGTGTGTATGTGTGTGTGTGTGTCTGTCTGTGTGTGTATGTGTGTGTGAGTGTGTTTTTTGTGTATATATCCTTAACACCGTTTCCTTTTTGCTACTGTTGGTTTCCAATTACGCATTTGCCTTGGTAAGCAAAAATAGATGCTTACTTACATACACACATATGTGCATTTATATATTTGTAACCTAATTGCTGGACACACATATGGATGCGCAAGTCTGGCTGCTGCATGAGTGAATGTGTAAATTTAAACATTAAATATTCAGGTCTGTAAAATGGCAGATTAAATATTTCGTATATTGAAAAGCCTATCAGCTAGA
>OZ024746.1:36287236-36312236 GCA_964016885.1 Eledone cirrhosa
TGTAAATAGTTTGTTTACAAATGAGCGCAGAAAGCAAAGAAGACAATAATGTTTAAGGAAGAAAAAAATCTAACATCAAAATATACGAAATATATTTATAAGCCTTTGAGAAAAAGGATTTTAAACTAGTAAAGTATTAGATATTAGCTGTATACTTTATGGAATATTCTGTGGAATTTATGCAAGGAGAGAGAAAATAAATCAGTGCGTCTATTTATTATAGAATCTAATATTAGATATACTGGTAAATTTCTCACATAAAACAAAGATTACACGTTCTGGATAGGGAGGCATTCAAGTAGGGAGAGGCAGAACAAACTTTCCTCCAAGAGATGTTATAGTTAATATTTTTGTCTTTCAAGGAGCATATGAGTTCTGAGAGTGCCGTGTTAGTTGTTTTAAGTTGGTATCTAAAATAAGAATTGTGATTATAAAATCTCACTTTGAAGGAGGTGGAAGTGGAAACGAAATAGGTAAAGGAATTGGTATCAGTAATAACTTTACATTCATATACTAAGTTTTTTTTAAGACAATGGTTATTGATCTTATATTATATATATATATTATATATATATGTATATAAGTGCGTTGAACGCATATTGGTACAGTAAAATTTCATCATCATACCGGGAAGTATTAGTAGTCTAGATCTTGTTGAGTTGCATATCTGTAGCCGGAGATTTGCCTATTCTGTAATTAATACATACATATATATATATATATATATATATATATATATATGTATATATGTGTGGGTGTATATATATATGCATATATATATATATATATATATATATATATATATATATATATATATATATATATATATATATATATATATATATATATATATACATGTATATATGTGTGGGTGTGTATGTATATATATATATATATATATATTAGAAAGTGAGATTTTTTTTACAAAATAATGTGTCCTACACGAGTGAAAGTATAAACATAAAAGATAAAATCGAAAATGCAACCGGAGTCTTATTTAAAAACATATATATATATATTTATTTGGTTCCTTTACCGGTTACGCAGTTCTTCTGCTTTTCAAAAGTTGAGTTCAGATGGAGGGTCTGTGGATTTTCTCACATCTGGTTGGTCTTTGAATGTTACCTCTATTATATGGAAAAAGGTGGCTCGAAACGCCAGGTTTTTAGAGAAGATGATGAAATTTTACTGTACCAATATGCTTTCAACGCACTTATATACATGGAGTCTTAAGACACTTCAAGATAACTAATTTGTTGTTTTTAACGCTAAATGCTCATACAAAGTCAATTGCTATGCCTTCATAACCAACAACAATGACTATTATAAAACCACTTCCAACAGGATAAAATCACATGAAAATGGCCAGCATATTTTGCGCATAAATTCGCTGAGGCATCATTTACGTTGATGATCTTATGTGATATTTCCTCATTATTAAAGCACTAGCATTGGTTAGCTTCCAAATTATGGGAATGTCATCAAATAAGTGAAAAACTTGTCCTAAAAATTGTAATATCATGGTATGGTGTTTGGGGGCCTACTTAATGTTTTGGGGCCACGAATTTGAATAGGTTTCGTTTTGGGCTAGTATATAACTTCAGTTCTTTTCTCATTTATTGTCACACCAAACATCTTTGCCGCAAAGGAAAATCGGTTTACGAGGTTATCTTTGCCTTTCATTCTTACGGGATCGATAAAATAAATTACCAGTTCCAGAAACAATTTTCTTTCAATATTGCCGGTACGATGTCAATTTACTGATGTCCCACAAATTTGGAAATTCTTGACACTTTGCATCAGCCCGAGGAACTCCTTCGCCTATTTTTTTCATTATCGGTATATTTTTAGAAATATTCCCTTCTAATCGTTGATCCGATTACGCCCTGTATTTCCGTTTACGGGTCTCGCATGTTTAGACATTGGAAGGATTTCACATCACGATGCATTTCAGTATTATCGGAAACGTTTTGGTGTAATCATTTCTGCTTGTTCCATCGCTTTCTAGCTCTGGGAAATCAACATTGCCTTTTTCATTCCACTTAATAACCTCTCAATACATTTCTAGTGTTTCGGGCTTCTACGCTTATAAGCCGGCAATTCTTTCTCCTGAAATACAGCATGTTGACATCGTCTGATAGTGTAATGGCTGCACATCTTCATCACGTACGCTATATATTTAGTTTTAAAATATCTTCCTTTTCTATTGTTATTATTCCTGTTCTGTATATAATGATGCGTATTGCTCTGCAATTCAATTCGCTGATTGTATATTTTCCAATGAGCTTGAAGTTTAATATATTTTCACCATCCGTTTTAATAATTGTTTTCTTTCTTAATTTTGTTTTACCTTATACGCTTCCAACATGCCAATTTATTTATGTCCTTCATTTGTGTCTATTTGTTGACTCTTCCCTTCCTTTGGCAAATGGATCTCGTCACGTTTATTGTATTTGTCTCTCTTCATCATAAGCTTATAACGTTGAAATAGCGATTTCAATTTATATGACATTATATGTCACTGCGCTAATATTCATTTGCTGTTCCATTTCATTCTAGCAAATAATATCACTTCAATGTTTGACACTCTTTCCTTCATGTTATATCCACCCGGCGTTTCTGTTTCTCCATTCTAGTGCAATTGAGGTGAGGGTGATGGGACAGATTGGTGTGATTTGCTATCCTAATCAGTATCCCCCTGTACATTTTGGTTCCTCCACAGGCGACCTACACTTTTGTTTTACATCTTATATCACTTCGATGCGTGTTTTGTTAATTACATAAACATTTGTTTTCCTGCAGGTGTGCATAGATACTTTCTTCAAGCATACTAGTAATGGGAAACGAGGTATTGATGTGCACATTGAGACATCGACTTCTGTTCGGTGACTGCATGATCAAGGATATTATGCCTTACGTTTCAGGTCATACAATGCAGGTGTCTGCTTTAGCATTTTGCATTGAATAGCCCACGTTCCATACACCGTTGTTTTAGAGTTTGCTAGCATTTGAAGTCGTCTGGTCCGGCTACATTCCTAGTTCATACATTTGCAATTTAATGATATTTGGATGAAAATATATATAACAACGTGCAATTTTGTATGTATTCTCTCGCTTGGTCTACTGCCTTTCATTTCCAACTGACATCTGTCACGCACACTCATTATCAAATCCTATTTCTAGAGCGTAACGCATGATATTATACAACACGTAATTTTTTATGAGCACTTTAATAAAATTCATTTTATTTTTGACAATTTGATTATTCCTTTATATGGTGTCTAACCTACTAGCAGCTTGATAGAAGCTACTTAGGCTATTTACAATTCATCAGCCTATATTGTAGACAAATTATTCGCCTGCTATGTATCGAGTTGTATAGGGTAATTAACCTTTGTAGAGGGGTACATATTTTATGATAAGCTACAACTCTTTTTGTATTAACTTTTTCCTATTTTGTATTAACTTTTTTCAAATTATTGATATGGTAGTCTGGATCGATGGTGGTTCCCATACAGATTAATGCCAGGTGAGCCTGCGATTCGTGTCAGCCATGGTTGGTACTATCAATGTTAATGGGAATACCCATTACTTGTCCGTATGAAATATGCAGTGTTGTCTCTCTTTAATGTCCAATTACTGATGTGAACAACAATATTATTAAACCACTCACAGCAGCACCAAAAAAAAACAAAGAAAAAATGCCCGGAACTGCTTAGAGGAAACAAAGTAACCCCTAGAAAGACCTAGACATTTGAAAACTCCTACTACTGTCAGGGAAAATATTGAAGCCGCAGAACTTAGAAAATATTCCAGAAGAAGTTAGAAAACTTTCGCAACCTCAGAACAGCAACCATCCAAAACATCGTGAAACAAGGTGTCAAGAAAGAAATTAAGAGACTGAAAACTGCAATTCACAGCAATCCTAGATGACCCTTCCCTATAACTAGATTGAGGACATGAGACTTCTAAAATTTCCATATGTATCTGACTGAGATGAATCTGAG
This sequence comes from Eledone cirrhosa, assembly GCA_964016885.1. Lineage (NCBI taxonomy): Eukaryota > Metazoa > Mollusca > Cephalopoda > Octopoda > Eledonidae > Eledone > Eledone cirrhosa. The sequence goes on from OZ024746.1 coordinate 36,291,244, forward strand.
CTTGTGGATCTGAATATTGAAACTCACTAGCAATTCGAAAGCTTTCCAAATATCGAATCCCGAGAAGCTAAACTTACAGTCGAATCATAAAGGAAAGGAAAGGGGCCCGGTCATGACATTGCTACCATTGATAATAACTCAGGAACGACAAATTTCCGGGCGAATGGAACGCAGAAATCATCAGTTATGTACTAAAAGGGGGACTCAACAAATTCCAAATTACCGCCCCTGAGGTTTTCTAAACATCATCTACAAACTGTTAACAAAATAATCGCGAAGAGAATCACAAGAGCCCTCGATGAAAATTAACCCAGAATATTACATGAATCAAATCTTGCTCCCCAGAAACATCGAAGTCCAAGTGTTAACATATTTGGCAAGCAGCTGTTAGATTTGCAAGCAATAGGTACCAACATCAAATGCGTATAAGTAGGGCTGACCTGCTGTGCATATGTACCCATATAGATTCAATATTACAATTCAAATCTAAAATTCTCCCAGACAACATGATGACTATACAATCTAGCTAACAATATCACATGGTACACAGCAAATATTTTAAAAAAGAAACCAACACTAAATTAACAAAATCTACATTATGCATGTCATACGCAACAAAACCTAAGACATCAAAAGTCAATCCCATGAGAAAGAAAAACGATATAGGATGTACACTAGCATATGCCCTTATACTCACTACCTCCACAAACATGCACAATACTAGACACGCCACATTAACATGGCAGAGTTAGTCCCTGCAGTAGTAACTCGCCTTAGATTTTTGGGCGAATTTTGTTTCCTTTTAGTTGCATCTCTTCATATTCTTATCTAAGATCAAACAAGGACGGATTTCACTGCGTATTTAAGTATCAGCTTATTGCATATGTCAACCTAACAGAGAGTTTTTTGTTGAACACATGCCGAAGATGCCAATTAGAAGGAAAACGTATTTAGTTATAAATATTTACAATCTGTACTATAACATCAGCAAGAGATTAATTTTGCCATTCATCTATCCAGGATCAACATAAAAATAGGACAGATAATTACATGTTAAGACTTGTTTGAAGGGTTAAATCATTTCGAATTTTTCACAACAGTAAAATGTTTGATTTCGTGCCAATAATAGTAACAATTGTTCGCGTTCGTTTTTGTTTGCTTGCTAAATGCCATTGAATAATTTTAAATTCGCTTTTTCTGCATATCACCAGCTCCACGCAAATCAGATCTGACAATTGCAAGGTCTGTCTCCAGAACCGTTTTGTATATTGATCTTCAACACTTATTTTTAATATTTAAGGAATCTGTGAATAGAAAGAAAACAAGCAGTGATTCGTCACTGAATGTGAACTAAGTGATAAGAATCCCATTTTCCCATAACCTTCGGCTAACATAAACATGCGTCGTTGTTATTTATGAATGTATTCTTTGAGTAGCTGTTGCTGACACGTGACTTATTATTTTTTAGTCAGGTTATAGCTGGAGCTGATGTAGGTGAGGGAGATGTTACAATGTATAGCGCTCTTATGTGTTGTCTTTTATTTAGAGAGACTTATTTTGTTCCCACGAAAAGAGTGCTTAAGTAGAAAGGCCAAAATATATTTGCATTTCCATAGTGGTAAAATATATTTGGCTGCTTAATGTGTAGGATAGGCTTTCACGCTGTTCACCCAATTTCGATATATGTATCCATGAATAATTTTCTTTCGGTTGTACCTTGGTTCCTTTTACATACAACTATCACATTTTACGGAATATGTTTTTCGTTTGCCTAGTTGTTTCTTTTATAATTCATGTTTTCCACTTGTTTTATGAAAATATGCCTGTAAAGACTCTGGTTCTCTTTTATTTATCTAAAACTTTTTTTCGTTTATATAATGTCAATGTTATAGCTGCTTCATCGCAGCTATCAATAATTGATATAATTATCCCACAGAACAGAGAGAAATTGATATGTGAATGAAAAGATCACACCAGGAAAGTGACCGATACAACAGTAATTCAAATTCAACTTTGATCAGTTGTCATACAACAATAAATGGTATACGAGAGTAATAGATATACAGCAGTAGAGATGAAAAAGGATATATCATCAAGTTATATAACAAATGTTACGAAATATTTTAGGAAGAACATATATATATATATATATATATATATACAATTTCGTATGTGCATCAGGAAAGCTGATATATGTATTGACTTGCTGTCGAGAGGAGTACATAGGACAAACTAAAAACAGTTTTCATCAGCGTATGGATCCCTAATAAAAATATGGGAATGCGGAAAAATACCACTGACTGAACATATTGACGCCTGTACCCCTAATGAAGAACCCAATTTCAGCATTTTTCCCCTCTATAAATTTAAAGACAACGTACCCACAATCAACGCATTGCCAACCAATCATAAACTTATCACAGAATAGGAAATCCGTTTAAACGTATCCACCGCATACGAAACTGCAGCAATAACTCCGTTCATGTCAAACAGTATCTTAAAAGCTTGAAAATATGATGTTTACACTCTGAGTTTATCTGTGGACGCCAAACTCCTCCCGGTATCACTGTCAGTTCAGTAGATCAAACTTTTCATATTAACGTCTTTTTTTACTCATATTCTGAGATGTTGTATGTAGCTTCTCAAGAAGACTAGTAAACAAATCGATAGGAGCGAACAAAAAATATCTAGAAACAAAACGAGTTCGACTCGTTTGTATATACTTATTCTGTAGATAGTTCAACGTTGACGCTATAACGGCAACCTAACGGCAACCTAACGTAAATTCATTATTCCTATCTCAGTTTATATTTGAGACAGCATATCGTCATGGGGAGGACGTTATACCCCTTTCATTCTTTTTTCTGAAATCTGTTATCAGAATCTGTAAAAATGCTACTATATTACAAACAAGCTAAATTGCGAATTATGTGTAATGATGCTTGCACATTTGGATATAATTAAATATTTTTCTTTCTCGAACTATGTAGTTAATTTAAGAGTTTTTCTTAACCATTTTATAATATTATATTCACTACGTGCAATGATCTTGGTAAGGCAACGGACCGGCAAAATGGTCTTTAAATACAGAATAATTAAACTCCCAAATAAAATAACTAATTTCACATATATTTAATCAATATTGTCTAGTTTCTACCAATTTATTTTTGTTAGGGGAATTAGAAACGTCATCGGTCATCACTGCCACAACAGTGGGACAACATTACAGAAAAACCAATGAACACTGGTGAAGCATCTGAGTTTGTTATTATTAGAAAGAGCAACGTATGAATCTCTCTCTCTCTCTCTCTCTCTCTCTCTCTCTCTCTCTCTTTATATATATATATATATATATATATATAGTAATAATAATAAATGTGAAGACTAAAATCCAAATAGGGCTCGATAGGTATAAATATATGTCAAATATATAAGAACCCAAGAGCTAATATTTCTTAAACTAACAGATTAAGGTGTAAGCAAAAAATCGGTGCTTTCACCATTAACGTCGAGGTAATTAACGACCGAGAGGTTGGCCTCAACCTGTATAGAGAGGGCTGTGAGTTCTTTTCTGAACCTGTCGCAAGCACGAGGGCCGCATTTAGTCATGGTCAAAAGACCATCATCACGGTACAAACCACCGCCCGCGTTGGGGAGTTCGTCCTTGATAGAGAAAAGAAGGAAAAGTTCGATAAGATCAGTAACCTCCGCAGAATCGCTGGCGGCCATACTCACGTCGAATGGGGTACTATTGGATGTTTTAATCCAAATAGAGTCGTCGAAATTAATCACCGAATTAAGGGCATTGAGGATGACATCAACTTCAAAATCCTTAACCACTGTGAGTGTTTTAGTGAAATGGATAGCTCTAAGGAGAAGTGGTAAAGTGATGGAGGAGTAGTAATTATTGATGTCGAATTGGATAAAAAAGCAATGTTCCTTGTTGGATATGCCGTTGAACCAAACAATCACCGCGAAAGAATTGTTCCATAGTGCAAGAGGGGCCACACCTCTAATTTCAGGTATAATTCTATCAAGAATCATTTTACTAAGTCTACCTAAATCGGACTTCGTAGGGTTAATAAGCCGAATAGAGGGTTTTTTCGGAAAATTGGATTTGTGATCCTTCAGGATAAAGTGGGGAGAAATAGTGTCCAGAAGTTCGGTCCGGTCCAGGATGTTGAGATCAGAGGTGATTTTAAACCAAGCATCGTTGATTTGATTGATGACGCACCGATTAGTTTTACGGTAATCCTTAGTTACAGCATTATGTAGTAGTTGATGGTAAGTACTGCGCTCCACTTGATATAGGTTGCCAGTTTTGTCAGAATGGACGTGCACGGCTTTAGAATCCTTAATAAAACGAAACGCTCCTAGTAATAACGTATTATATTCGGTTTTTCCCGTTCTTTGTCAGGGAGCGTTTCCACGAATCACAGGATCGTCTTCCTGTCTTCCTCCGGTTGCAACTTTTTTTTAAATAACCACTTTTGCGTTTACAGATTGTGTTTGTTAGTTTCAGAAGATCCCCTTAAGGGTGAAATCAGCGATTCTTTGCTTAAACTTTAATCTGTTATATTAATAAATAAATAAATATATATATATATATATATATATATATATATATATATATATATATATATATATATATATATATATATATATATATATATATATATATATATACATATATATATATATATACACATATAAATATGTACTTGCCAGCATAACTCTGATTCTCGCTGAATTAATATATATACATATATATATATATATATATATATATATATATATATATATATATATATATATATATAATTATATATATATATATATATATATATATATATATATATATATATATATATATGTTTATATATATATATATATATTACGAAGTAAATGTGGTTAGGAACCAGGTGGACTATAACGCACCAAAGTACTCAATACTTAGGGTATTCCAGAATTAGCCGTCGAAAAGGCTTGAGCTCAGCCGTCGGGGTCCTACTCGTTCCTATATATATATATAAATTGATTCGTGATATTTCAGTGAAATCGGAAAAAGGAGGTTGAATTGAATTAGTTTCAATGCACATGCTATTTTCATCCGTATGTGGCTAATATTCAGTAACTCTGAATTTGAAAATTACAGAATAATCCGGAGTTTGGAAATCAGATACACCTGTGATATATTACATAATAATAGTAATAATAACAGCACCAATAATAATACTATTAATAATAATAATAATAATAATGATTTCTTTATTAACCACAAGGGTTTACATAAAGTAGACAGTAAGGACAGTGCAGGACAATGCAGGACGGTACAAATGGGCATTTCTGCGTGTAAAAAAACAAAAACAGAGGATGTAACAAAAATACCAATGAAAATAACAATGAAAAATTCCCCAATAGGGGGGAGACTTCGGAGGGACATTTGTGGAGAAAGCCCAGTAAAAAGCCACAATGACCCTGACCACCAAGGCAAGTGCCCTCTCCCAGTTTTCCACCTTTAGTTTACAGATATATACTCAGAGTCGGCCCATTCACTCGGGCCATTCTTGCTTCTCTCACCCATCTTTCAACAAAATGCTGGGAAGAGAGCACTTCCTTCTCTACTCTGATTTTCCTTTTCAAATGAAATTTGAAAAAGTCAATCAGAGCATCACCGAAGAGGTAAGTACTCGTCTTCAGCCCTTTCAAACGTGTCCACCATACTATCTCTTTCGCCATGGCCACCAGACAGATAAAAACTGCCTGCCCTTCCCGGCTAAAGGAGGAGGGCGGGGCAATCCTCACGATAGACTCAGATGATAGCTGGATCCGTCCTAAACGCGACAGCAGGTGTTCGACATAAACCCACAAGTCAGCAATTTTCGGACACTGGACGAGTGCGTGCAGGACGGTTTCGTCGCCCTGCGCGCATCTCGGACATGCCCGGCTGACGGCACCTCCATGCCTGTAGAGTTTATCCCGAACTGGCAAGGCTCCTCGGTAGCACTGCCAGGCCAGAGATTTCTGGAAGTTGTCCATAGGCCCTGGCCCGAAAGTTCTCCCGAAGAGATTGGCTAGTTGATTTTCGTCGACGCCTAGAGTTTCCCCAAGTACGTCGTCGCTCTTCCCCTCCACTAATCCTCTATAGAACGCCGAGGTGGAGTTTCCACCGATCACATTGCCCGATTGGTCGAGGGCTGTGAGCGCCTGAAGACATTCCAGTCTCCAGGCGCTCCCTCTCGGTCTTCGCTTGACCCAGGACTGCAGCTCCGTCAAGGAAACGAGCTGGGGAAAAACGCGTCTAGCAAACGGCGACCACACCTGATCACCGTCGAGGAAGAGGTGGAGATGTCGTAGCCTGAGCGCGTGCCTGCGCATCATCAGCCACGGCATGCCCAGCCCTCCACGTAGCGGGTGTTGACAACAGATGGACCGCCTGACCATCGGAGCACGTCCCTTCCACAAAAAGCGAAAGAGCAAACGCTCCAGCGCAGTCAGGCGAGGCTTAGGACAAGGTACGATGGTTAGGCGGTAGCAGATGACAGACGCGATGTACGCGTTAGCCACCTCCGCTCGACCTTTCAGGGATAGCTTCCTCTCCGCCCATTTCTGGGTGAGAGAAGCCACCCTGCTCGTCACCTCGTCCCAGTTTTTGTCCGTCTGGAGGTCCGGACCGAACCAGACCCCTAGCAATTTAACCGGTCCGTCCGTCCAGCGCCCGACGACGCTGTTGGACGGCATGGACCTGCCTCTCCAGGTGCCGAGCTGCAGGCCCACTGACTTTTCCTGGTTGATCATTGCTCCTGTCACCGCTTCGTATTCTCTTAGTGTAGTGCCGATCGCCTCGATGTGTTTGGCGTTCGACACCACTACGGTGATATCGTCCGCATATGCTGACACGGATCTTCCGCATCCTAGTTCGCGCGGGACTCCCCTCAACGTCTCCAGTTTGTGCAGTAATGGCTCGAGAGTCAATACGTACAAGAGGGACGAGAGGGGACATCCTTGGCGGACCGAGCGCATGATGTTGAACGGTTCCGACAGGTGACCGTTCACTCTCACTACAGAGCAGATGTCGCTGTGCATGGCAGCGATCCAGCCTCTGAAGACGGGCCCAAAGCCAGCCGCCCTCAGGACTGCCGCTAGGTAACGATGGTCGACCCTATCGAAAGCTTTCGACTGATCTAAATTGATCAAGGACCCACCCGTGCCAGGTTCCCTAGCTACCCTCTCTACGATGTATCGCATGAGGTGGAGGTTGTCGTGGATGGATCTGTCGGGAATGGCGCATGTCTGCGCCTCTCCCACCAGACCACCAACGACAAGCGCCAACCTCTTTGCTAGCACCTTGGCCAAAATCTTAAACTCTGTGTTTAGCAGAGTTATGGGCCGGAAATTGTCTATGTTATCCCCCTTGTTCGCATCCTTTCTCAGCAGTGCCACCGCTCCTCGGCTCACAGAACTGGGAATTCTCCCGTTCTGTTGCCAGTTGCAGTAGACGTCCGCCAAGAGGCCTCCGAACAAGTCTGGCATCTGTACGTAAAGTTCATAGGGCAGACCATCCAAACCAGGCGATTTACCCCTTGTGCAGCCAGTCATTGCCTCCCGTACTTCAGCGGCTGTTATCGGCTTTTCGCAACACTTCGCCTCAGTGGCCGAGAGCCGCGGCAGTCCGTCGAGGTAGACACTAAAGTCCATCCCTCTACCCGGCCCCCCGCTGCCCCCGAACAGCTGAGCGAAGTGTCGCTGAAAAGCTTCACACATTTGCCCGGGATCGAGTAGCATGCGCCCGTCGTGGTCCACCAAAGACCGGATCGTGGCTTTGTTGCCACGACGCGCCTCCGCCACTCGGGCCCATTGAACGGCTTTCGTCCCCTCGTGTCTGAGAGCACGCACCCTAGCTCTGACAACGCAGCCTTCGTGCTTTGCATTGAAGAATTGCTCAAGGGCCAATTTCGCCGCAAGCACGTCGGTCGCAATGCCTTTGCTAAGCGCCTCGTCTAATTTTCTAACTAGTTCTCCCTCTGCTCTATTTTTCTCTATTGCTAAAGCCTTACTAAACCTAATCGATTCTATTCTAATCGCTCTTTTCAGAGCAAACCACCACTTGTTGTTGACGATGGCCCCCGTCAACGCCCGCTTAACTAGTTCGCTAATCCGGTCTCTGTAGGCCTTGCGCGCTGGTAATGACGCGTTTAGCTTCCAGTAGCCGGGTCCTCGTCTATGAAGCCTATCTAAGTCAAGCACACAGGTCACGAATTTGTGGTCCGTGTAGCTGACTATCTTGAATTGTGGACAGCCTATGCTAGACCTATCTATTTCCCTACAAAATACTCTATCTAGATATGATCTGGATGACCCTATGCGGTTTGTCCAAGTCCACATTGGCACATTCGGGAAATCCAATCGGTACCTGTCAGACAGTTCAAAACGCCTGAGCAGGTTGGTGAGGCTCTTGCACCCTCCACTCCTATCCGCTAATCCCACACAGTCCCAGCGTGCATCTAAGATCCCGTTCCAGTCGCCCACTAACACTAAAGAGCGGGACGTTCCAAGAAAGGTCTCCAGACGCCGGAAGAAATCAGGCCGCCCTGCTCCTGTCGGGGCATAGACGGCCACTAGCCTGAAAGCTTGCCCGTCTCCGCTGGTCACGTCCAGCACCACCAGCTTACCCTCTGGGTCCAGGAAGATGGCCCGTATGGCGAGATCCAAACCTCTCCGAAAAAGCACAGCAACTCCTCCACCCGATCCAGGACGGCTGGGAGATGCGTACACATCGTAGCCGCCGAAGATCGGTGCGAAGGCCCGTGCTTCGGAGATTCTGGTCTCGCTGATGGCCACTACATCTATGTTTAGTGACCTGAGGTCGTTGAGCAGGTGACCCTGCTTCCATGACGACCCCAAGCCACGCGCATTTATGCTGCCTATTCTGAGTGAGGTCATGTTTAAAATAGAGTGGAAAAGATGGGAAAGACCACTTACCGTACTTTTGGTAGAGGAGGGATGGTTTTTACATCCCTTTTCACTTGATCGTCTGGTGAAGGGACCGTTGAATCGTCCCTTCGGCTGGTCGTCGGCTCTTCTAAGAGAATGTCTGAGTATACTCTTCGATTGATGGTTCCTCCTAGGTCCCTGAAATCACCAACTGCGTTGGGGAATTTCGTTTTAATGTTTGTGTATTGTTTCTGTGCTATTTTTAGCAGTCTTATGTTAGTTGGCGTTTTGATTGGTGCTGGTATTATGTAGTCCTGTTGTGAAATGTCTGTGTGTTCAATTATGTAAGTCATTAGTTTCTTGTTGTGTGTATTTATTGCCGTGCATTTGTTTTTCTGGGGGTGGGGTGTGGTTCTGCTATTTTCTTGTCGTTGTTGCTGGGTGTGTGTGTTTTGTTGTTGTGTTTGCGACGTTGGTGCTTGTGGTGGTGGTGTTGAAGGTGTTGTTGGCGGTGGGGTTGTCGCCGGTGGTGATGGTGGTGCTAGTGTGGGTGGTGATGGTGTTGGTGTTGTTGCTGCTGTGGGTCTCTTTGCAGTAGACTTTACCCTATTCTCATTTCTTTCCTCCCTTTTCAAAGGCGACGATGCGCTGCTTCTGCGTTTGTGCCTTCTTGCGACCTTTTGCCATCCCTCTCCCACCTCACACTCCATGTCTGATTCTGTGAGGTCGGGGAGGGGTACCAGCTCCACTCATTCACTTGTTGTTGTTGGTGATGTTTGCACTGGAGTCTCTGTTGCAGCTGCATTTGGTATTGCTGTTGTTGTTGTTAATATTTCCACTGCTGCTGCTGTTTTTGATTTCCGCGGCGTGGGTATGGGTGCCACGGACCTATCGTTCCTGGTTGCCGCTTGTCCTGTTGCTGGTAGCCGTGGAGCCGGATTCGGAAGGAGGGGGGTTTTCTCCTTTCTCAGGGTCTTCTCGTTGCAGAAGGCCCTGAGGTGAGTCTTCGATCCACAGCGAAAGCATTTCGGGCGTTTGCCCTCAACACTTATGGGCAGTTGAGTGCCGTTATCGAAGTCTATCACATCCGGGATAGCTTCGATGCACTCCTGGTTGGTTTGGATTAGCTTCTCAATGGAGGAGCCGACCCAATCTTCTCTTACTTTTTTCTGTACTTGCAGTACAGTTGTTTTGTCCTCGATTCCGACGAGGACAGACGCGGCCAGCCAAGAAGGGGTCATTCCGGGGGGGACGTGGGTCAGTTTGACCCTCACAATTTTTTGCCCGCAGTAGGAGGGCACCAACACCATTTCCTCGCTCCTTAGGGTCACTACTGATTGGGCCTTTGCCTCCTGGGGTGAGGCAAAAAGTACGTCTACGGTGGCATATTTTTTGCCTCGGGTGATGTGCGTTTTCCGCTGCCACACAGACCCCAAGGCTTTTTGTATTTGGGCCTCTGTGGCTCTTTCCACCCTACGGGATTTTGTACTTACTGTACGGTACGTGACCGTACAGTGCTCTTGGGTCTCGAAAAACTTTTCCGCTGCCTTGCAGATTGCTCGGTGTCCGTTCTTTGTCACCATCTTCTTCGCTTCCTCTAATTCCTCATTTGTTATGAGGATTGTTTCCAAGTTTTTCGCAATACCTGCAAATGAGATTAGTTTTTCTCTGCTGTTGTTGTTGTCGTCAGAGCTGCTGGTACTTTTGTTGTTGCTGCAGGTACTACCACTACTGCCTCCGCCGCTGTTGCTGTGGTTGTTGTTGGTGTTGCTGCTGCTAATGCTGTTGTTGTTTATGTTGCTGGTGATGCTGTTGCGGCTGCTACTGTTGTTTTCATTGTCACTGTTGCTGTTGTTATTACGGCTGCTACTGCTATTATTCCTGACGTCAGACGAATGAACTGGGTTTTCGTATTTCCCGCACACCTGTTTCGTCGCTGTCGTCGTCGTCGTGGAGAAACCTTGCACGCTTTGCACGAGACTTTTCTTTTCTTTCGTCACTTGCGAAAGAGAAGGGAGGGAGAGAGACACATTTAAAGAAGGGAGGGAGAGAGACAATCTTCTCTCTGCTGTAGTGATGATTGAGGAAGAAGAAGACGGAATGAGTGGGAGTGACGTATGAAATTTCTTTTTCGTAGCCATGTTGTTTTTTTGTTTAAAATGAAATTTTGGGTACAAAACCCCAATAACTGGTTATTTAACCCCGAAGGGCCAAATAACGGACAGAAAGACCCCTCTCACGAGGAGGAGGGTGTCTTTATCAACAATTTGGTTCAAGTTTTAAACAATTTACAATTGTTTTAACGGTTAAAAATGACTATACCTTACAGAGCCGAGCCTCCGTCAACCATGGCATTCAATAATAATAATAATAATAATAATAAAATACAAAACTAGGAGGAAAATGCTAAATATTATCATAGAGGAACTGAAGCAACGCATTGTAGCAAAGAGTGCAAAAATCAGGCGATACGAGAACAGAGTCAGTCAGTATAAACAGAACCGCATGTTCTACAACAACCAGAAGATGCTGTTTGGACAGCTTGAGGGGAAAGAAAGAGGCAACGACTTGATCCCTGGGGCGGAGCAAACTAAAACATTCTGGAGAGGAATATGGGAGCAGGATGTTAGACATAATGTCCAGGCAGGGTGGATTGAGACAGTACAGAGGGAGATCGGTGAGCAGGCACAACAACAAACTGATTTGAGTATCACAGTTGAAACTCTTAAGGGGCAGGCCAAAAAACTAACCAACTGGAAATCACCAGGCCCAGATGGTGTGCAGGGGTATTGGATGAAACATTTAACATCCCTCCACCCGAAGCTGACGGCCATGTTCAATGACTGCTTGGTGTCGGGTGAGGTGCCAGAGTGGTTGACAAAAGGTACCACAGTTCTGATAATGAAAGACCGAATCAAGGGTAATGATGTTACCAACTATAGACCTATAACGTGTCTGTCCGTAATGTGGAAACTGTTGACGAGCATTGTGTCTGAGGAAATCTACCATCACCTTGTTACCGGACGAACAGAAAGGATGCCGAAAGAAGTCACGTGGTACAAAGGACCAGTTGCTTATTGATAAGATGGTAATGGGGAATTGCAGGAGGAGACACACTGATCTTGCTATGGGATGGATAGACTACAGAAAGGCATTTGACATGGTGCCTCATTCCTGGATCACCAAAAGCCTGGAGGTCTTCAGGGTGGCAGATAACATCAGACAGTTGCTGGGCAGGAGTATGGGGTCCTGGGAGACAGAGTTGACATCAACTGGAGTATCCTTGGGAAGCGTGAAGATCAAGAGAGGTATCTTCCAGGGAGATAGCCTGTCCCCTCTGTTGTTTGTCCTTGCCCTGATGCCCTTGACCATTATGCTGCGAAAAGTGAGAGCAGGATACAAGTTGGGAAGGGGAGAGCTTACCATCAATCACCTCCTCTTCATGGACGATCTTAAGCTCTTCGGGAAAAGTGAGAAGGAGTTGGATGTGCTTGATGACACTGTCCGTATTTTCAGCAGTGATATATGTATGCAGTTTGGTATTGGTAAATGTGGAGTCATTGTGATGAAGAGGGGTAGGTTGAGCAGAAGTAACGGGATCCAGATACCAACAGGTGAGATGATAAAGGAAATTGACTCTGAGGAAGGATACAAGTATTTGGGCGTTCTGGAGGCTGATGGCATAAAGAACAAAAAAATGAAGGAATTGTTAAGAACTGAATACATTCGGAGAGTAAGGAGCGTATTGAAGTCACATCTGAACAGCAGAAATGCCATAAGCGCAGTAAATTCCCGAGCTGTGTCTATTATTAGGTACAGTGCGGGAATTCTGAGATGGAATGTTGCTGAAAAAAAGAAATGGATAGGAAGTCTGGGAAGCTATTGACTATCTACAACATGTTCCACAAGAGGAGTGACGTCGATAGACTCTACCTAAGGAGATGTGAGGGTGGAAGAGGTCTTATCAGAATAGAGGACTGTGTTCAGATGGAGAAAAACAACCTACACACATACGTGACTGATAGTAAGGAGCCAATGCTCAGAACTGTACTGAAGGAGGGGACAATAGGCCAGGGGATGTCCAAGGAGGAAATAACATCAAGGAGAAAGAGCAGCCTTCAGGAAAAATCCCTTCATAGTACCTTCTTTGAGAAAACTGAATTTAGAGTTCCACAGACATGGAACTGGTTGAGAAGAGGAGACCTTAAAAAGGCTACAGAAGGAATGTTAATGACTGCGCAGGGGCAGGCCCTCAAAACGAAGTGGTTGAAACACCGTATTTACAAGGAGGAGGCTAGCCCACTGTGCAGGATCTGTGGAGAGAGAGAGGAGACTGTGGCTCACATTGTATACGAGTGTAAACACCTAGCCCAGACCCACTATAAGGGCTGGAGACATGATGTGATGGGCAGGGTGATCCACTGGCACCTGTGCAAAGAAAAACAATTCACCACATTCTGAGAAATGGTATGAGCATAAGCCAGAGGCGGTGATGGAGAACGATCATGTGAAGGTGCTGTGGCATTTTAGGATACAGACGGACAAGAAACTGGAACACAATAGACCTGACCTGGTGGTTGTGGACAAAGAAAAAAGATCGTGCCTGATTGTGGATGTGGCCTGCCCGTTCGACACGAGAGTGCAAGAGAAGGAGAGGGAGAAAATTAACCGATACCAGGACCTAAAGTGGGAGGTGAAAAGGATTTGGAACTGCCATGAAGTCAAAGTGATCCCGATTGTCATAGGCACACTGGGGACTATCTCCAAAGGTTTCCAGGGATGGTTAAAGAAAATCGGCCCCTTCACGCTTTTTGGAACGCTTCAAAAGGCATGCTTGCTTGGAACAGCAAGAACCCTCCGATACGTCCTGAATATCTGAGGCTGCATGTAGTGGCTTGATATTCAATCCAACGGACTTTCCAGTTAACCAACATCAATGACTGAGATTCAAGGAATAACAATAACAATAATAATAATAATAATAATGATTTCATTTATTAGCCACAAGGGCCGACATGTAGGGGACAATACAAAGACAGGGACAGTGGGGGCTTACAATAAGGTCGAGTAAAAGTGCACAATGGCAAGACTAATTTAACAATGAAAATATAAAATATAAAATATAAAATAAACTATGCAAAATATAACAAAATATATTCCCCGATAGGGGGTCGACGACCCTGGGGTGATTCGGGTACCCCACCAATCCTGAACCACCCTGCGCTTCTAGGGCACCAAGGAGCGCACCCCATTCCTCAAGTTAGCTAGCCTATAGGCGCATGGTCAGAGTAGGCCCATTCACACGAGCCATTCTCGCCACATTCACCCACCTTTTAGCAAATGTACGGGGGGAAGCACTTCTCTCTCCACCCTCACCCTCCTTTCCAGGTGAAACTTGAAGAAGTTGATGAGGGATTGGCCGAAGAGAAAAGTGTCTGTCTTTAGTCCTTTCAACCTGGTCCACCATATAATCTCTTTCGCAACTGCCACCAGACAGAGGAAAATGTCCTGCTCTTCCTGACCTAAGGAAGGTGGCGGCTCGATCGTCACTATGGACTCGGCCGATAACTGGATTCGTTCCACACGCGACAGTAGCTGTTCGACATAACTCCACAAGTCAGTAATGCACGGACATTGGACAAGTGCGTGCAGAACGTCGTTCTGTGCGCATCTTGGGCAGGTCCGTCTGACAGCACTTCCGTGCCTGTAGAGTTTATCCCGAACCGGCAGTGCCCCCAGTAGCATTGCCAAGCGAGGGATTTCTGGATATTGTCCATCGTCCCCGGCTCAATAGTCCTCCGGTACAGACTGGTCAGTTCGACTTCGTCGAGGCCCAAAGCTTCTCCGAGTGCGTCATCGCACTTGCCCACCACTAATCCTCTATAGAACTCGAGAGTGGAAGTTACACTGATCGCATTGCCCGCTTGGTAGAGGGCAGTGAGTGAAGGCAACATTCCAGGTGCCAGTCACCCAGTCTCGGTCTCTTCTTGAACCAGGACTGCAGCTCAGTCAAAGAAATGAGCTGCGGAAAGGCCCGTCTGATAAACGGCGACCACACCTGTTCACCATTGAGGCAGAATATCTGGAGATATCGCTGCTTCAACGCATGTCTGCGCATCATTAGCCACGGCATGTCCAGCCCTCCGCGTAGAGGGTGCTGGCAGCAGATGGACCGCCTCACCAACGGAACTTGTCCCCTCCACAAGAATTTGAAGAGGAGCCGTTCCAACTTGACGAGGCGCGGACGGGGGCAAGGCACGACGGTTAGGCG
Source organism: Eledone cirrhosa (assembly GCA_964016885.1). Lineage (NCBI taxonomy): Eukaryota > Metazoa > Mollusca > Cephalopoda > Octopoda > Eledonidae > Eledone > Eledone cirrhosa. The sequence goes on from OZ024746.1 coordinate 36,306,449, forward strand.
GTAATAGATGACGGACGCGATGTACGCATTCGCCACCTCCGCGCGACCTTTCAGTGATAGCTTCCACCCAGCCCACTTTTGGGTGAGACTGGCTACTCTGCTCGTTACCTCGTCCCAATTCTTTTCCACCTGGAGGTCTGGTCCGAACCAAACCCCGAGCAACTTTACTGGTCCGTCCGTCCAGCGCCCCACGACGCTGTTGGACGGCATGGGCTTGCCTCTCCAGGTTCCGAGCTGCAAGCCCACCGACTTTTCCGGGTTTAGTTTGGCTCCTGTCAACCTTTCATATTCCTTCAATAAGGTGCCGACCACCTCGATTTCTGAGGTGTTCGACACCATCACGGTGATGTCGTCCGCATAAGCCGACACCGCATTTCCACGTCCCGGTTCGAGCGGGATGCCCTGCAACAGCTCCAGCTTCCGCAGTAAAGGCTCGAGAGTCAATACGTACAGAAGGGAAGAGAGAGGGCACCCTTGACGAACCGATCGGGAGAGCGGAAATGGTTCCGAGAGGTGGCCATTAACCTTGACCACCGAGCGTGTGCCGCTGTGCATTGCAACGATCCAGCTTCTAAAGACAGGGCCGAAGCCAGCTGCTTTGAGGACAAACTCCAGATACCGATGGTCGACCCTATCGAATGCTTTCGATTGATCTAAATTGATCAGTGCCCCACCGAAGCCAGGTTTACAACCTACCCTCTCTATGATGTATCGCATGAGGTGGAGATTGTCGTGTATGGACCTGGCTGGGATTGCGCAAGTTTGCGCCTCCCCAACCAAATCCTCGACGACAAGCGCCAATCTCTTTGCTACCACCTTGGCCAAAATCTTAAACTCTGTGTTGAGCAGAGTTATGGGCCTGAAGTTGTCTAATGTATCCCTCTTGTTCTCGTCTTTCCTTATCAGCGTCACCACTCCCCTGCTCACAGAACTGGGAATACTCCCATTATGCTGCCAGTTACAGTAGAGTGATTCGAGGAGTTCGGAGAACAAGTCTGGCATATTTACGTAAAGCTCGTAGGGCAGGCCATCCAAGCCGGGTGACTTGCGCCTCATACAGCCGACAAGGGCGTCCTGAATTTCGGCTGAAGTAATCGGCCTTTCGCAGCGCTCAGCGTCAACCGTCGAGATGCGCGGCAAGCCGTCAAGGTAGGGACTGAAATCCGCTACTCTCTCTGACTCGCCACTCTCCCTGAACAACCGAGCAAAGTGCTGGCGAAAGGCCTCACACATCCGCTTGGAATCGCTTATCTCGTGTCCGTCTCGGTCCGCCAAAGACCGAATTGTGGTTTTATTACCACGTTGCGCCTCCGCCACGCGGGCCCATCGAACAGCTTTAGTTCCCTCGTTTCTCAGCGCACGCGCCTTAGCTCTGACAATGCAACCTTCGTGTTTGGCATTGAAGAAATGGTCTAATGCCATTCTCGCCGCTAGCACGTCAGTTGCGATGCCACTACAAATAGCCTCGTCTAACTTATCTACCAGCTCCCCCTCCTTTCTATTTTTCTCTAACGCTAGTTCTTTGCTGAACTCTATCGAAGTTACTCTAATCTCTCTTTTGAGAGCCCCCCACCATCTGTTGTTGATGATCCCCCCTGTCAACTTGTGCTTAACTAACTTATTGACTCGGTCCCTGTAAGCCTTACGTGCCGGAAATGACATGTTCAGCTTCCAGTAACCAGGTCCTAACCTACGCGTTTTATTTAGGTCGACCGTACAGATCACAAATTTGTGATCTGAATAGGCGACCGTTTTAAAAAGTGGACAGCCCACACTATTTCTATCTATTTTCCTAATGAAGATTCTGTCTATATACGATCTAGATGACCCCATTCGGTTGGTTCATGTCCATACTGGCACATTGGGGAAATCTAGTCGATACCTGTCAGACAGTTGGAACTGGCTGAGTAGGTGCTTGAGGCTTTTGCACCCCCCGCTCCTATCGGCTACTCCCACACAATCCCAGCGTGCGGGATTGTGTGGGAGATGCCATTCCAGTCCCCCGCTAACAGTAAAGGGCGAGACGTACCCAGAAAGGTCTCCAGGCGCCTAAAGAAGTCAGGTCGTCCGGCCCCTGTAGGTGCGTAGGCGGCCAGCAGTCTAAAGGCACCACCTTCGCTACTGCTTACATCCAAGACCACCAACTTACCGTCCGGGTCCCGGAAGATCGACCTTACCTCGAGATCCAGTCCTTTCCTAAACAGCACTACCACCCCACCCCACCCCCATTCCCGGCCTGCTAACAGATGCGAAGATCTGATAGTCGTCGAAAATGGGGGTTAGTGCACGCGTGTCGGAAATTCTGGTCTCGCTTACGGCAATCACATCCATTTCCAGCGACCGGAGGTCGTTGAGCAGGCGACCCTGCTTCCAGGGTGACCCCAGGCCGCGAAATTTAAACTTCCTACTCTTAATATGGCCATATTGGTAAGCTAAGAGAGAGAGAGGGAAGGTTTACTTACCTCCCGGGTCTTGTGAAGGTCGGGTGGTTCGACCTCCATGGTTGGTGGGGTTTCTTTTGGGAACCCCTTTAAAAGTCTTGATGTGGGTTTCACATTCGGGTTTCCCACGTCTTGAGGAAAGCTCTCTCGAATTTCTTTGAAGGAATTGAGTGACATTCGGACCAGAAGCAATTCGTCTGGCTCGCAAAATGTGCTCATTTCAAAAATCTCCCCCTCTGTTTGAATGTCCTCGCTTCGCGCTAAGAGGGCCATGAGTTTATCGTTGGCCCTTCTGACAAGCACGAAGTTTTTAACATTTTGTTGGTGTGGTTTTATTTGTTTTCGTTTTGGTGAAGGTGGTGGCGATGGTTTTGGTGGTGTTGTTTCGGGTATGTCTATGTTTGTTGGAGGTGTGGTGTCTGCAATTTCAGGTATTTGTGTGTTTATTTGTACTTGTGTTTGTTTAGGTTGTTTGCGTTTCGGGGATTGTGGAGGTGGTGTTGATGTTGCTGATGGTGCTGATGTTATTGGGGAAGTGTCTGCGTTAGTGGTGTCTGTATTTTTTGTTGTGTGTGTTTTTGTGTTTTGTAGGGGCTTTTTTTTTTGTGAGTTTTCTCTGTTTTTTTTGCACTTTTGGGTTTTCCTTCATCTTCACTGCTGGAAGACAAAGGGTCTGTGTCTGTGAGTGTCTCTGTGTCTGTGTGTGCGTTTATTCTTTTTTTGTCTATGTATATAGTTGTGGGGGGGGGGCAGGGGGAGTGGGAGAGCTTTCCTCGTTTACTCCTTGGATTGGTTTTGGTGTTGGTGGTGATCCGGCTGTTTTTGATGTTGGTGTCCGTGTTTTTGTTGATGTTGTTTTTGGTGGTGGTGGTGGTGCAGCTTTCCGTGCTGACACTGGCGTTGGCAACAAAGGAGGTTTGCGAGCCCCTGCATTTTTGTGCTGAGAGCAGAAGGCTTGAAGATGCGTGGCTTCCCCGCAAACGAAGCAGCGTGGCCTTCTTCCGTCAATCATTAGTTGGATTGTTGTCCCGTCCTGCAGGCGGGCAAAATCTGGGATGTTATTTATATCCTCCGGTTTCATTTGGAGAAGAATTTCCAAATCCATTCCGGACCAGTCTTCTCTCTCTGTCCTTTTGATGTCCAGGAGGGTGGTGTCTGTCCCCTCCTCGATTACGCATCCCAGCAGCTACCATATGTTCATTCCTGGTGGGATGCTGGGAATGCGTACATTCACTGTCCTTTTACCCATGTAGGACGGATGCATGATAATGCGTTCCGTTCTGCAGGGGATCACCGAGTGCTTAATAGCGAGGGCCTCGGATTTGAACAGTACCGAGATGGTACCGAACTGTTTGCCTCTTGCTTTGTACTCTATGTTACTTCCGATGTACTCCAAAGTAGCCTCTACCTCTGCTTGGCTCGCAAGTTCCACTTTTCGTGTCTGCACCGAAATACATCGAAACAGCACCGTCCTCCTTTGCATGGCCGCCATTGCCTCGTCCGGGATGGTCAGGTTTGCCCAGGACTTCTCCCGTTTAATTAGCCTCCACGCTTTGGCCAACTGTTCGTCTTTATCGCTAATATCAATATCGATATTCAATAAGCGCTTTGTTTTTGCTGCTGCAGCAAATGTGGTGTTTCTGATGCTCTTATTGTTGTTGTTGTCATTCTTGCTGTTTCCACCGCCATCCTTGTTTACATTGAAGCTGTCGGTGTTTTTGTCGTTATTGCTCTGAGTTGTTGTTGTTGTGGTGGTGGTGGTGGTGGCGGTGGTGGTGATGTCGTTTTCAGATGATACTGCTGCTATGCCAGAAGGTTGTGATGGTAGCTTTTTAGTTTTGCCTTCACATTCAGTAGAGTGGATGACAGGCATGACTGTAGCCGTCGTAGTCGTGGTGAAATATGCAGTAGCTGCCTTTAAACTTTTGAACTGAACGTTGTTTACCGTTTCAAGGTCGAAAATTTCCATAATTTTCTTTTGGTGGGGAAGCGATTTTTTTTCGAAGATTTTAAAAATAAATCTGAATATTCGGGCTTAAAGCCCGAATATTGAGAGTTATCCCTCTCTTTAAATCAAGATGTGTACCTTAAGTTTCGTTAATGACAAGAAAATACAAAAAAAAGACACTTTAAAACAGCTTAAAGCTACGAACCTTTTCCCCCGCAGACTTGTCTGTCTTCACACATGTGCGGCCATAATAATAATAATAATAATAACAATTGGATTATCTACATATCTAAGGGAATCACATGATTGGATGATCAAACTCGTTTTGAAACACGAAAGCATCAAAAGATCATATTCCATTACAAAAGATGCACAAAGATACAGTAATGGACTACACATTTCAGAAGTCCCATTTACTGCTGAAATGGAAAACACACAAAAAGCAAAGCAGGTAAAAGTAACTGCAAAGAAAGAACTGCTACAGAAACTGGCTAAGAAATGGCAAGAAAAGCCTCTGTATGGAAAATACCCAGAGCGAGCTAACAATCCTGATGTTGACAAAACTTTAACCCATCAGTGGTTGGCATCCTCTGGACTGAAATCGGAGACTGAAGGACTGATTATATCGGCACAAGATCAGTGTCTGCCAACAAAAAATTACCAAGCCAACATAATAAAAAATGGGTGCAGCCCATTATGCCGTATACGCAAAAAACAAACAGAGACCATTGATCATATAATTTCAATGTGCAGTCCTATAGCTCCAACCGAATACCTAAACAGGCATGACAGAGCTGCACAATACATACATTGGATAATGTGTAAGCATTTTGACCTGCCCCATCAAAAGAATTGGTGGGAGCATCAACCACCTCCCATACTTGAAAAATATCACATCTCAATCTTGTGGAACTTTAGCATCCAAACAGACCGAAAAATAGATGCAAACAGACCTGATATAATATTGAAAGACTTCCAAAAGAGGGTATGCCTGCTAATTGATATGTCTGTTCCAATAGACAAGAATGTATCTATAAAAACATTTGAAAAATTGAGCAAGTATAAGGACCTGGAGATAGAAATTGGAAAAATGTGGAAATTGAGAACTAAAACAATACCAGTGGTTGTAGGCGCTCTGGGAATGATACCTAAGGGGTCTAATGATTACATATCGCAAATCCCAGGAAACCCGCGTATAGGAGAAATACAAAAGATAGTACTAATGGGAACTGCCCATATACTAAGGAAGATTCTGTCAATATAAGTACATCACAAGTCTAAACACTAAAGATGCATGTGTGAATATGTATGTTCTTTCTTGAACATGGCGGACCTTGATGTCTATTGAGGTCACTGGTTGTGACTTGGTGATAACTCGTATGAACATAAAGCAAGATAA
>OZ024746.1:36317236-36344736 GCA_964016885.1 Eledone cirrhosa
CCCCTTCATCAAACTACACACGCACCAGTACACCACACTCCCTCCATAGAACCACACACAACCTTCTCTCCCCGCTCCACCCACACCCTCGCTCCACACTCACTCATCCCACCAACACCTCTACTAATACACACACACACCCTCCTCACTCCAACTTTCACACCTACTCATCCTCGCCCCTTTACCATTCCAACAAATGCTGCTATGCCCTCTGACCACCTCCCAGCACAAACAGACACACAGCACTCCCACTGCTTGACCACTTCCTGTTGCGCGCGCACCCCACATCTCTCCTCTTCCGACCATCGCTTCATGGAATACTCGCACGCAGAAATTGACCACCACAGAATCCACTAAACACCTTTGGATTTTACCAACTTTTCAACCATCCTCTTACTTAATCACCTATATAACTCACCCACACACACACACACCAAAAACATTTTTTCTCCACACGCCACCTACACCCACAACACGCTTGAACCCCACATACACGTGCTTTCCACCACATATTTACACCCTCAGCCTCCTGATTCCTCTCCCTCCACCCCTCTATCCACACACGCACATACACTACGACCCCCCCCCCGCCCCCACACACACACCTCTTCCTGAACATGCAACCCCGTTCTTCCCCCAACCCTAGCTTTCACATACACACACACACACACACGTACACCTACACACACACACCACCTTCAGCCCTCTCCGCTCGGACACCCCGTCTCCCTCTCCCCACTCCACCCGCCACCACCCCTACACACCCCACACCAATCCACCACCTGTGTTACTCCCCTTTTAATTTCAGTTTATTTTGATCATGCTTTTATATTTAAATTTATCTCATTCCTTGTATTTTGATCATGCTTTATTTTTATTTTTATTTTTATTTTTTTCATTCGCACCGTTTCCTTTCGCTATATGTCTCTCCACCACTCCCCTACACACCCTTTGAACTCTGTTCCCACACACTTCTCACCTGAGGCAGGGCTTATGCCCGAAACGTCGTCCCCCATCAACACCCCACTCTCCAGAGCGTGAAATTAATAAGCATTCGTTGTACTGTCTCTCTGTTTTGTCCCTGTTGAAATTTGTCCATTATATATATATATATATATATATATATATATATATATATATATATATATATATATATATATATATATATATATATATATATATATATATATGTATTGAAATTTCCGTTGGAAACAGAAAAGGTCATGGAAATGAAGAGTGTTCTATGTAAGTATCAGAGCAAAATTTAATGTATAAAAATCAATACAATATAATTACCTCATTACCAGAGGTTTCCCGAATGAGGCGAATACGAAATAAACGACTTCATTCGTTCGTCAGACGAGGCAATATAAAACATGGGTAAATACTTAGAAAAACTCATCAAGAAAATCAAAAAAAGATATAGATAAATGAAATAGAAATTGAAATATATAAAAATCTATCAAGAAATATAGTTAGGTGTGTGTACATGTATGTGTATACGCTCACAGATGTGCATATGTGTATATGCGCACATGTATATGTATAGTGAGAAAGTGTGCGTATTTCTAAAATTTAGGGCAACTGTATCTATATGTCTGTAATATACAGACAGAAATGGTTACATCATAAATATATGAATATGAAGGCGCGCGCATAAAACGCCTGCACACTCGTACACTTAGATGCGGAAAGAAAGGAGTTAAGGGAGTGTAATAATTAAAAGAAAAGTATCAGTCTCGATATATTTATAAAAATATAATAACGATAAATTAGAAAGAAAAATATATTTTTAGAAAGAAAAAATTAAAGAAAAGAAGATAAAAAAGGGGTACATACATACACAGACACGCATGTCTCACAAAAGAAATGTAAGAATAATTATGCTTATATACACACGCGCACTTACACATCCATACGTTCGATACGTCCATACACACACACACACACACATACTTATACTCACGCATATAAACCTGTTTGCATCCCCACGCATGAAATTGAGTAAGTAAAAAAGGGGAAAGGGGGGGGGGAGAAGAAAAAAGGAACAAAACATAAAACCGAGATGTCAAAAACACGGATATAAAGACATGTACACATACGCATAATATATACATACACACACACACAATCACACGTACACACACATATATATACACATATATATACATATATATATATATATATATATATATACATATATATATATATATATATATACATACACGCACGCGCGCGCACATACGTAGTCACTCATGTACATATATAAAAAAGTATACACACATAGAGGCGTTCAGCCATATTGATACAGGGTGTAAAAACTTGTGGATAAATAAGTACAAATATAAAATTGTAAGATAGGCTGCGCAAAAATAAAATTAAAATAAGAATAAAAATGAAAATGAAAAATATATCTGGATGGAAAAACACAAAAGACATGTGTAATCAGTTAGTGGAGGAAAAAGGGAAGTAAAAGAAGGGGAAGTAAAAAATAGAAAGTGAATCGGAGAATAAGGGGGGGGGGATGTGAAGTAAAAATAAAAGTAAAAATAAATGAAATTATTGACAAGGATAAAAATGAAAGTAAGTCAGAAAGGGTAATTAAAAAGAGAATAATAAGAGTTTATGGAGGATAAGTATCTGAAAGTGTGTTAAGTTTATATGAGCTGGAAAGCAGATGTGATTTCATGTGTGGGCAACTGGTGAAAATTCCCGTCTTTGTGTTCAGGTAGGTCTTTGGTGATTTTAGATTTTGCAATATCCAAAATTTTTCATTTATGCAGAGCGTGCATTTTCTTGTTCCTCTAGCATATTTTTTAGATTGGTTCAAAATTGACCAATCTAGTTTATATTGGATGCCTTGGTCTTTCAAATCCCAAATTCTGCTAGCCAGTGCTGTTGTAAATCTTTTTTTCTGGATGTCGAAAGGATGCGACATGTGAGTAATAACGCGTTTTGAATCTGTCTTGCGTCATACCCACATATCGTTCACTGGTGGCTGGATGGTTGTTGCTGATGGCTGTCACATTAGCCGCATATACAATGGCTTTGGTGTTGCATTTACCTTGTAATGGGCATTCACTTTTGATTCTACAGGAGCAAGTTTGATTTTCTCTAGGTGATATTTTGTTGAGGATATAGGACTTAATAGGGGGACCGCAAGAATAGCTAATTTTAACACATTTTCTGTTAAAGATCTTATAGTATCTATGTGTTCTAGGGAAATGTTTATCTAAGATTTCTAGGAATTGTTTGCCTACATTAGTTTTAACTGCTAGAGAGTAGGGAGGTGTGAACCAGATTATTTTTCTTTTCCTATTTTTATCTTTAATAGAGTTAGTGTTGTTAGGTATGTATTTAATCGGTTCGCTAAAGCCGCTATTTTGGAGGGCTTTATTATAGTAGGGGGATGCCTTATTAAAAATAGCTTCTGAGGAAGAGAGGGTGGAGATCCTACGGCTAATATTAGGGATAAGGTTTTTAAAAACTATAGGTGGATGGCAAGATCCTTTATTTATATATTTTAAGTTTTCATTAGGTTTATGGTATGGTTTATAAGAAGCAGTAGGCACATCTAGGTTTATATCTAGGAAATCTACGTTGGAAAGGTTAGTGTCAATAGTAATTTTAAGATTAAAACTAGCGAAGGTTTTTATTAAGTCTTTCCTTAATCTATCTAAGTTATGTCCTATGGTGGTATGGGAAAGTATTAGACCATCATCTCGATAAAGCCCCAAAATATGGTTAGGAAATTTTTCTTTAAGTGTATGTAAGAGGAATAGACCGACCAGATCACAAACCTCGGCACTGTCATAAGAGCCCATAGAGACATCGAATGGGTTCTCTGGGTTAGATATTTTTACCCAAGTGTCATTATCATTAAAAAGTAGAGTGTTCCTAGCATGCAAGATGACATTCTCTTCAATATCGGAGATATTAGTGAACCTATTGGTTTAATAATATTAAAAACAAAATCAGTTCTAGATTCACCCAATTTGACATTGTAGATTTCTACCCATCTATTACACAGACCCTTTTAGTGAAAGCTTTAAATTTCGCTAGAGGGTTCACTAATATCTCCGATATTGAAGAGAATGTCATCTTGCATGCTAGGAACACTCTACTTTTTAATGATAATGACACTTGGGTAAAAATATCTAACCCAGAGAACCCATTCGATGTCTCTATGGGCTCTTATGACAGTGCCGAGGTTTGTGATCTGGTCGGCCTATTCCTCTTACATACACTTAAAGAAAAATTTCCTAACTATATTTTTGGGCTTTATCGCGATGATGGTCTAATACTTTCCCATACCACCATAGGCCATAACTTAGATAGATTAAGGAAAGACTTAATAAAAACCTTCGCTAGTTTTAATCTTAAAATTACTATTGACACTAACCTTTCCAACGTAGATTTCCTAGATATAAACCTAGATTTGCCTACTGCTTCTTATAAACCATACCATAAACCTAATGAAAACTTAAAATATATAAATAAAGGATCTTGCCATCCACCTATAGTTTTTAAAAACCTTATCCCTAATATTAGCCGTAGGATCTCCACCCTCTCTTCCTCAGAAGCTATTTTTAATAAGGCATCCCCCTACTATAATAAAGCCCTCCAAAATAGCGGCTTTAGCGAACCGATTAAATACATACATAACTACACTAACTCTATTAAACATAAAAATAGGAATAGAAAAATAATCTGGTTCACACACCCCTACTCTCTAGCAGTTAAAACTAATGTAGGCAAACAATTCCTAGAACTCCTAGATAAACATTTCCCTTGAACACATAGATACTATAAGATCTTTAACAGAAACTGTGTTAAAATTAGCTATTCCTGCGGTCCCCCTATTAAGTCCTATATCCTCAAAAAAATATCACCTAGAGAAAATCAAACTTGCTCCTGTAGAATCAAAAGTGAATGCCCATTACAAGGTAAATGCAACACCAAAGCCATTGTATATGCGGCTAATGTGACAACCATCAGCAACAACCATCCAGCCACCAGTGAACGATATGTGGGTATGACGCAAGACAGATTCAAAACGCGTTATTACTCACATGTCGCATCCTTTCGACATCCAGAAAAAAAATTTACAACAGCTCTGGCTAGCAGAATTTGGGATTTGAAAGACCAAGGCATCCAATATAAACTAGATTGGTCAATTTTGAACCAATCCAAAAAATATGCTAGAGGAACAAGAAAATTCACGCTCTGCATAAATGAAAAATTTTGGATATTGCAAAATCTAAAATCACCAAAGACCTGCCTGAACACAAAGACGGAAATTTTCACCAGTTGCCCACACATGAAATCACACCTGCTTTCCAGCTCATATAAACTTAACACACTTTCAGACACTTATCCTCCATAAACTCTTATTATTCTCTTTTTAATTACCCTTTCTGACTTACTTTCATTTTTATCCTTGTCAATAATTTCATTTATTTTTACTTTTACTTCACCCCGCCCCCCTTTATTCTCCGATTCACTTTCTATTTTTTACTTCCCCTTCTTTTACTTCCCTTTTTCCTCCACTAACTGATTATACATGTCTTTTGTGTTTTTCAATCCAGATATATTTTTCATTTTCATTTTTATTTTAATTTTAATTTTATTTTTGCGCAGCCTATCTTACAATTTTATATTTGTACTTATTTATCCACAAGTTTTTACACCCTGTATCAATATGGCTGAATGGCTTAATGTGTGTATACTTTTTATATATGTACATGAGTGACTACGTATGTGCGCGCGCGTGCGTGTATGTATATATATATATATATATATATATATATATATATATATATGTGTGTGTATATATATGTGTGTGTACGTGTGTTTGTGTGTGTATGTATATATTATGCGTATGTGTACGTGTCTTTATATCCGTGTTTTTGACATCTCGGTTTTATGTTTTGTTCCTTTTTTCTTCTCCCCCCCCCCCCTCCTCCTTTCCCTCTTTTTGCTTACTCAGTTTCATGCGTGGGCATGCAAACAGGTTTATATGCGTGAGTATAAGTATGTGGGTGTGTGTGTGTGTATGGACGTATCGAACGTATGGATGTGTAAGTGCGCGTGTGTATATAAGCATAATTATTCTTACATTTCTTTTGTGAGACATGCGTGTCTGTGTATGTATGTACCCCTTTTTTGCCTTCTTTTCCTTAATTTTTTCTTTCTGAAAATATTTTTTCTTTCTAATTTATCGTTATTATATTTTTATAAATATATCGAGACTGATACTTTTCTTTTAATTATTACACTCCCTTACCTCCTTTCTTTCCGCATCTAAGTGTACGAGTGTGCAGGCGTTTTATGCGCGCGCCTTCATATTCATATATTTATGATGTAACCATTTCTGTCTGTATATTACAGACATATAGATACATTGCCCCAAATTTTAGAAATACGCACACTTTTTCACTATACATATACATGTGCGCATATACATATATGCACATCTGTGAGCCTATACACATACATATACACACACCTAACTATATTTCTTGATAGATTTTTATATATTTCAATTTCTATTTCATTTATCTATATCTTTTTTTGATTTTCTTGATGAGTTTTTCTAAGTATTTACCCATGTTTTATATTGCCTCGTCTGACGAACGAATGAAGTCGTTTATTTCGTATTCGCCTCATTCGGGAAACCTCTGGTAATGAGGTAATTATATTGTATTGATTTTTATACATTATATATATATATATATATATATATATATATATATATATATATATATATATATATATATATATATATATATATAACTATCTATTCATCGCCCTCTCTCTGGGATTATAGTAAGATTATTGCGTCGTTTAACTTTATTACGTATTAATTATTTAGCTAATGATTTAATCATCTATTCTATCATCAGTGCACGAAACGGCACTTAAATGAAATCTGACTACATTGTTTCTTTATATTTATTCATGATTATTCCCTACATGAGATGGAATATAGACATATCATCATTTCATACTAAACTATTCACTTCTGATAAAATACTTATAATTTATATCATGTATTATGTTAAATATATTGTAAGCATGGAATTAGATCACGTCTTGTTGAATCTATGATTCTTTTTCAAAGATTTAATCAGAAGTTAATCCAAGATTCAATAGGAAACCCGTAATATAAGTTTTCATTATATATTTACAATTCATCGCAAGTGAGAAAAATGCTAACGATGTTTTAGGAGCATTCAGAATATTAGACATTTTTAAAACACTGTGTACATTATTTCGACTAGGAAGTTTCAACTGCCTTATTCCATTAATGCTATGACACGACTTTGTCACGTTAATTTACAATAATACAAAATTATGCTACTGAACTATGAAATATCTCAATCATTTCTTCTTCAGAATTTTTTATTTTATCTAACACACGCAGAATATTGATGGTATTTTAGTGACCCCGAAACTATGAAGTGCGAGGAAGCACCAAGCAATTTGATCGATATTTCAAGAGAACATTACGGCTGGGATGTTGATACATCCCTCTTTTCCTGCTACCAATCATCATCAACATCGTTTAAGTAAACTAATCATATTGTAGAAACCTGGTAATTATAGTCATTAAAGTATTTGTCTAACACGTGAATGTCAACGATTGCGGAAGTATGAAACGCGACAGCGACTTTAATTTTTAAATAGAAGGTAATGAAATGTACTTAAATATCGCGTAGCGTTTTGTAGGTCGATTTAATTACATTGTAGTTTCTGCAAAAATAATAAATTATTTTATTTTCAGAAATGATATTCAGTGGTGGTTAAACGGTGTATGGTTTGTCCGATTATATCAGAATGCCGTATGGTTTCAATACGTGAATGAAACAAATATATATAGAGCAAGAATGAGGGCTAAAGAACCTACCATATTCTTATTTATGTAGCCAGCGAAATATGATAAATTGCGACGTTGAAACCCATGGCTCAATTAAAGCTGGAATCTGTATTGCTACATCCTAACCAGTTAATATTGGGGCCCTGAGGCTATGAAACACATTTCCGTCTTATTCAGGTATCATAAAACTAGATCATCCAGCGTCTAAGATATTTTAAATGTGAAGGTATTTGTGGTAGATTATTTTTTTAACAAACCGTGTGGCCTCGTATAGTCTAAATTTATATATATTTATGTACATATATACATATATATTATATCCTAATTTCTACGTACAACACACATGTTTTGCAGATGCTTCGAGTGAGTAGATAGCCGCCAGGATTATAAACAGAGGGCTTCGTTAAACTTTACACATATATATATATTTGAAAAAAGGAATGGTATGAATTCAATTGTAGTTCTAATCAATTTAATATTATAATATTATTAAACTAATTTTTTTAGAACTACAGTGAATTCATTCTTTTTCCTTTTTTCAAATATAACTAACTGTACCAACGATTTCACAAATGTTCCAATATGTATATATATATATATGTATATATATATATATATATAAACATAAGTGTGTGTTTCTGCGAGTGTGTGTGTGTGTATGTGTGTGTGTGTGTGTGCATGTGTGTGTGTGGGTGTGTGTGTGTGTGTATGTGTGTGTGTGTGTGTGTGTGTGTGTGTGTGTGTGTGTGCGTGTGTGTGTGTGTGTGTGTGTGTGTGTGTGTGAGTGTGTGTGTGTGTGTGTGTGTATCAGAAGAAGTAAAAGTGATGAAAGAAGAGCTTTATTTAAGAAATAATGACATGGATAATATAGAAATACTTCTTTTATCACCCATCCTTTGCAGTTGTCATTAGATTCGATGACTGCTTCTATACGAGCTCTGAATCATTCTGATGTGCAAACCAGATGATAACTATCTATGGTTGACATTTTGCTAGTTTGGGGAGTGTTAATCGAATTCGCGATTGTCTATACATACAAATCATTTTGTAAATATTGCAACGATAAAACGATTCATAATTCTGTACAATTCAGATGTATTTTCTCCTTGCTGATGAAACAGTAGGAATATTTGTGAGCCCTTTAAGCCTTATGTTGCTTAACGAAAAATCTATATGTAGATGCTTGTGAAGATTACTTGGGTTAAATTACTTTATTGGAAGTTTTCCTTTTGGATTGAGTACACGATATACTTAGCATAATTTTATAGAATAATAGTTGAAGTTAAATTATATCACAGCTTGTTACGCCCATAATATATTGTTACACATTCGTGACATCATCAGTGGTACTGTTATCTTTCCTCCCTTTGCATTTCAATGCCTACGCCCAGAAATGTCGTAGGAATTGTATAATGGGAGGAAACATAATAGTACCACTGATGATGTCACAGATGTGTGGCGAAATAACTTAGCTAGACTATCTCTATATATATATCTATATATCTATATATCTGTATATCTATATATCTAGAAACGAAATTTCATTTCCCACTCTTAGTACGGTGGTTACTTAAATATAAGTATGTACACGTACATACATATATGTATACAGACATTCAGTAGTATGTATATATATATACATATATGCAGACATATATATATATGTACGTATGGATTCACCGAACATTTGTTATAATGCTCGGTGTGTTTGTAAACAAACATCCCGTATTAAGCCGTAGTGTCCAGCAACCATCGTTGCTCGTTTGTTCAACACTGACAAAGGAACGCTGTACTAGTTTCAAGCTTATTAGCTATCGTAAGCTTATTAGCTATGGTACATATATATATGTGTGCATGTATATATATATATATATATATATATATATATATATATATATATATATATATATATATATATATATATATATATATATATATATATATATATATATATATATATATATATATATATATACATACTACTGTACGTCTGTATACATATATGTATGTACGTGTACATACTTATATTTAAGTAACAGCCGTACTAAGAATGAGAAATGGAATTTCGTTTCATTTTTTCCGTTTATCGTTTTCGGTGCACCCGGCCGATTAACCCACTTGAAATGCAAATTGGGCTTCTCAGCTGTTAATATGCATAAGGTAAGTATATACGTTCAACAATCTGGCAGGAAGGTATACGTTGCTGACGATAGCTAATAAGCTTGAAACTAGAACAGCGTTCCTTTGTCAGTGTTGAACAAACGAGCAACGATGGTTTACTGGACACTACGGCTTAATACGGCATGTTTGTTTACAAACACACGGAGCATTATATTAATGTTCGGTGAATTCATACGTACATATATATATGTGTACATGTATGTATATATATATACATACTACTATATGTCTGTATATATATATATGTATGTACGTGTACATACTTATATATATATATATAATCGTAAGGTTGTGAGTTCGATTCCTGGACCAGGTGATGCGTTATGTCCTTGAGCAAGACACTTTATTTCACGTTGCTCCTTCTACCTGGAGTTGCGACCGATAGATAGTATTAGCAATTGGAAAGACCAACGGAAACATTGTTCCCTCGGTCCGATTTGACGAAAGTCGATCGTTCCTTATATATATATATATATATATATATATATATATATATATATATAATGTACTTTTAACCGTTGGTCAATCAATGATAAACATTGATTGCCAGATAAATTAACTATGGAAATATAAAATATACAGAAGCGAAAACCAATCCCAACCAAACAGTGAGTGTACTCTGTTGTTATTTCTGTCAACAATATAACAATATGACCCTCCCCAAATATAATAACATATATTTATATATATATATATATATATATATATATATATATATATATATATATATATATATACATTACTTATGTACACACACACATTCACTCACACACACACACACAAACACACACACACACACACATACATACATATATATATATATATATATAAAAGACGTAAAATAGGAAAATAAAAAAAAAAATTAAAAAAATTAACTTACTAGAATGTTCACTCCAACTAATTACTTTCTGCAATGGGATAAAGACAGTTACGTAATGAACTGTTGAGAATTTCATTGCGTCATCAGGGAGGTCTATCCTCAGCCAAGTCTGTAAGCAATGCGCTGAAACTGGGGACTCATATAAAAATAATAATAATTCGGTAAATGGAACAGCTATCGGGGACTCGATTCTAAGTACTGAAAATCTCGCTGCCACTGGTCAAATGGCCGATTCTAAAGAATCAATCACGTGACACTGAGGCTAGTCGGTAGGAATGGGATGGTAAGATGACAGACGCCTACTAACACACCAAAAATTTAGTAGTTGTTTTGGCAGGTTTGCTCGACAAATCAGTGATTTGGAGATAAATATAGATCATTTAATATATCTACTAACATAAGCGCACAGATGTACGCTAATGCCAGCAAATACACAGGTTATGTCATAGTACCTAGGTGGTTCAATGCAGGAGGATGCAGAACAATAATATAAAAGACGTAAAATAAGAAAATTAAAAAAAAATTTTTTTTAAATTAACTTACTAAAATTTTCACTCCAACTAATTAGTTTCTGCAATGGGATAAAGACAATTACGTAATGAACTTTTGAGAATTTCATTGCGTCATCAGGGAGGTCTATTCTCAGCCAAGTCTCCAGGCAATGCGCGGACAATGGGGACTCATATAAAAATAATAATAATTCGGTAAATGGAACAGCTATCGGGGACTGGATTCTAAGTACTGAAAATCTCGCTGCCACTGGTCAAATGGCCGATTCTAAAGAATCAATCACGTGACACTGAGGCTAGTCGGTAGGAGTGGGATGGTAAGATGACAGACGCCTACTAACACACCAACAATTTAGTAGTGGTTTTGGCAGGTTTGCTCGACAAATCAGTGATTTGGAGATAAATATAGATAATTTAATATATCTACTAACATAAGCGCACAGATGTACGCTAATGCCAGCAAATACACAGGTTATGTCATAGTACCTAGGTGGTTCAATGCAGGAGGATGCAGAACAATAATATAAAAGACGTAAAATAAGAAAATTTAAAAAAAATTTAAAAAAATTAACTTACTAAAATTTTCACTCCAACTAATTAGTTTCTGCAATGGGATAAAGAGAGTTACGTAATGAACTGTTGAGAATTTCATTGCGTCATCAGGGAGGTTTATTCTCAGCCAAGTCTCCAGGCAAAGCGCGGACACTGATGACGCAATGAAATTCTCAACAGTTCATTACGTATCTGTCTTTATCCCATTGCAGAAACAAATTAGTTAGAGTGAAAATTTTAGTAAGTTAATTTAAAAAAAATGTTTTTTAAATTTTCTTATTTTACGTCTTTTATATTATTGTTCTGCATCCTCCTGCATTAAACCACCTAGGTAGTATGACATAACCTGTGTATTTGCTGGCATTAGCGTACATCTGTGCGCTTATGTTAGTAGATATATTAAATTATCTATCTATATATATATATATATATATATATATATATATATATATATATATATATATATATATATATATATATATATATATACGGATTAACAAATAATAGTTAAATGCAGTCCACTTAGGTGAAGTCCAGTTATGGTATTCCAGGTAGTGGATGATATTAACGCTTGGCTTTTCTTCATTCTCGCATGCTCCGAAGATCTGACGGGTTATAATTCTGTATTGGCGATCGAGTGACGCAAAATTAGGCGGATAGCGATCTCTAGACAGACCAGTTCAGTGAAACAAATGTAAGCTATGTGATTAAAAACTTTTTTGTATAGCAAACCATGTAAACCTTCTTTCCTGATTTATATATATATATATATATATATATATATATATATATATATATATATATATATATATATATACATATATATATATATATATATATATATATTTACATATGTACACATACGTTTGTGTGTGTATACACGTTCAAACAACCAAAGTGTGTTTCCTTCTAAATAGATCGTGTATGTCCGCTTCTATTATATAATAGTTATGCAACGCTTTATTCGTCTCACTACTATAGATCCGTCTCACTGCCTTCAGCCGGATGCTCGTGTAGAAAGTGAGCATCATGCCCTCTCTCTAGAGCAACATAATGACACACACGCTGCTTTCGTATATAACCCCTAAGTTAAAACAAACAAGAGAACCAACATCAAGAATTCGGATCACATATTGGTATCTGGGAAGGCCAAATTAAATAAACGTTTCTTAATCAAGGGACGAGCTTTAGACACACAGGCAACCGATCGACTACAAAAGTAACAAGTCTCATATTGTCAGTCAAGGAGGCTGGCGTGAAATTTTCCATCAAATCCAATTTCCTCGAGACATCGATGCCATATGTTAATTTATCTAAAGCTTGTTGATTATGTATCAATGAAAGATCAAACATCTTACATGGGCTACACAAGGGCACATGCCTTAACGTGAGAGCCAGATTTCATTCTACCGCTGCCCCAAGGTGGGAACTATTTTGTCAAACATGTATTTGTGAGATGAAAGGTTGGAGATAGCTTTGACAATATTATACATGAAATTCACAAAAAAGTATTGTGGAGTGCCAGAATCTTGCTTTATTGTAGGGAAATCTATTGTTTGAATTTCTATATGACTTGGTTTGGTTATTGTTTAGGTTTAGGTTTTCATCTAGAATATGAGAGCAGTAAGGTTAGATTCTATAGTTATTTGTGAATCGAAATATCTGAGATGTTTTAATGATTTATTATGTCTGTACGTTTGCATTCCTAGCTATTTCCCGAGCCTTGTACATGAACAGCTCAATGCATACAGATGGATATAGATCGCCTAAAGTGTTTAATAAGGCATAGGCGGATCCAATCGCCTATATATATATATATATATATATAAGTTTTAATATAGATGAGATTCTACAGGACTAGAACTGTTTCATTCTTTAGAAATCATCAGGAATCATATATATGACGGATGAATGAACATGACCACATGCCATTGTTTCTGTTTGTATGTAGTCATCTTCACAGGTATATGTTTGTATTTGGTTGCAGTCTTAATATTCAATAATTTATTGTCTTAATAAATTGCATGATGTGTACATTTCTAATTACGTACTTGCATAATATATTACACACTAGGTTCGCATACTTTTGAATAGAAAACTCTATAGAACAGTGTTAAATTCTCGAGTAATTATGATTTCATTAATATTTAAATTGTAATTAGGTGAAGTAAATATATACCAATACGTTTGAAATAAGCACATTTCTATCAGAGGTCAGGCACTTTCAAATCAGAGATTATTCCTAAAGATTTATTCGATATCCTATATAACCTATAAATGGGTAATATATAATATGCAAGAGGTGTTTCATATAAATGTAATGATGTATTATTGTATGCAGCTTTATATGTTATATATTATGTAACATAGGTCAAGTATAGTGGGAATGATAAATCAGTATTAGACTTGGGAAATTCGTGAAAAGATGATTTGGTGCAAAGGGGAATTATATTTGTAAGCAAATGTAATATTTCGACTTATAAAGCAAAATAAAAGATAATTATTACTAAACCCATGATCTGTTAAGTTTAGGATTATTCCACTTACGGTTGATTAATAGGAAAAATATAAATTGTTGGGCCATTATTGTATAGTTTATTACGAAATATATTATTAAAATTATTGATCGGATTACATAGAGAATTAGAGTAAATCAAGATGAAAAAAATGACTATATATAAACTACCGATTCAGGATATTGACATTGAATATTTATCAGATGCAATTTAATACTATATTGGAAATATCCGTATATATATATATATATATATATATATATATATATATATATATATACAATTCATTTAATTTATTGATTTATTGATATTTTATTTGAGTGACCCGAATCTTCCTGGTCGTTCTTTTTCGGCTGTACGCGTGATTTTAGGCATGACCTCTATGTGTTGGTATTTTAACGATAGTTATAGCTCTGATTTATTCAGATTATTGAGCCCTCTGCCACACATATCGGATAATGTTTATCGTTAATTCGTAAGCTGTTTTTTCCGATTCTCGATTATTCTACTATATTTAGCTCTAGACCTTAGCTATTGACCAGTTAATTTTATTGATTATTTTTTGTCGATCTTATTGACTGATGAATAGCTCCTGTTTATTTTAACACGTCTGTTGAGCACTCTGATTCGATATGTGATATTTTGTATCCTTACATGATTTGCACATCACCGACATTTTTCGCTAATGTAGAGGTTATCTCCCTTGCTGGGTACCATGTGCGTTTCTGGCTAAGGGTCTTCTATTCATTGTCGGACGGAATTCCCGTTGAGAAAGCTCTTCCTCGTCCCCCCTTCTCTAGAAGTCTGATATATTTTTTATGTGGGCTGATAGTGATTGGAATAAGGAATTGCAGAAACCCAAGAAGCTAGATTTAACTTCCTTCTAGCGGGTCCGGGTGAGTTTTTTACATTCATATAATTTTTTGATTTATTGATATTTTATTTGAGTGACCCGAATCTTCCTGGTCGTTCTTTTTTGGCTGTACGGGTGATTTTAGGCATGACCTCTATGTGTTGGTATTTTAACGATAGTTATAGCTCTGATTTATCCAAATTATTGAGCCCTCTGCCACACACATCGGATATTGTTTATCGTTAATTCGTAAGCTGTTTTTCCGATCCTCGATTATTCTACTATATATGTTTGTATATATATATATATATATATATATATATATATATATATATATATATACATATAGGAGAGTATTGAAGTTTGCT
The DNA here is from genome assembly GCA_964016885.1 of Eledone cirrhosa. Classification (NCBI taxonomy): domain Eukaryota; kingdom Metazoa; phylum Mollusca; class Cephalopoda; order Octopoda; family Eledonidae; genus Eledone; species Eledone cirrhosa. Next base: position 36,332,975 of record OZ024746.1, read on the forward strand.
TGAAGCATTGTGGAATAATAAGATATCTTTTCTTTAGGTCGTTTTCGAAGCCTTATCAATGCAGATGGGTAATTCTCCGGTAACAAGATCCGGTGGTGAAGAGAGATATATAAGTGAATGTAGAATGGATCTCATTCTACATTCACTTACATCTCTCTCTTCACCACCGGATCTTGTTACCGGAGAATTAACCATCTGCATTGTTGAGGCTTCCAAAACGACGTAAAGAAAATTTATATTTATATATATACACACACACATATATATATATATATATATAAATGAAAGTTAGAGTTAATAACTCTTACTTAAACCCTGTAATCAGTAAGCTCAAAGTATAAATACCGAGCATTATAATAATAATATATATGTAGTAAGAAAGACAGTAAATCGTGTGTCTAATATTAATAGGGTTGAAAGACCACATTTGTTTGAAATATTTAACCATGAAGCAGACAGAATTGTAAAATAAAATAAAATTATATTATACAAACCGCCTCAATAACAATTATATCTCTCGGACAGATTAATCTGTTTCGCCCTGAGTGTGTTTGCAACAGATAATCCATGGGCATCATCAGCGAGAGAATCTGATTAAATGCGACAAACACCTAGTACCAACGTTCACACAGAAAAAATTAATTCATCACCTCGTGTGCCGTAAGTCAAAAGTGGTATGAGTGTATTGGGTAGAAAGAACAGTCCAACTCACGCAAATTAATAAGCTCACCTCTTGAGGGAGCCGACATATAAATGAAAGTTAGAGTTATTAACTCTTACGGAAACCCTGTAATCAGTAAGCTCAAAGTATAAATACCGAGCATTATAATAATAATATATATGTAGTAAGAAAGACAGTAAATCGTGTGTCTAATATTACTAGGGTTGAAAGACCACATTTGTTTGAAATATTTAACCATGAAGCAGACAGAATGATAAAATAAAATAAAATTATATTATACAAACCGCCTCAATAACAATTATATCTCTCGGAGAGATTAATCTGTTTCGCCCTGAGTGTGTTTGCAACAGATATTCCATGGGCGTCATCAGCGAGAGAATCTGATTAAATGCGACAAACACCTAGTACCAACGTTCAAACAGAAAAATGAATTCATCACCTCGTGTGCAGTAAGTCAGAAGTGCTATGAGTGTATTGGTTAGAAACAACAGTCCAAGACACGCAACTTAATAAGCTCACCTCTTGAGGTGAGCCGAAATATAAATGAAAGTTAGAGTTAATAACTATTACTGAAACCCTGTAATCAGTAAGCTCAAAGTATAAATACCGAGCATTATAATAATAATATATATGTAGTAAGAAACACAGTAAATCGTGTGTCATATATTACTAGGGTTGAAAGACCACATTTGTTTGAAATATTATATATATATATATACCTTCTCACAAGAACACCAAATATTTTCGAAAATAAATTTTTTTATCATGTCATTTTGCGTTTTAGCATTTTTAGCGTTTTTTTCATATCCTTATACAAAAAGATATTAATTTCCATATATAAATGTATTTATATATATATACCGATGAAGTGAGAAAGAGTGAGAAAGAAAGAGGCTTCTGTGAATAAATATTAGTGACATATTCTTGCCATTCATCTCCAGAAGTTCCAGTTATCAGCATCGACTTCACGGAGAATATATTATCTCTTGGTACAATGAACATGTATTATTGTCCAAGGCTCGATATCGACACTCGTATTACGATGGTAATCGATAGAAGTAAACTGCACTAAAGAACATTTGTGTGAAATGAAACATTCATTTAAAGAGTGTTTCTGACATACCATTTTACAGTGAATCTACGTGAGAATTACTTTAAAAAGACACGCGACTAGAATTTACAACCTTTTTCTATAAGTCTATTTAATTGATCAAATTGTTGGGATGTTGATTCGGAAAAATGGTGAGGTATTTTATTTATATTTGTTCGTATATTTTATATATATACAGGAAAAGCTTTCATTATTTAATCTTCACTGAGTTCAAATCCCGCCAAGGTTAACTTTGCCTTACATCCTTACGGGTTCGATAAAATAAAGTACCAGTAATGTACTGGATTATTATTGCTGGCGTTGTGCCAAAAGTAGAAACAATTGTTTAATCTTCACGCAAACCATGCACTGCTCGTGATATATATATATATATATATATATATACATATTGTGGTTGGGGGTGGGGGTGAGTGTGCCTGGACAAGTGCGAATGTGTGTGTGTGTGTGCGTGGTGGGGGTGTGAGTGTGTATGCCAGATCAACGAGGGCGTTGTTATCTGATGATATGAATTAGCATTTGTTTATGTTTCGTAATTGCCATGCATGCTTTGCTAAATGCCACTTTTCGAATTCAACACAACATCTGTGAATCATTCAGCTACAAGGTTAATTTAATTATTTTGTATTAAATGACACACTCTAGTTTCCATTCACAATACAACATATAATTCTAGCATTTGCAAATAGAATTTTTCTTAAAATATATACTAAACTTATTTGAAGCTATACTTTTTCAAGAATCTTCACTCCCTCTCTTCTCCCCATTCACTCTTTCTCATTCTCGCTCTTTCCTCTATAAAATCACTTTTGTATTCATACTTGTTATTAAAGTTCGAGCAGCATGTATTAGGTAACATTCTCTGTTCTAGACGAGATGTTTTATCATATTTCAAACATGGTGAACAACTATACTCAATGTGTATTGACAGAATATCAGGAAAATAGCAGAAATATGATATTCTCTGAGGATTACAATGCTCTATGTATGACTATTTGTGATATATACATACAAACACGTATATATACTTAAATAATTGCAGACACATATATAAATATACGCATAAATTTGCTATTTATGTTGGGAGACGTGCGCTAGTAACCGAAGTGTCGGATAAAGTATCTCAATAAATAAGGAGTATTCGACAAGGACTGCACGAAAATCTGTAAATATATACACATATCTTATTTTAGGGTATGTGAACAAGCCAGAAATACGAATTAACCCATAAAATTAAAAAGAACAATATATTTAATAGATTTTCGGATCTTAGTTGACCTTCACCAGAAAACATCTTAGGAAATGAGTAACTGGTAGTTATATATAACCATTCGCTGTTACTGTTATTCTGAAAGAAGCGTACTAATTTTGACATAATTAGCACCCATGTTGGTAATTAATTAAAATATTTCGTGAAAAATATGCTTACTGCTGAAGTGTAACTTTATATCTGTATAAACACGGCATAATAACAGAGACTGTACTGATGTATATCAATATATACACGTATCTAATTTAGAGGTATACAAACATAATGTCTAGTAAATATGGCCCTATAGGCGGAAATAAACTCACAGGATGACGGACGAGTGGTGGAACATCAAATTTAAATAACCAGGCACCACTCATAGAAAAGCTCAGAAATGCCGTGTGAGATCTTGATGAAATAATTTACATTTTTCTCGTTTATATCTTTTAATTGTTTGTGAGCAATATATAAATTTCGTACATAAGGCTTATTTCATAGCAAAATAGTAAGTTTCGCTGATATTTGTCATATATCTAATTAGACACACTAGTAATTAGAGGGCACCGACTCTCAACTATATTTACTCTATAGTATCCCAAGGATCGAATACCCTGCTGAATAATTGTCTTACTAGTGTAAGACTGAAATAACCATGTCTCCTTCTCACTCGCTCTATGTCTCTATCTCTCTCTCCCACTTAATCTCTCTATATCTCCCCTCTCTCTCTCTCTCTGTATACATATATATATATATATATATATATATATATATATATATATATATATATATATATATATTTATGAATCAGTATTGATTCAGTTTGAATCTGGAAGTGGCTGTTCAAGCTGCAAGGGCTCAGCTGTTGGGTTCTGAATCTTTATAACATAAATATAGAATATTAGTCTACGACTTCATTTATACCATAAACGTGGTTTGCATTTGCGTGTAATTGTTTTCACTGGTCCAAATAATTACGTATTATCTTCGATTTTTTCCGTTCTTTGCCAGGGAACGTTTCCACAAACCAAACTATCGTATTCCTGTCTTCCTTCGGTTGCAACGCTTTTCAAAATATTTATTTCTGCGTTCACAGATTGATTTTTTTAGTTTCAGAAGATCCCGTTAAGGGTGAAAGCAGCGATTATTTGCTTAAACTTTAAACTGTTATTTTAATAAATTAACACACACACACACACATATATATATATATATATATATATATATATATATATATATATATATATACATATATATATATATATATGTGTGCGTGTTTGTGCGTGTGTGTGTATGTGTGTGTGTGTGTGTTATGTGTATGTTTTTGTATGTGTGTTAGTGAGTGCTTGAATTAGAATACGAGGCTGAATTAACGTGTATGTACAGTTGCTCTTGGGAATCATTAATTATATATATATACAGGGCGGTGGATTGGCAGTATCGGTAGAGGGTCGGACGCCATGCTTTCCAGCATAGTTACGTCCCTTTACGATCTGAGTTCAAATCCCGCCGAGGTGGTTTGCCGTTCATCCTTACGGGGTCGATGAAATAAAGTACCAGTAATGCACTGGGTAATTGCTGGCCTTGTACCTAAAGTAGAAACAATTATTATATATATATATATATATATATATATATATATATATATATATATATATATATATATATATATATATATATATATATATATATATATATATTTATATATGAAAAAGTATGACCCCGACGGCAGAGCTCAAGCCGATTCGACGGCTATTTGTGAACTAAATTGGAATTTTTAGCCTGGTGAATAAACAGCCGACAATTTCAAGGGGGTATTTCCTTATATGGGAAGATTGTAGTTGTCAACAGGATTGGTTAACATTTGTTGTAAACGCAAATAAGTCTATCAGGGCATTTGATGGTAGGTAGGGGTGGCTAAACATGCCTGTAGAACAATAGGGGATTGAGTGGAGCGGAGAGGCGTTGAAAGTGATATGTATACAGAGAATTTCTAAGGATAGTGAATGAAGTGGAGGAAGGAGGTTATAGAATAGGTAAATCGAATGAGAGTAGGAGACAATAAAAGATAATAGAAAGAAATAAAAAAAAAATATAAAATTAGATAGTGAGAAATTAATTAAAAAAATCACAATGCTATCTTACAATTACATGTTAATAAGTTGAGAATAGAAACAATTGTAGAAATTGAGTAGTACCAGTACTGATACAGAATTAAATGGGTTTAACACGTCTGCTATAAGTTGTTAGTAAAACGTGTTCAGCCAATTCTATCTTAAAATTCCAGGATTGCGGAAACTGATGCTCCAGAGGCCCGATGGGCGGCATCGGGGTAGGCGAAGGGGAAAAGCAGACGAGGAAGGAAATAGGGGGCGGAAGGAAGTGATAGGATGAGACAGGTGGAAGAAGAAGACAAAGAGTAAAAGAAAAGAGATACACGTACCTAGGTAAGCTTGGGTTTCCCCTAACTTATTCGCCAAGTAGGTGGCATCAGCCCTTGTCTATTCACCCGGGTCGTTATGGGGTTTGAGGGCGAGGTAAGTCCTACGCAATCTGTGTTTTCCTGCGGGTACCAGTTCCTCTTTCTTGATCAGGAATTGGTCCTTCGAAACATCATTTGTAATGTTTCCTCCGATAATAAGTTACACGGATAGCGTCCTCCCGTGTAAGAGTTTGCTTTGGAAAGTAACCTAAAATCTCACTTGGAGCTTACTGTCCAAAGCTAACTCTTACACGGGAGGACGCCGTCCGTGAAAATTATGCTCGGATGAAACATTACAAATGCTGTTTTCGAAGGACCAACTCCTAAACAAGAAAAAGGAACTGGTAACCGCATGCAAACACAGATTGCGTATGACTTACCTCGCCCTCAAACCCCATAACGACCCGGGTGGGTAGACAAGTACTGATACCCCCCCCCCCCCTACTTGGTGAATATGTTAGGGGAAACCCCGGCTTACCTAAGTAGATGTATCTCTTTTCTTTTCTTTTCCTCTTTGTCTTCTTCTTCCCCTTGTCTCATCCTATCACTTCCTTCCAGCCCATATTTTCTCACTCGTCTGCTTTTCCCCTTCGCCTACCCTGATGCAGCCCATCGGGCCTCTATAGCATCAGTTCCCCACCCCTGTAATTTTAAGATAGATTTGGCTTAACACGTTTTACTAACTACTTATAGCCGACGTGTTAAACCCATTTAATTCTGTATCAGTTCTGGTACTACTCAATTTCTACAGTTTTTTTCTATTCTCAACTTATTAACGTGTAATTTTAAGATAGCATTGTGATTTTTTTAAATTAATTTCTCACTATCTAATTTTATTATTTTTTTAATTTCTTTCTATTATCTTTTATTTCTCCTACTCTCATTCGATTTACCTATTCTATAACGTCCCTCCTCCACTTCATTCACTATCCTTAGAATCTGCTTTATACATATCACTTTCAACGCTTCACCGCTCGACTCACTCCACTATAGTTCTACAGGCAAGTTCAGCCACCCCTACTTCCCACCAAATGTCATGATAGACTTATTTGTGTTTACAACAAATTTTACAACTACAATTTTACAACTACAATCTTCCCATATAAGGAAGTACCCCTTTGAAAAGTTCGGCTATTTATTCACCAGGCTAAACATTCTAATTTAGTCCAGAAAAAGCCGCCGAAACGGCTTGAGCTTTGCCGTCGGGGTCATACTTTTTCCTATTTCCCACTCTACTAACCTAAGTATTGAGTACTCTGGTGCGTTATGGACCATCTGGTTCCTTACCACAATTCCTTTGTTATATATTTATATACGTATATTTATATATGTATATTTATATATGTATATTTATATATGTATATTTATATATATGCATCTATATATATATTAAATATACATATAAACATATTGATATTTCCTAATTTTTTAACCATTCTAATGAGGCGAAATATCTAGAAATTTTCTAAAGATAAACATCTTGGAACATAACCAGAAATTCAAACATTTGCTATCGCTTCAATAAATTGACTTTGGTATTTTCATCAATGTGATACAATTCAAATAAAAGATGGTAACTGCTTAATGATGTGAAAATCGCCAGACGAGATCGAAGACGTGTTGTCGAAGGAGTTAACCGAAGATGATATTCGACATTTACGCAACTCAATGTCCCATGAATATCACCAAGAAATCGAATTATCTTTGTAAACAGTTTACTTTAGTAGATGCGTGTTTGCATATATTTATGTCTAAATATATGTCAATGTAGGCATACTTACATAGTCATAACTAAACACACTTACATACTCACATATACAAGCACACATATCCCCCATATATATATATATATTTGTATATATATATATATACATACATATATATTTATATACATATATATGTATATATGTGTGTGTGTGTGTGTGTGTGTGTACGAGGCAGAGAGAGAGGCATAAGAAGTAACAGAGAGAAAGAGAGAGAGAAAGTGTGAGAGAGAGGGAGATAGAGAGATAGATAGATAGATAGATAGAGAGAGAGAGAGAGAGAGAGAGAGAGAGAGAGAGAGAGAGAGAGAGAGAGAGAGAGAGAGAGAGAGAGAGAGAGAGAGAGAGAGAGAGACTGCATGTGTGTGGTTTTGAATTTGTGTATCATCATTGACAGTATGGTAGTATTGGTTGTACGGTAAAGAAACGCAGATCATTTGGGAAATTTTCCATAATTGCAAATGAAGATATTTGTTATGCATATATGTATGTTTGTATGTACGTATGTGTGTATGTACGTATGAGTGTGTGTATACATGTATGTATGTACGAACTTATAAATATACATTGTGCGATTGTGTGTGTGTGTGATTGCGGGGCTTACGTATATGTGTTGTGCATCTTTTTTTTGCATAAGAAACCTCAACTTCACAACTACATATAACATTAAACTACCCCATCAAAATGTATTTACATTATTAAACCTACATTTTTTTTTAGACAAGCTTTATGGAAGTGAATGGTGATCACCTTGTTTTAGTTGATTATATCTTCTCATCCTGCTTGAATGCCTGATGTTCTTCGCCTACTGGAGGTCTCGGCACAACCTATATTGATGTATTTTTTCAGTTCTCAAGTAAATGTTTCATAAGTTTCTAATATTGCTTATGTCCGAAAAAGCAATTGAGCCATTTCAATTGATTATATTTCAGAAATGTCAACCATATAAAATATAATTCAGACGGAATGCCGCTAGAAATAATTTGCTTCATAGAAAACAATATACATTCTACAATATTATTTCTGGTTTATGTCATAAACTGTGTATACGAATTGACAAAAACATGATGCACATTACATATATGTAAGCCCCGAAAACACACACACAATCGCACACTTTATATTTATACATCCGTACGTACATACATGCATACACAGACACCGCATGTTATACATGTTCTATAATTTTCAGTAGCAACAAAAGGAAAGTTATTTGATTTTCGTGCTTATTTAATTGCGAAGTCTAGAAATGAAAAAAATGGAAACACTTTTGGCACAAGGCTAGCAATTACCCCAGTGCCCTTTTGGAAATTCATGTTATCGACTCCGTAAGGATGAAAAACAAAGTTCACCTCGGCGGGATAGGAGCTCAAAATGTAAAGGACTATAACTCTTCGCTGCAATGCATGGCGTCTGACGGTCCATAAATGAAACAATGCTATAACACGCCAGAAAAAATTGTGAAATACGGCAACTACAGAAATAACACAATTGAGGTTTGTCGCATTCACTCATTCTGCCTCTCTGACGAGTTTAACAAATGGTGGATGTTACCACATTCTGTTGGATAGACAGTATTGTAAATGTATTACACCAAGGAAGAGTGGTAGAGAAATGTTGAGAATACCAATTAATATCGGATGGCACAACCTAGCGATGGACCAGGCAAACTCCTTCGTTGATATGATTAATTGTAATAGGTAGAGTTCCCAGGATGTCGGAAGTTACTAAATACACACACAAACATACATACACACACATACGCACACACACACACACAACCAAACACACACTAACACACATACACACACAACACACACGCATACATACGTATATTACAAGTTTTTGTCGCCCTAGGTATATATATATATATATATATATATATACCTAGGGCGACAAATTAAAAGTTTATATCTCGCCCTAGCAGAGCTGATACAAAAATGTAAGTATGCACACGCACACACACACACACACCCACGCCCCCACACACCCACATGCACACCCACACCCACACACACACACACATGTGCACACATATATATATACTTACACACATGTGTACGTATGGGTTATATCGAACATTAAGAATAATGTTCGATTCGTTTCAAGCTGCGCCATGCCGGTGACTGATCATCATCTGTGTGTAATTAAAATACACAGTATCTAAATGCAAATTAAACCCAATGAGTGAGGGCAAAATATAGTAAGAAAACATACTCCAAATACCTGAAAAGGATGTTGAACATGATTGTTTTGTATTTATTGTTTTTGCGGACACGTGTTTTTGTGCTTCTGGAACTTATATGATTGAGTGAACGAAATTTGCGAACAAGACTGAGTTAATACTATAACATGTTTATACATGAGTGTTTACTTACGTGTTCATTCGAGGATCTCTGTTCTTCTATATATGTATAGAATTAGTAAGAATATTTGGTTTATTTGTATTTCTATATAACTCTAAATAAAGAGAAGTTTACGTGTGCACGTTTGCGTATGATAATCTATGCAAAAGTTTATAGGATAATATGTTTTGTTGAAAAATGTACTTGTATATTCACCTTCTAATGGATTTGTGTGTAAATGCATAGTGTTAGTTCAAACAACCGCAACAAATTCTGGAAAAAGATGCATTATACATTCCTTTATAATGGTTTCCATAATTCATGGTTTTCAGCTCCCATTATCTTTTTTTAAATGATAAATAAGATGTGGATTCTCACATACATATGCATTGAAACACACACACACAAGTGGAAACGTACATTGACACGCACATACATATGCACAGTACATATATAAGCACATACACACACGCACACGCACATACTCTCACAGTTATATGTATATATATATATATATATATATATATGTGTGTGTGGGTGTGTGTGCACAGGCGTGTGTGTGTCTGTATGCACGCGCGTGTGTGAGTGTGTTTGTGTTTGCTTATGCATGTGCATATAATTTAGCACACATTAGGAACATGATATGGTCAGGTATATGGAAATGCTTCACATATAATCGTCAGAAATCGCGGAGAAACATATTCCGAAGGGGGATCTGCTAATAAATACGAAATTACTTTTTTTATTTAGGCAATTATTGTGTTGTTCAGCTGAAGCACGTTATAGATATATGAAAGTTGCTAATCTAATTATAGAAACGATTTTCCCATTTACAATCATCTATAAACAAAGCTATGGGGTGTATACAGAATAAAGTAGTGATCAGAAAAGAAGGAGTAATAAATAAATTCTAAGCATAATGAATATGAAATATCAACCACGAGACCAAAAGTGAAAATTTGACACCCAGCAAAAAAAAAACAAAAAAAAAACAGCCAATGAAAATTAAGTATAAAATTAAATGATACCTAGTCTTCTCGCTAAGCATAAAAAAAAGAACAAAAGCAGTTGAACATATATTTTGTTATAGCCATTTGCTGTGGCAATTATATCTCAAATGTGTTTTTTCAATCGATTCCCATAGATATATGAATGCCCTGATAATGTTTAGAAGATCATGTACAAAAAAGTTTGATTTGCTCTGAAGGCAATATTATTTCAATAATATACTCACATGAGGTAATATTTATGATCACATTTATAAATAAATACACTACCCATATATACATATATATATATATATATATATATATATATATATATATATATATATACACATGTGTTAGTGGGTGTGTGTATGTGTGTGTGTGTGTGCTTGTATGCAAATGTACATGTGGGTGCGTCTGTATTTGAGCATAGACTATAAGTAGCCGATATAGCATAAATATACATTTATACATATATACGTATTTCAAATGTAAGCTAAAACGAAGGTGAGAAAATTAAACCGATTTTCAATTCTAGACGGGCTTCCATTAAAAGCTAAGTTTATTATTCGGTCAAGAACTACATACTTGAGGCTCTACTATATTATATCACAGATAGTTTCATTTTGAATTGAGCATTCTAATTCACTTATTATTAGGAACCTGAATACACATCCTCCATCACTGATGGATTAAATGTAGTTATATTCTCAACGGGAAACGTCAATGTACCTGTTGGTAGTGACTATATAACATTGAAAGGAGTCATTTGAATGAACAGTTATCCTGATGTAATTTTTAATGTAGAGGCGTTATTAGAATTCTGTTGCCTCTTTATTAAGAACACACTCTTCCAGCACAAATACGTCCATAAATACACTAGATATATCGGAAATAGTAGACACAAATGAATTTTTCTTGTCTATTATTTGTTCGATTCTGTATTGGTTGTACTTCTTAAGTGAGAGACTAACCTGTTAACTAGTCAGCATCTAGTTATCTACAGTATGAGACTCTATACATCTCGAAAGAAAAATAAAAGGATGAAGGTCTAGCTCGTCCTACATCATAAATTTGGAAGTGCTTGCAGTTAAGGAAACCAGGAACATGTATGCTGATAATAAAGCATCCACATTTGTGGAGCTATCTC
>OZ024746.1:36349736-36352236 GCA_964016885.1 Eledone cirrhosa
AACGTGATCTACCAATGCGACGTGAGGACAGAAAACTCCAACAAAGCCTATATAGTATTAACCGCTCGTGACTTTAAGACCCGTCTCTACCAACACCGACATACGTTCTGAAACCCGGCCCGGCGACATGACACTACACTTTCGAGCCACATATGGGTCCTCCAAGTTAATAACATCACATACCATCTTACTTGGAGCTTACTCTCCAAGGCTAACACCTACAAGGGAAGACGCCGGTCGTGTAACTTATGCCCGGAGGAAACAATACAAATGCTGTTTACGACCAACTCCTAAACAAATAAGACGAACTTGTAACCGCATGTAAACACCGATTGCGTAGACATACCTTGCCCTCAAACCCCTCTTGATCCGGGTGGGTAGACAATGGCTGTAACATCCTTCTTTTCCACACTTGCCGAACAAAATAGGGGAAACCCCGGCATAGATAAGTAGATGTAATTCTTTTCTTGTTTCCCCTTATCTCCTCTTCCAATTCCGTCCACTCCCTCTCCTCTCCATTTTCCTTCTTCCTATTTTGCTTACCCTGAGACAGCCCATCGGGCTTTTGTAGCCTCATCACCCCCACCCCCTTAAATTGTATATAGCATTAGCCGAAAACGCAATACCAGCTGACGCAATACCAGCTAAAATTATAGCAGCTGCCTTCATTGATCTACAGGCATGTTGACTCACCCACCACCAGGAAATATTTAATTATGTTTACAAGAAATTTTGACCAATCCTTTTGACAACAACAATTTTCAAAATGAATGATTATCGCACGTCCATATATGGAATTACCCCTTGAAAAGTTTGGCTACTTACTACCACTCTAAACATCTAATTTGGTCCAGAAATAGCCGTCGACACGGCCTGAGATGCGCAGTCGGGGTCTTGAACATTTATATATATATATATTATTTAGTCTTCACATTTATATATATTATTTAATCTTCACATATATTATATTATATTATATATATATATATATATATATATATATAAATATATATATACACCAATATATATGTATATATATATATATATATATATAAATATATATATATATATATATATATACATATATATATATATATATAAATATATATGTATATATATATATATATATATATATATATATGTATATATATATATATATATATATATATTCATATATATTGGTGTGTATATGGATATGTATATTTGATAGGAGTGCTTAAACAAAATATATGTCTTTAGATTTTAAATCAAAAGTATGGTGCAAATAACTACTATTGTTTAAACATTATGTTGAGTTTCACACCAGACTGCTTCACTTAACATTGATACGATCTTCATAGGGCATCATTGGACTGAAGTGTAATATATGTGTGAGGAAATGTTTTGAAGAAAATGTTTTTATAACACACACTCAAATGAACCAATCGACAGTAAAACTGTTGACAGAGATTCATTAGAAAATCTACGCAATAACAATCGTATGAAACATGCAAACACCTCATCACCTTTCAGTAGAAATATAAATGTAGCATGGAACTGATGCAACACGGTCGTTAAATAATAATAATAAAACAAGAAGAAACATATATTTAGATAGAATAATATGTAAAAACAATGTAATTGAATAAACAAAAATTAAATTATTTTAGCTAAAATGTAGAATGGTATTCCCAATTCAGAAGTTCGTAACATTCGTGATATTAGAAAGAAGCTTCATTTAACACGTACTGTCACGTAAATATAAATCTCACATTTATAATTTTGTTTCAATATAACATGTTTTTCTTCTCGTTAAAATGTACTTTTTTTTTAGATGAGTTAGTGGGTGCGTGCGATTATGGAGATATTTCAATATGTAAAACAGAAAGTTACTTTCATACACGGTGTACATTCAAAAGTATCTAGAATGTAGAAAGTAACAGAAATAGATATTCACCCCTGTTACATAACAGACATAATTTAAATATCTGATGTTTTCTTATTTTATCGTTACTTACACTTGGAGCAATTATGATCCAGATAGTTATAAGCACATTGATATAAGACATCGAAAATTCATTAAGCAACATATTTTTGATGGCGTGGATTGTAATTTGATTGCGATTTTAATGCTATTTATGAGAGACCAAGCAATTGTATGTAGGTCTAAATACATGTAATATTTGAGAGTTCAGGAATCTAGGATCATACAAGTTCTTATATATGCATACGGTCATATATATAATCATAATATTAATTAGAGTAAGTTTTACTCATTTGCTAGATATTCTTTCGTTCAATGCAGATCTCTTACATAGTTACAGTTTTATTTACAAACGAAATAATTTAAGGATTTAAGGTATTTAATAGGTGATAATTGTTTCTACTCATGTTATGCTGCATTTAGAAAATCATTTTATTTAATGATTTACCATTCATGAGTATAGACCTTGGGTGTCAATTATTAATGCTGACCGACAACAAATGGAACGCAGACATATTTATATGTTACGGTAAGAAC
>OZ024746.1:36354736-36422236 GCA_964016885.1 Eledone cirrhosa
ATATATATATATATATATATATATATATATATATATATATATATATATATATATATATATATATATATATATATATATATATATATATATATATATATATATATACATATATATATATATATATATATATGCGTGTGTGGGCGTGTGAGTTTGTGTGAATACAAATATATACGTGATGTGGTGATCCAGATGCCCAATAGATGCATTTGGGAATTAACATGCATCTCATTTAATTCTCCTGCTTTAAACCTACTAACTTTCAACCTGATTTCTTTTTTTTTCAGTTATGATTAAATAAAATTCCTCATGTTGAACAACTCGAATATCTGTTCCATACGATATGGATGTTTGCCTATTTTTTGGAAACGTTTTCGCTACCATAATCATAATCCTCATTATAGTTATCATCAACATCATTATCATTATATTCATCTTCATCAACACCATCTTGTTATAATCATCATTTTCATCATCATCATCATCAAATCATATCCGTCTTCGTCACTGTCTTCGTCATTATCATTATCATACTTTTTTTGTATTTGAAGAAGTCCATGATGCATTACCATAATTGAAAAAGCAACGTTAATATTTTGAGGTCGGATCTTTACTTCGCAGAGAATGTCATAATACGGTTCCTCAAATTAAATTGAAAAGAAATATTTGATTACAGAGGAATGTTATGTTTTAAGATATGTGGGAATGAGGGTGGAAGTGACAAAAATAGTACCTTAACAATTTACAGCGGCTGTTGTAGCAGTAAAATTCTCAAAATTGTGTGTGTATTGCTCTATTCCAATTTTGTGCTTCCTGATATTTAAATCGGTTTTTTTCTTGATAACTATTTGTATTTTAAAGTGGTCAAAGTGCTTCACTCATTGCCCTCAAGAAGGGATACCCAACGATTTGATTTTAACTAGAGGTGACACGACAGACCAGTGAGAAACATCATGTCACGTGACATCGCCTAGGACTGGAGTCCAAATTTTGAAAATAACGTTCTGTTCCACTCACAGCACTATCAGTAACACCATTACATGCATAACGAATTTGACTACCGTCGACGAAATTATAACACTAGAAATTTCTGATTTTACGAGCGTCCACACCACCACAAAAAAAAAAAGCTAAAATAAAATGAACGCAGCAAAAAATAACAGCACTAATAGAAATACTACCACTATCTCACTCGTTATCATTATTACAACCAACAATCGGTGGATTGGCAGTATTGGTAGAGTGTCGGATGCCATGCTTTGACGTATAGTGTCACGGCCCTTGCCATTCTGAGTTCAAATCCCGCCGAGGTTAACTTTGCCTTTCATCCTTACGGGGTCGATAAAATAAAGTACCAGTAATACACTGGGTCATTGCTGGCCTTGTGCCTAACGTAGAAACAATTATTACAACCAACAATTCCAGCAACGGAACAACAAAAGGCACGGACATAGGCAAACATGTAAAGTGTAACAGCAGTGAAAAAAAAAAGAAAGATTCAGCAACAAAAGTAAAAATTAATAGTATATATGGACGCTTGACGTTTTACTCCAAAATTCCAGGGGAAACCAGACAACAATCCTACGCACCACTGAAGGGAGGTAAACTTATTCTGGTGGCAAAATATTGTGGCTAGAGATTGGTAAACTTCAGAATGACACAAGCGTCACCCATAATAATTATTTATTGGCTAGTGTCAGCTGCGCTAGTGGGTATTGTTGGGATCACCCATATTTTAGATGTGAGAACAATGAAGGTGAAGAAGTGGTCAAGATGTGTGGGGAAAAATCTGCATCCACGCAAATCAAGGAATATTGAGGACATCCCCGACAAACTACACTGTGGATGGTAACGAGCCAGGTAACACAAAGACACGTAATGGATATTTGCCTAAGAAGGAATCCCGGCCACATCTCCTTCCTAAGCTAATTATCATACTGGCAATAAAACAAACCTCAACGTCCAAAATATGAACACAAAACTCAACACCATTGGCAACAACAGATATAGAAACTGTAGCAGAAGCTACACGTGCTAAAATATTGCAATCGGAAGACATGATGTTCCTCGTCTTTGCACTTTTCGAACATGGAATGCAGCCAAGTGGAGGCGTGGCACATTGTCAATAAAGAAAAATGTCAGAATACAAGATTTCTCCTCAATAAAGATAAATAACGCATCAGAAACATTGGACACACAAAACCAACACCAAGCTTCTCATTACCGACCTATCGACCAACACCAAATTCAACACTAGCTCTCTAAATTCCTGAACCACCATAGACAACACTGCATAAAATAAAGACAAGAAAAGCAAAATCCCTAACGCGAAAATATTCTTATCTACACCAAAAAGAAGAACGACAACATACACCAATTCAACAAACACAAACAGCACAAATTCCACAGCTACCAATGCAAACAATCAGAAACTAATGTACCATTAAATATACAACACTGCAATAAGGGAAACTGGTTGGTTTCATCATTCTTAAAATGAATAGACAGCCCACACATAATACATATCACACATGAATCACACAGTAAAATGAAAGCACGTTCCCTAATGAATTTGAGGTCTTCCGCGCCTCATTATCCAAATAGATATACTCCGACATCCATGTGGCGTTGCCATCAACTGTCCGTGAAGAAGGATCATCATTCCTTCTTCCACATAAACATTTCACTTTCCGATCTCATTATCTAACAAGGCCTCACTCACGATGAGATGTATAAATGTACATACTCTGGTGCCGTATTGGAAGCCGGCTCGCTTGCTCAAATTTCTAAGGTCAATAAGCATGACATCCATTAATGTCCTCAGGTGCTGAATAGACAGACAGCCTTAGTTACCCATAGTCTGGTTTTATCCATATCCCGGGGTCAATAACAACTGGGAGGAGATGACATGCATATTAATTGCGCTTACAGATAAATGGATGCACGGGTAGATATCTCTGAATAGAAGGATATAAGTAAATACGTGTAAATCAACACCACCATACATTAATACTTGGGCATCGAACAGTTCTCCATACTTTGTCTCATACTATTGCAGCGCCTATACACCTTGCAGAAAAGACTCGTTTGTAAAATAAAGTGGTCGATGTGTTTGCAACCATCTGCCCACAGACGGCTCAGTATATCATCACTATTGATGCACAGATTTGCACTG
This sequence comes from Eledone cirrhosa, assembly GCA_964016885.1. NCBI lineage: Eukaryota > Metazoa > Mollusca > Cephalopoda > Octopoda > Eledonidae > Eledone > Eledone cirrhosa. The sequence continues at coordinate 36,357,909 of OZ024746.1, forward strand.
AGGCTACGGCATGTGCAACATTCATGTGTGGTAAACACTATTAACCGCCCTATTCAGCTGCATCATTCTACAGTTCAGGTCTTTTATTTAGCTGTACTAAAATGTAGATTGAAAATCGAATCAACACGCCAGCCATCTGGTAAATTGTCAGCCGGTCATATCTGGAACATATCGGACGCTAGAGCTTTCACGGTAGTGACCTAAAGAGACTGTTCATGGGAGAAATTCTCGCTGTTGAGCAAAATGAACTAACAGCACTTTTAAGGGAAACGTTCGTCCAGGAAGCTAAAAAGAATATCCTGAAATGTCCGGGCTTGCAGTTCTAACTGGAAACACTGCCGGTACAGGAGAATATCAACCTTGACCTCTATAGTGTCAGACTACTCTGATATAGGAGAACAATAATGAAGCTCTACTGCAAGCATTTATCTTCTGTGTACGCACGACTGACGAATGGAATTTGCTGACCAACTATTGTCACATCCAGGACAAATGTTGTGTGTCAGCTGTCTCTATCTTGATCATCACCCCGCCATTGACGTTTGACAGATGACGGCAGGCACGTGGGCTACTTATGTTTTCCACAAAATATTCTAGGTGTTATACGCGGCAGAAAGGACTGATAAATGTCTCACTTCTCTCCGGTGAAACATTATCGAAAATTTCTATCTGATAAAGTAGGTTATAGAGGAGTTAAACTACTACCGGCTCTTGCTTCAAGCTAATAAAATGTAGCATGAATGAAAGATGTGAATGGATCCACCCTGATCATTCGGCCGAAGTCTGCAATAGGTAGAGGGAAAATGTGGGTTTCCTTAAGTATTGTTCGGGAATACGGTTCCTGAATTTCTTTAGGTGTTGCTCCCCTAAACTGGAGTACCGCCCATCTCAAAATATAGACGGTTGCTATATTCTCTTTCCTTATGCGTATATTTCTAAATCACCGCTGTCCCGATTTATTGTTTCTCGTCATATATTCTGTCTCTTTGCCAATAAAACATTATTATTGCTTGTGTTTTTCCTCTTCTTTCGTTTTGTTTCCATTTATACCGAGTGTTTTCCCATATTATTAATATTATTTGTATTCTTTGAGTCTCAGTCATTTAACTGGAAAGTTTGTTGAAATGAATATCAAGCCGCTACCTGCAGCTTCAGAAGTGTTCCAAAAAGCGAGGCTGGACTAATCTTCTTTAACCATCCTGGGAAACTCTTTGAGATAGTACCTAGAGCGCCTATGACAATCGGGACGACCTTGACTTCATGACAGTTCCAAATCCTTTTTACCTCTCACTTTAAGTCCTGGTATCGGTTAATTTTCTCCCTCTCCTCTTCTTGCACTCTCGTGTCAAATGGGCAGGCTACATCTACAATCAGTCACGATCTTTTTTCCTTGTTCAAAACCACCTATTGTGTTCTAATTTTTTGTCCGTCTGTATCCTAAAATCCCATAGCACCTTCACCTGATCGTTTTCTATCACCGACTCTGGCTTATGGTCATACCACTTCTCAGAAAGTGGTAAATTGTTTACTTTGCATAGGTGCCAGTGGATCACCCTGCCCATCGCCTCATGTCTCCAGCCTTTATAGTGAGTCTGGGCTAGGTGTTTACACTCCGATACAATGTGAGCCACAGTCTCCTCTCTCTCTCCACAAATGATACGCAATGGGCTAGCCTCCTCCTTGTAAATATGGTGTTTCACCCACTTCGTTCTGAGGGTCTGCTCTTGCATAATCATTTCTTCTGTAACCTCTTTCAGGTCTCCTCTTTTTAACCAGTTCCATGTCTGTGGATCTCTAAATTCAGTTTTCTCAAAAAATGTACTATGAAGGGATTTTTCATGAAGGTTGCTCTTCCTCCTTGTTGTTATTTCCTCCTTGGACATCCCCGGGTGTATTGTCTTCTCCTTCAGTACAATTTTGAGCATTGGCTCCCTACTGTCAGTCACGTATTTGTGCAGGTTGTTTTTTCTCCATCTGAACACAGTCCTCTATACTGATAAGACCTCTTCCAACTTCAGATCTCTTTAAGTAGAGTTTATCGACATCACTCCTCTTGTGGAACATGTTGTAGATAGTCAATAGCTTCCTAGTATTCCTATCCATTTATTTTTGTTCAGCAACATTCCATTTCAGAATTCCTGCATTGTACCTAATAATAGACACAGCTCGGGAATGTACTGCACTTATGACATTCCTACTATTTAGATGTGATTTTAATATGCTCCTTACTCTCCTAATGTACTCAGATCTTATCAATTCCTTCATTTTTTTTGTTCTTGATATCATCTGCCTCCAGAACACCTAAATATTTGTATCCTTCTTCAGTGTCAATTTCCTTTTATTATTATTATTATTATTGGTTATCATTACAAAACGGCGGTAACTACGGCAGAGTAAGTTGGTTGAATATTTTATGAGTTAGCGAAAGTTCTAATAATATATCTTTACATCGGTGTGTAGTTAAAGAACCCCTCTATCAAAGGAGGTGGTTGTTTTAACTGTATCTCGCGCCCTTGAGGGCTAAATTTGCTTTTATTTACAATCATAACCCCAACATTATTTTTTTTAAATGGCGGCCAAAGAAAATTGTCCACAGGGAGGAACAGCGAGTTGTTCAGAGGGTGCAACAGCCAGTTCCACCCAATCACAAGGCAAAGTAAAAAAACAAGAGAAATAGCAGCAGCAGCGACAGTGACATTGATAATGATATCAGCAACAGCTGTCACTGGAACTGTAGTAGCAGTAGTGAACATTATAACGAAAGATTTCCTGCGTTAGAGAAATCAAACACCACTACCATCCCAATAACAACAATAACAACAACAACAACAACAAGCACAAATAACCCAAAGAACAACAACTATAACAGCAGCAAGACAGAGGAAAATGAAACCAACAAAAACAGCGGCGACGGCAACAAAGACAAAACTTGTGTCGTTTCAACACAAATTAAAACAAACATCTTTCGCGAAAGCGACCAACAAGTTTAAGCAAATAAACATCACTAACGAAGAGATAAAACAAGCAAAGCTCTTGGTAAAAAAAACCGGACACAGAGTATGTCTCACCCGCCCAGCTGAGATAATAATAAACAAAATGTTGTGTTCGGTGAGTTATCGCACGATCGGAACAAAATCCAGGCGAGTTGAACGGGCAACGGAGTCACAAATCCAAAGAGCTATGGGTGCCCTCTGTGCACAGAAAACATATATAGCCCGGGTATCGAGATATGGCACTGTGGATGTGTTCTTCGCTACACCACAGGAAGCCAGAGGACACTCCATTGCACCACTCCGCAGCGACGAAATCACAATGATGCCCACATATTGAGGCCAGAGAGTCGTGAGGGTTCGTGTAGGCCAGTTTCTACCCTCAGTGGAGATGGCGTGGTTGACGGCAGCCGTCCTCGCTGACGTTGAAGATTCAACAACCATATTCAACGTCATATGAATAAAACAGGAAAATTGGACAGGGTCGGGGATGGAGCTAATCATCCAAGCAAACCACGAAAGCGTTGAGGACATCCCCGATGTAATAGAGCTGGACGACGGCAGCCATCTACCCGGAACTGTCGAAGGTAGGCGCCGAAGGTGTCATAGATGCGGTGACAAGACGCACCTTAAGGCATTCTGTCCAAAAATTACCAAAACAGGCACGCGCCCAACTCTTCTCCCCACGCCGTGCCCCGCAACTGGAGTAGACAAATAAACAAAGAACACAGTGGCAGAAGAGAAATCACCATCCCCAACAACAAAAACACCATCTCTTCCACCACCCACAAAACCAATGGAAAGCATACCCCTTCCTGATATAGTCAAATCGGACAAGGAGTACGATGAGGCCGAAGTGTGGAGAACTATTCAAACAAAAAAAAGGAAGAACTCCCCCCACCCCCAAACACAAATAAAAAAAGAGGAAGAAAGAACCTTAAAAAAAAGAAAATGAAAACTACCCCAGCCCCTCCACAACCACCAGCATCCACAACCCACACCACCTACACCATCACCACCACCACTACCAATACCACAACCACCACCGCCGCCACCACCACCACCACCTCCACCCTTACCATCTATCCCATCGTCACCTCCAACAACACGACAGCAAACACAGAAAACACCAACACCCAAACAGCAGACGCAATACACAGCCATAGACACAGACAACACAAAGCTTTTAATTACATTCAACACCACACCAACATCACAGAAACAAACTACGGACAAACCACCAAAACTGCACCCCCCCACACACATAAAAATAATAGAAATTACACAAACAAATTACATAACCTTAAAAAATGTTCCTCACATAAATTGGAGACCACCGAGGGACATCACCAAAAGAATATTCACGGATATTCTCGTGGAGAAAGCCACCAATGGTCGGAGGGATGGATCACCCACCTCCTTCCAAAAGAAGAGCCACAGGTAATTGTGTGTACCTCTCCCCTCTCACTCGTTTTCTCCTATCCTGGCCAACATGGCTAGTCTAAGAATAGGTAGCATAAATGTACGTGGCCTGAGTCGTCTTGGAAGCAGGGGCACCTGCTGAACGATCTCAGGTCACTAAACATAGATGTGGTGGCCATCAGTGAGACCAGAATCTCCGAGGCACGGGCCTTCGCACCGATCTTCGGCGGCTACGATGTGTACGCATCTCCCAGCCGCCCTGAATCGGGGGGAGGAGTTGCTGTGCTTTTTCGGAGAGGTTTGGATCTCGCCATACGGTCCATCTTCCTGGACCCAGAAGGTAAGTTGGTTAAGATAGGGGAGGAGGGTGCAAGAGCCTCACCAACATGCTCAGACGTTTTGAACTGTCTGTCACGTACTGATTGGACTTCCCGAATGTGCCAATATGGACTTGGACAAACCGCATAGGGTCATCCAGATCATATCTAGATAGAGTATTTGGTAGGGAAATAGATAGGTCTAGCATAGTCTGTCCAAAATTCAAGATAGTCAGGTACATGCACCACAAATTCCTGATCGGTGTGGTTGACTTAGATAGGCTTCATATACAAGGACCCGGCTACTGGAAGGTAAACGCGTCATTACCAGCGCGCAAGGCCTACAGAGACCGTATTAGCGAACTAGTTAAGCGGGCGTTGACGGGGCCACCGTCACCAACAATGGTGGTTTGCTCTGAAAGGAGCGATTAGAACAGAGCCCATTAGGTTTAGTAACGCTTTAGAAATAGAGAAAAATAGAGCAGAGGGAGAACTAGTTAGAAAATTAGACGAGGCGCTTAGCAAAGGCATCGCGACCGACGTGCTTGCGGCGAAATTGGCCCTTGAACAATTCTTCAATGCAAAGCACGAAGGCTGCGTTGTCAGAGTTAAGGTGCATGCTCTCAGACACGAGGAGACGAAAGCCGTTCAATTGACCCGAGTGGCGGGGGTGCGTCGTGGCAATAAAGCCTCGATCCGGTCTTTGATTGACCACGACGCGCGCATGCTACTCGATCCCGGGCAAATGTGTGAAGCTTTTCAGCGACACTTCGCTCAGCTGTTCGGAGGCAACGGCAGGCCGGATCGAGGGATGGACTTTAGTGTCTACCTCGACGGGCTGCCGCGGCTCTCGACCACTGAGGCGGAGTGTTGCGAAAAGCCGATAACAGCAGCTGAAGTACCGGGGCTATGACTGGCTGCACAAGGCGTAAAACGCCTGGTTTGGCTGTCTGCCCTATGAACTTTACGTACAGATGCCAGACTTGTTCGGAGGCCTCTTGGCGGACGTCTACAGCAACTGGCAACAGAACGGGAGGATTCCCAGCTCTGTGAGCCGAGGAGCTGTGGAGCTGCTGAGAAAAGATCCGAACAAGGGGGATAACATAGATAATTCCAGGCCCATAACTCTGCTGAAGAAAGAGTTCAAGATTTTGGCCAAGGTGCTAGCAAAGAGGTTGGTGCTTCTCGTTGGTGGTCTGGTGGGAGAGGCGCAGACATGCGCCATTCCCGACAGATCCATCCACGACAACCTCCACCTCATGCGATACATCGTAGAGAGATAGGGAACCTTGCACGGGTGGGTCCTTGATCAATTTAGATCAGTTGAAAGCTTTCGATAGGGTCGACCATCGTTACATAGCGGCAGTCCTGAGGGCGGCTGGCTTTGGGCCCTTCTTCAGAGGCTGGATCGCTGCCATGCACAACGACATCTGCTCTGTGGTGAGAGCGAACGGCCACCTTTCGGAACCGTTCAACATCATTCGCTCGGTCCACCATTGATGTCGCATCTCGTCCCTCTTGTACGTATCGACTCTCGAGACATTACTGCACAGACTGGAGGCGTTGACGGGGATCCCGTGCAAACTAGGATGCGGAAGATCCGTGTCAGCATATGCGGACGATGTCACCGTAGTGGTGTCGAACGCCAAACACATCGTGGTGATCGGCACTGCACTAAGAGAATACGAAGCGGTGACAGGAGCAATGATCAACCAGGAAAAGTCAGTGGGTCTACAGCTCGGCACCTGGAGAGGCACGTCCATGCCGTCCAACAGCGTCGTCGGGCGCTGTTCGAACGGACTGGTTAAATTGCTAGGGGTCTGGTTCGGTCCGTACCTCCAGACGGACAAAAACTGGGACGAGGTGACGAGCCCAGAAATGGGCGGAGAGGGAGCTATCCCTGAAAGGTTGAGTGGAGGTTGCTAATGCGTAGATCGCGTCCCTCATCTACTACCGCCTGACCGTCGTACCTTGTCCTAAGCCCCGCCTGACTGCGCTGGAGCGTTTGTTCTTTCGTTTGTTGGGGAAAGGACACGCTCCGATTGTCAGGCTTTCCATCTGCTGTCAGCACCCGCCACGTGGAGGTCTGGGCCTGCCGTGGATGATGATGCGCAGACACGCGCTTAGGCTACGGCATCTCCACTTCTTCCTCGACGGTGATTAGGTTTGGTCGCCGTTTGCTAGACACGTCTTTCCCCAGCTCGTCTCCTTGACGGTGCTGCAGTCCTGGGTCAAGCAAAGACCGAGACGGTGCGCTTGGAGACTGGAATGTCTTCAGGCGCTCACGGCCCTCGACCAATCGGGCAATGTGATCGGTAGAAACTCCACCTTGGCGTTCTATAGAGGATTAGTGGAGGGGAAGAGCGACGACGTACTTGGGGAAACTAGGCGTCGAGGAAAATCAACTAGCCAATCTCTTCGGAAGAACTTTCGGGCCGGGGCTTATGGAGAACTTCCAGAAATCCCTGGCCTGGCAGTGCTACCGAAGAGCTTTGCCAGTTCGGGATAAACCCTACAGGCATTGAGATGCCGTCAGCCGGGAATGTCCGAGATGCGCGCAGGGCGCCGAAACCGTCCTGCACGCACTCGTCCAGTGTCCGAGCATTGTGGGTTTATGTCCTAACACCTGCTGTCGCGTGTAGGACGGATCCAGCTATCAGCTGAGTACATCGTGAGGATTGCTCCGCTCTCTTCTTTTAGCCGGGAAGAGCAGGCAGTTTTTATCTGTCTGGTGGCCATGGCGAAAGAGATAGTATGGTGGACACGTTTGAAAGGGCTGAAGACGAGCACTTACCTCTTCGGTGATGCTGTGAGTAACCTTTTCAAATTTCATTTCAAAAGGAAAATCAGGGTAGAGAGGGAAGTGCTCTCTTCCCAGCATTTTGTTGAAAGATGGGTGAGAGAGGCAAGAATGGCCCGAGTGAATGGGCTTACTCTGAGTATGTGTCTGTAAATTAAAGGTGGAAAACTGGAGAGGGCACTTGCCTTTGTGGTCAGGATCACTGTGGCTTTTTAATGGGCTTTCTTTCACGTATGTCCCTCGGAGTGTCTCCCCCGATGTGGGGAATGTGTCATTGTTATTTTTTGAACATCCTATGTTTTTGTTTTTTTAGACGCAGAAATGCCCATGTGTACCGTCCTGTATTGTCCTGTACTGTCTTAATGTCTACTTTATGTAAACCCTTGTGGTTAATAAAGAAAGTATTATTATAATGATAATTATTATTATTATTGTTATTCTCTGAGTCTCAGTCATTGATGTCAGTTAACTGGAAAGTTTGTTGAAATAAATATCAAGCCACTACCTGCATCCTCAGATATTCAGGACGTATCGGAGAGTTCTTGCTGTTCCCAGCAAGCATGCCTTTTGAAGCATTGCAAAAAGCGTGAATGGGCCAATTTTCTTTAACCAACCCTGGAAACATTTTGAGATAGTACATAATGCGCCTATGACAATCGGGACAACTTTGACTTCATGGCAGTTCCAAATCCTTTTTACCTCCCACTTTAAGTCCTAGTATCGGTTAATTTTCTCCGTCTCCTTTTCTTGCACTCTCGTGTCGAATGGGCAGGCCACAACCACAATCAGGCACGATCTTTTTCCTTGTCCACTACCACGAGGTCAGGTCTATTGTGTTGCAGTTTCTTGTCCGTCTGTATCCTAAAATACCACAGCACCTTCACCTGATCGTTTTCTATCACCAACTCTGTCTTATGCTCATACCACTTCTCAGAATGTGGTAAATTGTTTACTTTGCATAGGTGCCAGTGGATCACCCTTCCCATCACATCATGTCTCAAGCCCTTATAGTGAGTCTGGACTAGGTATTTACACTCGGATACAATGTGATCCACAGTCTCCTCTCTCTCTCCACAGATCCTGCACAGTGGGCTAGCCTCCTCCTTGTAAATATGGTGTTTCAACCACTTTGTTTTGAGGGCCTGCTCTAGCGCAGTCATTAACATTCCTTCTGTAGCCTTGTTAAGGTCTCCTCTTTTCAACCAGTTCCATGTCTGTGGATCTCTGAATTCAGTTTTCTCAACGAAGGTACTATGAAGGGATTTTTCCTGAAGGCTGCTCTTTCTCCTTGTTGTTATTTCCTCCTTGGACATCCCCTGGTCTATTGTCCTCTCCTTCAGTACAGTTCTGAGCATTGGCTCCTTACTATCAGTCACGTATTTGTGTAGGTTATTTTTCTCCCTCTGAACTCAGTCCTCTATGCTGATAAGACTCTTGTCCGTCTGTATCCTAAAATACCACAGCACCTTCACCTGATCGTTTTCTATCACCGACTCTGGCTTATGCGCATACCACTTCTCAGAAATGAGAAATGACATTATAAAGCTTGAGTTTCTACTGAATGGGACACTAAAAAACATAGACACTAAAAATAGACTGGAAATAAAGTACAAAACTAGGAAGAAAAAGCTAAATATTATCATAGAGGAACTGAATCAACGCATTGTAGCAAAGAGTGCAAAGATTAGGCGATACCAGAGCAGAGTCAGCCAGTATAGACAGAACCGCATGTTTGACAACAGCCAGAAGATGCTGTTTGGACAGCTTGAAGGAAAAGAAAGAAGCAACGACTTGATCCCTGAGGCGGAACAAACTAAAACAATATGGAGAGGAATATGGGAGCAGGATGTTAAACATAATGACCAGGCAGTGTGGATTGAGACAGTACAGGCACACCAACAAACTGATTTGAGTATCACAGTTGAAACTCTTAAGGGGCAGGCCAAAAAACTAACCAACTGGAAATCACCAGGCCCAGATGGTGTGCAGGGGTATTGGATTAAAAATATAGCATCCCTCCCCATCCGTCATGTATGGTCCTGTACTGTCCGCAATGTCTACTTTATGTAAACCCTTGTGGTTAATAAAGAAAGTATTATTATAATAATAATAATAATAATAATTATTATTATTATTATTATTATTATTATTATTGTTATTGTTATTCCTTGAATCTCAGTCATTGATGTTGGTTAACTGGAAAGTCCGTTGGATTGAATATCAAGCCACTACCTGCAGCCTCAGATATTCAGGACGTATCGGAGGGTTCTTGCCGTTCCAAGCAAGCATGCTTTTTGAAGCGTTCCAAAAAGCGTGAAGGGGCCGATTTTCTTTAACCATCCCTGGAAACCTTTGGAGATAGTCCCCAGTGCGCCTATGACAATCGGGATCACTTTGACTTCATGGCAGTTCCAAATCCTTTTCACCTCCCACTTTAGGTCCTGGTATCGGTTAATTTTCTCCCTCTCCTTCTCTTGCACTCTCGTGTCGAACGGGCAGGCCACATCCACAATCAGGCACGATCTTTTTTCTTTGTCCACAACCACAAGGTCAGGTCTATTGTGTTCCAGTTTTTTGTCCGTCTGTATCCTAAAATCCCACAGCACCTTCACCTGACTGTTCTCCATCACCGCCTCTGGCTTATGCTCATACCATTTCTCAGAATGTGGTAGATTGTTTACTTTGCACAGGTGCCAGTGGATCACCCTGCCCATCACATCGTGTCTCCAGCCCTTATAGTGGGTCTGGGCTAGGTGTTTACACTCGGACACAATGTGAGCCACAGTCTCCTCTCTCTCTCCACAGATCCTGCACAGTGGGCTAGCCTCCTCCTTGTAGATATGGTGCTTCAACCACTTCGTTTTGAGGGCCTGCTCCTGCGCAGCCATTAGCATTCCTTCTTTAGCCTTTTTGAGGTCTCCTCTTCTCAACCAGTTCCATGTCTGTGGATCTCTAAATTCAGTTTTCTCAAAGAAGGTACTATGAAGGGATTTTCCCTTAAGGCTGCTCTTCCTCCTTGATGTTATTTCCTCCTTGGATATCCCCTGGCCTACTGTCCCCTCCTTCAGTACAGCTCTGAGCATTGGCTCCTTACTATAGGTCACGTATTTGTATAGGTTGTTTTTCTCCATCTGAACACAGTCCTCTATGCTGATAAGACCTCTTCCACCCTCAGATCTCCTTAGGTAGAGTCTATCGACATCACTCCTCTTGTGGAACATGTTGTAGATAGTCAATAGCTTCCTAGTCTTCCTATCCATTTCTTTTTGTTCAGCAACATTCCATCTCAGAATTCCCGCACTGTACCTAATAATAGACACAGCTCGGGAATTTACTGCGCTTCTGGCATTTCTGCTGTTCAGATGTGACTTCAATACGCTCCTTACTCTTCGAATGTATTCAGTTCTTAACAATTCCTTCATTTTTTTGTTCTTTATGCCATCAGCCTCCAGAACGCCCAAATACTTGTATCCTTCCTCAGAGTCAATTTCCTTTATCATCTCACGTGTTGGTATCTGGATCCCGTTACTTCTGCTCAACCTACCCCTCCTCATCACAATGACTCCACATTTACCAATACCAAACTGCATACATATATCACTGCTGAAAATACGGACAGTGTCAACAAGGACATCCAACTCCTTCTCACTTTTCCCGAAGAGCTTAAGATCGTCCATGAAGAGGAGGTGATTGATGGTAAGCTCTCCCCTTCCCAACTTGTATCCTGCTCTCACTTTTCGCAGCATAATGGTCAAGGGGATCAGGGCAAGGACAAACAACAGAGGGGACAGGCTATCTCCCTGGAAGATACCTCTCTTGATCTTCACGCTTCCCAAGGGTACTCCAGTTGATGTCAACTCTGTCTCCCAGGACCCCATACTCCTGCCCAGCAACTGTCTGATGTTATCTGCCACCCTGAAGATCTCCAGGCTTTTGGTGATCCAGGAATGAGGCACCATGTCAAATGCCTTTCTGTAGTCTATCCATCCCATGGCAAGATCAGTGTGTCTCCTCCTGCAATTCCCCATTACCATCTTATCAATAAGCAACTGGTCCTTTGTACCACGTGACTTCTTTCGGCATCCTTTCTGTTCGTCCGGCAACAAGTTGTTTGTGTGGAGGTGATGGTAGATTTCCTCAGACACAATGCTCGTCAACAGTTTCCACATTACGGGCAGACATGTGATAGGTCTATAGTTGGTAACATCATTACCCTTGATTCGGTCTTTCATTATCAGAACTGTGGTACCTTTTGTCAACCACTCAGGCACCTCACCCGACACCAAGCAGTCATTGAACATGGCCGTCAGCTTCGGGTGGAGGGATGTTAAATGTTTAATCCAATACCCCTGCACACCATCTGGGCCTGGTGATTTCCAGTTGGTTAGTTTTTTGGCTTGCCCCTTAAGAGTTTCAACTGTGATACACAAATCAGTCTGTTGCTGTGCCTGCTCACCGATCTCCCTCTGTACTGTCTCAATCCACCCTGCCTGGGCATTGTGTCTAACATCCTGCTCCCATATTCCTCTCCAGAATGTTTTAGCTTGTTCCGCCCCAGGGATCAAGTCGTTGCCTCTTTCTTTCCCCTCAAGCTGTCCAAACAGCATATTCTGGTTGTTGTCGGACATGCGGTTCTGTTTATACTGACTGACTCTGTTCTCGTATCGCCTGATTTTGGCACTCTTTGCTACAATGCGTTGCTTCAATTCCTCTATGATAATATTTAGCTTTTTACTCCTAGTTTTGTATTTTATTTCCAGTCTATTTTAAGTGCCTATGTTTTTTAGTGTCCCATTCAGTAGTGACTCAAGCTTTCCTATGTCATTTCTCATTTCCTCGATTTGCCCACTCAGTCGCTTCTTCCACCACGGCTCTGCTCTTTCTTGTCTGTTGTTTCCTCTCGCTTTTATACCAAGTAGTTTCCTCACCGTATTTGCTGTTGCTCTGAGGATATTGTTGCACTGGTGAAGGCTCCTCGCCTCAAGGTATGGGATGACTTTGTTTACCTTAGCTGTTGTTTCTTTTAACTTTTTCCTGTCTACAAATCTTAGGTTCATAGGTCTCCCACTATCATTGTTCAACTCATCTACCACTAAATTTAGGATGTCAACCGAATCTTGTCCTAGCCCGTCAGCATTCATCTCCTCAGTGGCCGTATCTCTGTTCCAGGTATTATTTATCTCAGTATTCAGATCATTGTCTGCTTCGGGTGGTTCCTCCGTTCTCAGGACCTCCTCACCTTCATTTCCCGCCGGCTCGCTTGTCTGGCATACTACACCCGCCATCTCCAAGCCATTCTCTCTGCTCAGTTCCTCCAGTTCCAGCTCGTTTATCCACCCATTAGTTCTTATTACCCGAGCCTGCCCGGCCAATTTTTGTTCATCTAATTTAAATAAACCAATCTCGTTCCAGATGTTATGCATCCGTCTCCTGTAGCCCCTCTCCTTGGGGTTACTTTTCAGGTAGCATTGCATAACAGTTCTATTCAATTCTTTCGTCCAGTTGGTTCTGGCCCCTTTCCTTCTTCTTCTTCCTCCAACATCAGCAGTATTTGGTTGACAGTCAGGTTCCTGCTGCTGAGCCAGGGGGCACCTGTTGGGTGAGAGTCTGTCACATGACGTTCTAGTCTCCATTTCACCGTTATTCGAACTGTTTATGTTCGATATTTAAACACTCTTATCGAGGATTGGCGAATGTATGTTTACATAGCCATCTGTGGGTCCGCCATCCCACTTGGCCCTTGTGTGGCATTATCACCACGCTGTATACGGACACACATAAACAAACAAACACACGGGCAGAAAGGGCCCCAAAAATGAATAAGCATAAGTTTCATTGTAATGTAGTATTCGAATGTCTGACTTAGTTTTTGTTTTTTAAGTTTTACTTTTTCCCCCCTCTTCTCTGTCCGTCCGCCTGCTTCTCTCTTCATTCTTATTTTCTTTACGTTTTTGGGGTGTCTTTTTTTGTTTTTGTTTTTCTCTGTTTGTTTTTCTCGTTTTTTTGCTGTTGTTGCTGTGCTGCTTTTGTTGTTTGTTTTTTCTTTTTTCTTTTGAGTCTATCTATATATGTTGATGCCTTCCTCTTTGTTAGTAGTAGGAATTCTATAATGTGGAAGTGGCAGCCAGCAGAGACTGGCGGCGTTGGCGATACTGAGACAGTGGTGGTGGTGATGTCGATACCGAGGCAGTGGTGGCGGTGATGCGACCGTATTACTGTAGTGATGGTGCTGTAGCGGTGGCAGCAGCAGTGAAGGAGTCAAGGGGTGGTGGCGGCGGTGATGGGATAGTGGTGGTAATGATGGCCGTAGTGAGCGGTGGCGGTGAAGGTGAAAATGCTGTTGTGTTTAGTGTACACAGATGATGGGGTGGGTGGTGTATCTAGTTTCTGGTGTTGGTGAGTTTCGCTGTCCTATATAGTGTAGCCAGAGGAGAGGAGGGGGGGGGGGGTTCTTCTTCTTCCATTTATAGCCATTTTATTATTTTTTTTTTGGATATACAGTGTACAATACAAAGTTGAATATTTGAATATTTGAGCCGTATTACTGTAGTGATGGTGCTGTAGCGGTGGCAGCAGCAGTGAAGGAGTCAAGGGGTGGTGGCGGCGGTGATGGGATAGTGGTGGTAATGATGGCCATAGTGAGCGATGGCGGTGAAGGTGAAAATGCTGTTGTGTTTAGTGTACACAGATGATGGGGTGGGTGGTGTATCTAGTTTCTGGTGTTGGTGAGTTTAGCTGTCCTATATAGTGTAGCCAGAGGAGAGGAGGGGGGGGTTCTTCTTCTTCCATTTATAGCCATTTTTTGGGGGGATATACAGTGTACAATACAAAGTTGAATATTTGAATATTTGAGCCTTATAACAATATATTTTGGGTCCGAATTTTTTTGGGGCTCAAGCCGGGTGCTTTACGTAGCATTTGTACTAAGAGTTGTTATTTCACAAATGATTTAAATATGTTAAAAATTCAAAACTTACGGGAGCGATTTCATGACCTCCGTCACCTCGTGCGTCTTCTTCCCTTCTTCTTCTTCTTCTTCTTCTTCTTATTATTATTATTATTATTATTATTATTATTATTATTGCAGTTTCGTCTATAATGGTGCGTATGAACTAAATTACTAAAAGCTTTGCTCGTTAAAACTCATTTGACAAGATTTCTTAGAAACGAATGAAAGATTTTCAAAATCATTGACCTTTAATCCAGTCGATGAGATCAAAGACGTGCCAATTCGCATTTAGTAGCCTAAGCTACTGATCTGCATCGAATGAATCATTAGGACTTGAGCTTAATAACGACCAAATGATCGACTTTATCTTGTTGCGGTTGCGTTTTCCTAGCTAACTTGATATAATTATTGAAAGGGATAGATTTTCGATCTCACTACACATATTCTGTTAATGTAATTACATATAAAAGGACGTATATAAAATAGCAATTACCATTAACTATTTCTTTTAAACATTTCATTCTGCACATAAGCGTAAAGAAAATAGCCTATGCACTCTTAAACTATGAACTAATACGGATTTATGGCCTCCGCCATGTTGGGGCTTTGCTCATACACATACATATTTGTGTTATTAAACTGAAGCTAAAATCACTTCATAAATGTGTAATGATAGAAACGTGTTATTTCAGGGATCAAATTGTGAAGTTAACACAATTTCAGTTAAATGAACGGAGGAATTAATGCCGTTTTCATTCCTGCGATTGGGATAAGATAGTGAAGAATAAATTAAGACAGCATCTTTCTGGAACCCCATTGTATATTCAGATAAAGTCTACAGCGTCACCTTTGATATGTTTCGATTTACTTTTATTCACGTCTACTATAATTAAGCAACACAGTTAATACTTGTTATAACGTTATAGGCTTACTCAGCATGATTCAATATAAGAAGTTACAGTAAACTTACCTCAATTGCCTCGAGGTTCTTATGAAATATTATATATATATATATATATATATATATATATATATATATACGAGGTGTGTCAAAAAAGTTCCAGGACTGAACTGACAAAAGATTTATTCCAAACCCAAACTTCACACTAAGAGGTTTCTCCTTCAAAGTAATCTCCCTGGAGTATGTAAATATAATCTTAGCTCTCTACAGCGATCAAACGTTTTTCTACATAGTTTTATATATACATCCTCTGTTTCAGGTCGTCAAGCAATGAGCACAAAGCAACGAACATGCTTGAAGTTTCTGGTACGGTTGGGGAAAAATCCGTCAGAAGCACTGGGATTGCTGCAGCAAGTGTATGGGGATGAGACGATGTGACGCTCACGTGTTTTTGAGTGGTGCAAGATGATCCCATGTTCGGAAGGCCCTCAACAACCAAGACTGAGGTCTACGTTAAGCAGGTCAGGCAGATGGTGCGTAGCGATCGTCGGCTGACTGTTCAAATGATGGCAAATGAGCTGGGCATGAATCGGGACAGCGTCTGGAAGATTCTCACTGAAGATTTGGACATGCGAAAAGTCTGCGCGGAGATGGTGCCAAAACTGCTGAACGATGACCAGAAGGGTCGACGCATGCAACTGTGCCAGGACATCCTCGAGCGTCTTGAAACCGAACCAGACTTGCTAGGAACAGTCATCACCGGTGATGTCATGGATCTTCGAGTACGACCCGGAGGGGAACCGTTTTGAAGACGTGGACGACATCAAAAAAGCCGTGACGACGGAACTGCGGAGAATTCCGGAAGAATCCTTCTAGGAGTGCATGCAAGCGTGGTAGAAAAGGATGGAAAAGTGCATTAGACTCCTGAGGGATTATTTTGAAGTAGAAAACTCTTAGTGTGAAGTTTGGGTTTGAAATAAATCTTTCGTGACATTAGTCCTGGAACTTTTCTGACACACCTCGTCTATATATATATATTTAATAAAATATTATTTATGACTGTTTATTTATTATCAAAACTCTTCTGTCACACATTCTTTGATCTCATCAATCACTAATTTAGTGTGGGACAGAAAAAGAAGTAATTCTAAATAGTCACTGAGGAACTCACAGAATGTGTGAGGGATGAGCTTTGACAATATATAAACAACCATCCGGTTATTAAGCGAACAAACAGAAATCTACATATATAAAGTAGTAGTTCCTATCTGTTTGTTAATTTGTTTGTTTGTTCACGTACTCCTCCTATGGTTTTGGAGATAGACATCTATAACTATATATATTCTGAAACTACATTGCCCTGGGTACTTGGATAAGTATATTTCATTTTAATCAAAAAGTTTCCTGGGGGCACAAACCCCGTGGAAACCTTTTCCCTTCGATTTATATGAAATTTAAACCAGACGTAAACAACAAGATATGACGCATATTCACGAAACCACAGCAAATTTCAATACTATTGAGACACCCTAATGGGGTTTAAGCACCCTATAGTGAAAAGTTTGTCCAATAAATGGAACAAGATGTGTTGTAACAAGATTTCATGAGAACGTGATTGAAGCAACCATTATATTCGGGGCTTACAACGGTCTAGCTCTTCTCATTCCGAGGATTCCACTCATGCCAAGTGATAGTGAGTTGCCTTTTACATTTAAGAGGCTGCAGTTCTCAGTGAGGTCATGCTTTGCCATGAGCATCATTAAGAATCAAGGTCAAACTTTCAAAACTATTGGTATAGATCTGACAAACCCATGTTTCAGCCATGGCATGTTTTATGTGACTGTTTCAAAGACTGGAACTTCCAAAAATGTCTACAATTCAGCCAATCAAAGAAAGACAAGAAATGTTGTTTACCCTGAAGTTCTTCATTAAGACAAAGTATGAAATATATGTTCATGTATTTATTAAGTTAAAAAATAAATAATTAAACTTTGAATTTCTAATTTGAAAATAATGCTTTACACAAAAATGAAATGATCAAATATTGAATTGCTATTTTGCAAAAAATGTTTTACAAGAAACAAAATAAGAATAAGATTTAATAATGTCATTTTGATTTGATATATTACAAAAAATAATGTTTTCCAATTGTTCATGCATTACATTTTACATTGAGTAATATTGAAATGCAGAGTTATTCTCCATAAATGATGTCACTGATGTAAAATCAATCATGATTTTCTTACAAACAAATGTGTGAAACGCAGCAAGGCGTGGGTAATTCGGCTAGTTTATTATAAACTGAAATAAAAACCAACAGGTGCTTGTTTTTTATTGACACAATGACCCTCTGAAGTTGTGATATATATGTCACACACATAACTTATTATTATATGGAGTGGCAGTATCGGTAGAGGATCGGACGCCATGCTTTCCAGCATAGTTACGTCCCTTTACGATCTGAGTTCAAATCCCGCCGAGGTTGACTTTGCCTTTCATCCTTACGGGGTCGATAAAATAAAGTACCAGTAATGCACTGGGTAATTGCTGGCCTTGTGCCTAAAGTAGAAACAATTATTACTCTCAGCTATAATTTACCGATTTATTGAACGCTTTGTACCAGCCACAGAAGATTTTACTTACTATTGTTGTTATTATTTTCTCCGAGCATTTATAATTAATTAATTAATTGATTGATTGATTATTCATTGTCTGTTGATAACCTAGTTGAGAGCTTATTTTCGAGGCTGTGAATAAATTTCTTTGTTCATACTTTTGAATTTGCCCGCCAAAGCCTGGATGTTATAAAGCATCCTCTTGTCCTGAGAAAGAACACGGGACTCCCCTGCCAAGATTACTGCTACAATAGTTGGCATAAGCCACGCAGATGGAAAACGGAACTAACGGCCCTTTCAGAAAGGGATATCCTCATTCAACATTAGGATAAACAACTGGCTTGCATGTTACGCAAAGTGAAGTGTAGATTTCGGATTCCTAGAATCCAATCGAATATATTTATATAATTGTTTCTACTTTTGGCACAATGCCAGCAATTACCCAGTGCATTACTGGTACTTTATTGTATCGACCCCGTAAGGATGGAAGGCAATGTTAACCACGGCGTGATTTGAACTCAGATCATAAAGGAAGGTAACTCTACCCTTACTCTACCGATACTGTCTATCCACTATATAATTGATATCAATGAGGTGCGAGTTCATCTTTAACATGTTTTTATTTTCGTTGTATTGTTGTTACTATGAGCTATAATTTATCGATGTATCGATAGCTCTTCATCTCTTCATTGAGAGCTTTGTGTCAGCCTCAGAAGATTGATTTCGAAAGATGCTACTTGCTGTTGCAAGTAGGATTTTACTCATACATATATTTAACTCATTTTACTCATACATATATATGTATATATACATATATATACATATATATGTATGAGAATATCCCGTTAAGGGTGAAAGCAGCTATTCTTTGCTTAAACTTTAATCTGTTATTTTAATAAAGAAATGTATATATATATATATATATATATATATATATATATATATATATACACATGTATATATACACATGTATATATATATATATATATATATATATATATATATATATATATATATATATATATATACACATGTATATATACACATGTATATATATATATATATATATATATATATATATATATATATATATATATATATATATATATACACTCTCCTGAGCGTGAATTTAATAAACATTTATTGTACTGCCTCTCTGTTCTGTCCCTGTCCAATTTTACATTATATATATATATATATATATATATATATATATATATATATATATATATATATATAACGAAGGAAATGTGGTAAGGTACCAGGTGGACCATAACGCACCAAAGTACTCAATACTTAGGGTAGTAGAGTGGGTAATAGGAACGAGTAGGACCCCGACGGCTAATTGTGGACTAAATTAGTCTGTAGTCCAGAATTAGCCGTCGAAACGGCTTGAGCTCAGCTGTCGATGTCCTACTCGTTACTATATATATATATATATATATATATATATATATATATATATATATATATATATGTGTATGTGTGTGTGTGTGTGTAAGGGGGGGGGGGGGGGGTGTACGTGTGTGTATGTATATATATATATACATATATATGTATATATATATACGCATATATATGTGTGTGTGTGTATATACTTATAGTTATATACACACTTGCGTGAGAACATACGCACGCACAACCATATTTTTAATGGATAGGCATACAGAGAGATAGAGAATGGGTGAGAAAGGTAGAGAGAGTTATGTTGAGATATGAACTGAAATACGATCGAAATAATAACATTAACAAGTGTAAGCTGTACCTATGTAATGTTATTTAGCTATTTCTGATAACATCAACACTGTGGCTTCAGAACCTATCTAAACATTTCACTATTATATCTATGTTATAACATGATTAACACCTCATAATTTCTCTCTCTCACTCTCTCTCGTTCTCTTTCTCTCTTTTTTTCTCACTCTCTCTTTGCTTGTATACATATTGTATATACAGAACACATCTACCATATTCCAGGACAGCCTCACGATGTTCAGGTGATAAGGCATCTTAAATATATCACGTTATTCCATCTAAAATTAATGTTGCCACCAAAACACAAAATATCCTTTAACTGTTGCTGAGTTATCAGCACTATCACGTGACCTGAACCAGCCGCTTTAGACCTGTGAAAGCGTGGCCACCCCACTACAATTCTCCGTTTGGCGCTTGACATGAAACAGCTGCTATGAGGTGACGTCTCATTCTACATTATCACAATAATGCTATCTTCTTTCAATTCTAGTGCAACCTATATATATATATTAGAGTTAAAACAGAAAACAAAAATAAAAAACAAAAAAAAAACTTATTTGCATAGGTAAGTATATATTACCTGTATGTTTTGTGAAGGTACGTATACTTTCTCGTACGTATATTTGATTGTATATGTTAGGGCATATATTTGTTATATATTCTGGTACATATGCTTTTGGTTATGTGTATACGAGAGTTTTGCGTCTGTGTGAGTATGCGGGTTCGTACGTATGTTGGGTGTGTGTATATGTGTACTTCATGTTTTGGTTGACGTCGTCTCCGAACATTTGCCAGGGAACGTTTCCACGAACCAAAGTATCGTCTTCCTGTCTTCCTCCGGTTGCAACATTTTTTGAAATACCCACTTCTGCATCTACAGATTGACTTTGTTAGTTTCAGAAGATCCCGTTAAGGGTGAAAGCAGCGATTCTTTACTTAAACTTTAATCTGTTATTTTAATAAATATATATATATATATATATATATATATATATATATATATATATATATATATATATATATATATATATATATATATATATATATATATATATAGAGAGAGAGAGAGAGAGAGAGAGAGAGAGAGAGAGAGAGAGAGGGAGGGAGGGAGATTGAATTTTACCAACTTAGGATTGAGTTTGGGAATATGTTACACTGTAATTACGTCAACCATAAATATTCCACCCTGATATTGCTAATAATATATATATTCCATCCATTATTAATCTGGGCCAATTTGTTGAAGCATAAAATCATATTAAATACAGATACTGTAGTTTGTTATAAAAGGGTTAATGGCTATATTGTTTTATAAAGTTATCAAGTCAAATTATATTGCATTATTGATATATCAAAACTAAATTGTCACTAAATATCCTTTGGTGTACAGATTTCAATATTATTTCTGTTTAAGAGGTCAAAGTAAATCAAGAAAAGGAAAAATGAAAATATTTCTGTTATGTACTTGCTTGTCTTTTAACTTGAAACAAAATGTAAATATCTTATGTATCTCTGACGTGTGAATTAAATAAATATATAGACAATAGGAAGAAGGATAATATAGATAGGGCACGAATCAGATTTTCGGATACGTTCTGGGAACAAGTTACTTAAGGGTTGAATTAATTTATTGTTTTAAAATATATAACATGGTCAAAACTGACTGAATAATCATATAAGCAAATACGCAAAACTAATCAAGAAGTACTTTCCTTAGGTGCAACAAATCCAGGTTCATATTAACAAGGGTAAAATCTTATATAAATAATTGTAAATTTGAGTCGGATTACTCAACAGCAGAAATAATCAGCTCTACTCTGTATAATTGACATAATTATTAGAACCATAATTCATAACTATAAACACCAATATTACGAAATACTAAATTGATTTACAAGGTTAAATTTGATTTTGCTATATAGGAATTACCTTCGTTATATACAACCACTGTATTCATGTAGACATTTTTCAGTCATATTTAGTGTAAATCGATAAAAATATAAAAATATATGGACATAGTCATATTTGATAAACAACATTGAAACGTTTAGTGATAATATATATTTTGATAGTAAGGAAAATGTCTCAGATATAATATGTATTAATGATATGGACTAACAATACTACACGATAATTTATTTTATCAAATGCCTGTAGAATGATGATTATGGTTGATGTCGGCAAGATTGAATACACAGGGTTTAAAAGACGAAAATGATTAACTCAGCTATAAATTATTTAACATCTCTGTCAATTCATGTCCATGTGACAAATACAGTCGCAGTAATCGCAGATTATATCGATCTGCAGTAGTTGATTGGTACGTATTTTAACGATTACAGAAGCATGAAAGGCAAAGCCGACATCGGGGCATTAAACTTGTCAGCGTAAAAAGACACTGCTAACTACAGGAAGGCGTTTCCTACAACACATTATAGATTCTACACCACTCTCAACGTATTGGTAATAATATAGATGGAAACGATACAGCTGGCACAAGATATGATTCATGCCGTCATTATGAGAGATGATCAATTAACAAATCTCCTCTTATCCTATCATTAAGCATTTAGTAGAAAGAGAGTTAATTGTTCTCACTGTATTAAAACCAGGCTTCTGACTATATAAAATAAATCATGATTATTAATATAAGATAACTCGACATTAAAATCATCAGCATCGTATTCGTTATCACCATATTTATCAGCCGCGCTCTATCATATGCAGAGCCATCATCATCTTCAATGTCACCATCACAATCATCATCATCACCGTCATCGTCAGCGTCATAAATTGTTTTCATCAGCGTCGGACTAAAGTGGCGGATTTTATGTTTTATCCTCGATCGATTAGACGTAGCAAACCAAGTATCATTCAAACCACAAGAAGCAGAATATAATCAGAGTTACACTAATTGATCAAATGCCTGCTTATTCGGAACCCAGCTATACTATGCCGATGATAAACTTCATCATCAGCATCATCATCATCATCATCATCACCATCACCATCACCATCATCGTAATCATCATCGTCATTACAATCTTCTTCGTGATTATTATCACCATCATTCGCAGCATCATCATCAGCAGCGATATCAGAAACCCTATTAATATCATCGTCAAAATGAAGAAATTAAGGAGTAAATACCGCCTATTGTTTTAACATTTCCACGAGTTCACCAATCAAGTTGTACATGGAAATCAAACCCAAACAATGTCAACATTAGAGAATAAAAAATTATATTTTATGACCGAAGATAATCATATACGCCTTAAATCCGAATCGAATATGTCAAAAGACCGACTCATTTCTTGAATATTTCGAAAGTTATTTTGAAATTAATCCACATACGATGTACACTCAAGATGTTTTGAGACTTTTGTCTGAGAGATATTTATTATGCTCAGTTGAAATCAACACTCTAGTCTCCATCAGTCTAGGATCCCCCAAATTAAATGCTCTTGGAGTACCACTAAAATCGCCACTGGAAGGCCCCCTTGTAGTTTTCCGAAGTTTATTTCTTCAGAGCGCTTGACCCAGCCTCCTTCATCACCGTATTCTCAAAGCAAATACTCTTGGGATTCTCCTTAGACTTCGACATCCAGATGTCGTATGGGGTTAATCCTGAACTATAGGGTGGATGAGGGACAATCACAATCCCTATATAGGGCAACGTAGTTTGTCATTAGTATGGAGATGTGAAGGAGGGGGCATTGTCTTGATGAACGTACCACTGGCCAAACATGATAAATTATGGTTTCTTACGACGGAAATATATGAACTGCATGGATATTGATTAGATTGAGATAAAAGAATCGAATAGGTAAAAAATGTGTTTAGATCACATACCGTTTAGTTAATTCATAATGGGACAGGCGTTTGGACTTGTTTTGGGAAAGTTTGATGGATGTCATGAAAATAATTAAGAAATCGTAAGTGCCTTATCTGTAATTTGTGCAGATCGATAAAAGTTATATGTTTCACTGTTAAATAAATAAATGTGTGTGGGTGGAGGGATAGAGAGACAGGAACAGAGAGACAAGAATTGACAGATGGAAATATATATATATATAGCGAGAGAGAGAATAGAGGGAGCAATTAAGTAATGTTTGTTTTTCACATCTAATGGTTGTAAAATAATGTATGATGAAGTATACGTTACTTGGCAATAACAACTAATAATAATAAAGTGATAATTGAAATACAACTAAGACACCGATTGCGTAGAAGAAGAAGAAGAAGAAGAAGAAGAAGAAGAAGAAGAAGAAGAAGAAGAAGAAGAAGAAGAAGAAGAAGAAGAAGAAGAAGAAGAAGAAGAAGACCTTCCCATATGTTAGCAGTTACGCATACGTAGTAATTTAATTTGATATACTAAATTATTTAGTATTGAGAGAATATATGAGGAAAACGTAATTTCATTTGTGTAATGAAATATGAATATGGAAGATGGACTGTTGCGTAGATGGAGCAAAAGTGTGAAATATTTGTTATGGAGATATGTAAGCGTGAAATGACAAAATGAAAATGAAAATTATAAAGAAATTAATTAAGAGATCACAACCTATATAACATAGCATTTGATACAAGGATCAATGAGGCATTACAAGTAAGAGAAAAATAATATTTTTTATTTAATCTTAGATTTCATTTTTACATTTTTTCTGCAATGATTTTGTTTAGATAAAAAATAATGAAGCTCAATAAATCCTAAGGCTGATCGTCTATGATAGAGTTTTAATTTAAGTCTACATAAGTTGATATAAACATTGAAAAAACTTTATTGTAAAATCAGCATTATTCCTGAAAGCGTACAAGGGGAATGAATTTAGAATGTAAATGATTAACATTTTTTAATATATTTAAAATATATTTGGAGGTTTAAAATTCCAAATAAAATCTATTATGGTTCGTGTCAAATATATGGAATTGTTTTGTCATGACATCTCTTCAAAGAACTGTCAACCGGTAATTACTGTTTACAGTTGCAAAAAGATGAAAGCATGTTTGTATTTAGTTAATTTGATTTAACATTTGCTATTTAATACATTCTAGGATTTAGCTAGGGGAATTATATAAAAATAAAATAGAATGTTAAATAAGAAACCAAATAACTCTTCATATACAATTACTATTAAGAATAACATTTAAATATGTGAACAAGGTTTTGGATGATTGGAATTTTGCAATTTTAGATATGTGAAGGCTAGAAACACATGCCTATATTAAACGGAAGTTAAAGTAAAATAATGTTTACTTCATGGAAGGGCATTACTCCTTATATTAGAATGGTTATTCCGTCTTTGTTAGGATATGTTTAAGCGATTGAAGAAATGGCATAATTTTTAAGTGAATTCTGAAAAAAGAAAGGAATAAATACGGTTAATGCTGTCTAGCGGTTAAACACAGAAGGGATAATCACTTATATTCTAGGGTTTTATTTCAGTTAAAATGTCATGTCTTAAATAAACCGTTTAGTTTGTATTTAAAATTCCATTTTTCTACCCACTAGGAATAGAATATTGTGCCAACTATTGTTGACATATTATTAATCCGGTATATGTGTTTTAGTGTATTATGAAGAGGAAAACATGTAACTTTAGATCTCTTAAACTCGTCCAGTGGGCTGTACATCATAAACGTAAAGACTTGTAACGAACGTCCTGTGTATATAAGTCGGCAGTATCGATAGAGGGTCGGACGCTATGCTTCCCAGCATAGTTAAGTCCCTTTACGGTCTGAGTTCAAATCCCGTCGAAGTTAACTTTAATTTCCATCCTTACGGGGTCGATAAAATAAAGAACCAGTAATGCACCGGGTATTTGCTGTCCTTGTGCCAACGGTAGAAACAATTATAATGTCCACATCTCTCAGTTGATTAGAATATTATCATCATCATCATCAACCATAATCATCATCGTTACCGTTATCATCATTTAATCAAACACCTCCTTTCTAATGTACAACAATCTTCAGTAGTAGTGGCATCATTTTAAACACAACCATCATTTATACAAAAAATATTATCAATATTGTTTCTTTTCTTTTTCCTCATATTGCTTTCATTTGTATTAGTAGTAATCTTGCTATAGTTATTGTTGCTATAGGTTCTTGTGTTCTTTATATAATTTGTTATTTATTTTCTTTCCGAATTGAAATATTTTTCGGTTGATTGTCAATTTAAAACATTGTAAAATATTTGTTTTTATATGAATTTAAATGTAACATTATTCCCATAATGCAGTAGGTGAAAATATATATTTGCTTTTACCATCAATATTATCGCCACCATCATGCAACGCCCCATTAAAAACATCATCATCTTAATCATTATCTCTATCAACATCATCGTCGCCCCGCTTCTCGACGTCGTTGTCATCATCATTATCACCATCTTCAACAACAGTATCATAATAATCATCATTTATATCATTCTGAAAAAAGCCAGAAGCTTCATTATCTGTACCTGATTATTATGATTACGTGCAGTAGCAGTAATACTTTGTAGTAGTAGTAGTAGTAGTAGTGGTAGTAGTAGTAGTAGTATTTAGTAGTAGTAGTATTAATATGAAAAATGTTTGAAGTTAATGTAACTTCTGGTGATGATGATGAATAATCAATTGATGCTGTTAACGCTAATGCTAGTGACTCTAAGGATGGTGTTGTCGGGAGGGGAACGATAGATAAAACCTGGATGTCCGTGGTTGTTCTTATTTTAGTTCGATTTGCCTCTAGCATTTATATTTTAGCTTCTTGTTTACATTACGCTTTCAATAAGATATTTCTTTTTGTTGTGTTTATCTTAAATTTTAAATTTTATTTTCAGTTGTCGCCTATTTTTTTATTACTTTCATCGTTATTTTTATTGAACTTTTTACCTTTTATTTATAATTTTAAACATTCTCCAGCAATATTTATCTGTTTACAGAGTGTGTTCACACGTCCACGCCGATGCTCCATCTTATCAATAATTCAGCATATTTCTGTCAAAAGCGTTAGACATTCGTTGAACAGATATTTTTTTAATTATTATTTCTAAGTCTTCTTTTCTTCGATTTATACCCTTAACGCATTTTATTCTGACTGTTGTAATTGCTGCCATAGTTACAAAATATGGGAATGTGTATATACATGTGAATTCGTTCCTGTGTATATACGTGTACTTGATCACGATTCTGTTTTCTTTATTTATTTGGAGCCGAATCTACTTTACTACACAAACTTTCTGTCACTCAATTTATAATCTTCTCCTTCAAATTCGTCTTGGTATTATTGATCTAAGTTAATTTTCTTTACCGTGTTTCGCACACACACACACACACACACATATATATATATATATATATATATATATATATATATATATATATATATATATATTTATGCACACATAGAAACAGACACACTCACTCAGACACTCATCCACAAAAAACGTATATATATGTATATATATAAATACATGCGCGTGTTTGTTCCTGTGTGTGTGTTTATGTGGATATGTTTCTTTACCCTTAATTTTATTTATCTTATGTTTTTAAAAGAGAGATATTTTAGATTTAACGTGTTTAATTCATGATTTGTCAGATGAAATACTTAATTATTTCATTTTTTCTATATTCTAATGTAGGCATTTCCATTTTCTTTAGTCCCATATTTAATTTAGCTTTCCGGATTAAACGTTTTACAATATATTGCTTATTAATGCCACCGTTTATCAGGCAACATACACATTTTATGGTTGTGATTTCACATTTCTTTGAAATAAGCAATCTCGTAGTGTACACTGTCTATTAATGCTTTTATAAATACCTGCCTAAATATCAAACATAAAAACCTATATCTGGGCATGAAACCTGTTAGAATCTGCAGCCATATAACTTTCATACAGTAAGTTCGTAAGGACAGACAATTTGATTATGAATTCGGAAACATGCTTCTCGTTCAAGACCACCTGTGCCTCAGGCTGTGCTTTATTATAATTTCTTCGAAGTATAGCAATAAATAAAGCGTATCGTAATAAAGGTGAAACATACAACAGCATGAATTTATTTAACATTGATCCGCTTAGAATGTAATTTATATTGAACTAATAAAACATAATGTCGATTATTATTTTAAATTCAAAGATAAACGTTTGCATTTCATCAAATCTGACGCAAACTTTCTGAATTTATATTGGTTCTTATGATTTATCAGGTTTAACAACTTTGTACAACTTGTCATATCAACATTCACTTTGGGAAGGTTACCATTTCTCGTAGATTTTGCTGTCGTTTCCACCAAAGAGGATAATGGGCTCAATACCTCGTTGTGCGTTATGCGTACATAATATCGCGTTGTAGATATATCTGAGTCATTGTAATGCGACCATGCTGTAAGGCAAACATTGTGTTTTGCTCTATCATATTAGTCACCGAAATTATATATTTATTTAGCCAGTGCTGCAGATTTGCAAAGCCTTGGACTTTTTAACAGAATGGGTCTGTATATATATACAATCTTTCTTTAAAAGGTTAAATGTGGCTCTTCTACATACTTGTATGTCCTTAGGCTTGTTGTATTTCTGCACTACTACACGATATTATTATTCATGACTACACGATAGTTTTGACTTCAGTTACATTGTACTAATTCAGGTCGGTTAAATAATTGTTTCCCTCCAGATAAGTAGGGTAATGTTTAATGGGCGTGAGGGATGTGATATGTATGGACGTTGTTTACTCAAGCTGTCGTTGTTAATAATATTGTCTTTGTAGAGTGTCGAACGCCGAGTGGAAGACAGAATAGTTCCTCGAGTTGAGGTTCGCATATCATTACTGCTGTTGCTGGGAAGGGGGGCTTATTGCTTAACCTTGCTATGACTTTTTCCAGTTGGCAGACGTAGAGTATGAACATCGCAGAGAGCTTCTAATTAAGAGTTTGTGTTACCAATATGGCGGTGGAAATTGTTTATCTAATAATCTAAGTAAAGTAGTGGGTAATGTAGTCTTAACTAAGAGATTATCTGAAAGATTATAGCGGAGGTATGACCTTGTGAGGGATTTTCTGGGTGGCTTTCCAGCTAGAGAACTTTTCGACAGTTACCAGTTACTTCATATCCTATGATCCCCAAATCTATGTTCGTGGAGGTAATATTTCCACATGGATTACGACGGAGTGTACAAGGCGTTTTCCTCATAGTTACGTGTGCTTTCTGCTATTGGTGATGATTTTCTCGTTCAACTGTTTTATTAGTAATGTTTTCTATTCCATCCTCATAACCAGCTTTTGTCAGTGCCGCATTTTCGTAGTCCACTTGTGCATTAACTGAATACATGTTTGATGATAATTTATACGGAATTAATCTGAGAGTTTTTGGAACATTTTACTATACTCGAAGATTTAATATGAACCGCGTTAAATGGAAAGCATTCTATTTCAAATCAGAAAGAACAATGCTAAACCACAACCAGATTTATGGGAGTATTAATAATTTTCGATTTAAATCCTATAAGATTCCACATAATGCACATCTATAGGCCTCCGAAACAGATCTAATGGATTTGGCCAGCAACATTAAATCTGACATTCGGTGACACTGAAGTAAATTCCAGCAAATTCTCCAGTTAATTATGGACAGACTTTGCAAAGCGGAAGGAATAATCATTCGATCTGACAAAAAGGCATAATCTACTCCCTTGACATAACTACGTATGGAAGCTTTATTGTTAAGTAATTAAAAAAGCGAGTGTACAATCTACCATTAGTAATATCAACAATGAGTTACTAGCTACAGTAAATAGATTAGGTCTAGCTGACCAAACGGAACCATTCTAGCCTAGACAACCAATAATTGTTTTACTTTAAAATATCATACCGTTAACTTCTAATGCAACATGTCTATAAGACAGGTCAATCTAAATCATACATATAACGTCTTTGTAATAGTTTACTTGTTAGAATATTAATTCAAATAAGAAATGGATTATCAATGAAATTCTGGAGCAATACTCATTAGGTAATTGACTTGGTTAGTAAGACAGAGGACAAACAAGCATCCAACTTTATACAGTTTCACATTGACGGCTGTTATTCATCTAATTTACCTGTTCTTCTGAACCAGGCCCTTGCTTTAGTTATTGCCAACTCCAGCTTATATAATAAATCTTACACGGATCTGTGATACAATGTATTAAAGAGGAATAAAATATAATGTGGTATGACTTCGTTTTGCTTGAACACTAATGTGCAGTACATGTACGTTTTATTGTATATTTGTTGCTAAATAACTGCTTATAATTTGTATGAATATAATTTCTTATACTTCATAGTCAACGTGCAACGAAAATATATTCCGGAACTATGTAACTTGTTTCAAAGTTTTATTTCTGAGAATAGTTGTGTTTTCTCTGTTCATACTTGTAGCGATGATTGACGTGAGTGAACACGTATTGACATCTTTAGATATCTCCCTTCTTTAAGTGAGAAATAGACAGCTTTTGTCGATTGGTTTGGCCCGTCGACAAATATTCCAAATGTATCAACAAAGTTAAAGAAAAATCCGTCTTAGAGGTTGGCATAATAGAGCAGGTGGCATCGCTAAGAAACTCCGTCTATATATGTTATCAGCTTCACTGAATATATCACAAGCAAAATTATTTGTTCGATTATTAAACTGCGTTCCATGAAGTATATACCAGAAACATATGTCACAAACACATCGACACAACAATACGTAATGTAACACTGTGTAATACTGTGTAATACTGTGTAACACGGTGTAATACTGACTTGGGAAAGGGAAATAAACATGGAAGTGGCATAATTATATATGGGAACATATACGTTACAATATTAAAACAGTGACAAAAATCTAATCAAAGCAAAAAATCAATATTATTACAATAGAAGGGGTTGGATTGGCAGTATCGGTAGATGGTCGGACGCCCCATTCTTTGACGCATAGAATTACGGCCCTTGCTATTCTGATT
Organism: Eledone cirrhosa; assembly: GCA_964016885.1. NCBI lineage: Eukaryota > Metazoa > Mollusca > Cephalopoda > Octopoda > Eledonidae > Eledone > Eledone cirrhosa. The sequence continues at coordinate 36,388,628 of OZ024746.1, forward strand.
TCAAATCCCGCCGAGGTTAACTTTGCCTTTCATCCTTACGGGGTCGATAAAATAAAGTACTAGTAATGCACTGGGTATTTGCTGGTCTTGTGCCAAACGTATAAACAATTATTACAATAGAATGTGTAATAATGCCCCGAACACGAAGAGAAATAATACCAAAAATATATAGAACAATATGAGAGTATGCAAAACTTCAAAAAGAAGTTACAATATCAATGTTAAAAATAAAAACATAAGATCCACAATAAAAGTCAGATAACAGTGACAATAACAAATATACAAACACATGTTACATGTATAAGGAAGATGTCATACTACGGACTCAACATATGTATAACATGTAAATTTCTATTTCGCACATTCACAGCCTTGTGAAATGGCCAATTCAAAGACATGGCAAAACTTCATCTCACTTGATTGAGGCAGATTTTCTGTCGTTTCTTATGTAAGGGATGCCATCCAATGGTCACCTGTCCATCGTCTACTAGAATAATTGTGCATAGATGGCACAGCATGTTGTGGCCATTGATAGATATACATAAATTTAAAGGTGAGATGGATATAAATGTTCATATACGCCAAAATATTATCGTCGAAGTTTGTCAGGCCAATCAATTTCGAAGCCCATCTTCTTGACAGATATGCATCCTAGGGCCGAGTGAAGACCGGACCACACCTAGCCAGGTAATCAGAATGATCTCAGGCCTTTAGTGCGCAAATATAATCCAGCAATGCATTTGGTGGAAATAGCACTCGAGCGGGCTAAAAAAACCGAGTCGTGGCTAATTACGGAGATGCTCATTGAGGAAATGTACATGTAGCACGTAATTAACTGGATAATCTGTGCAGGAGTACATTCGATCCAGTGACTATAGATATCATCCTAAACCCACTGATCTGCATTTCTACCGGAAAGTATTGCCTATTCGAAAGTAACGCCATGTGAATAGGAATTTTGCTAGTTCTTGTGATGACATTATTCTGCATGCGTTCGTACATTGTTAACATGGAGTTTTGTAAAACATCTGTGTAAGACAGACCTAGCGTTTCGCAGATTCCATTACAATTATCCCACCACCAACACATTCGTGACTCGGCGGAAAAATCAGTGAAGCCGCCTCCCTTCATTGTGTTATGTGCTAATGTGCAATTCTTTTTATTATCCTCCATTTTACATATGTAATTATTTTTATTTGCGCCTATATTAGAATGCATTATTATAATTAGTATTAATAGTGTCGTAGATTGGCCTTATTGGTAAACATCATACTTTGTAGCATAGAGTTATGTTTTGAGTTCAAATCCCGCCTAGGTTAGCTTTGCCTTTCATCCTCACGGGGTCGATAAAATAAAGTACCAGTTACCTTCTGGTCTTGATTTAATCAACTTTCCCCTTCCGCAAAATCTGGCCTTGTGCCTAAATAAGAAACTATCATTATTATAATTAGGGTGTTGTATTGACAGTATCTCAAGAGCGCGAGGCACTATTCATTACGTCAATAGCTACGGCCTTTAAATCATGTCAGTGTTAGCTTTGCCTTTAATTATAACGTTATCTATAAAATAGCGTACCAGTAAAGTACTATGGTCGATTTAATTGACTTTCCCTTCCTCGACAACCGGTAGGAATGTGCCTTAATCATACACGATTATTATTGATCTTGTACTTCTATTCTCTGTAAATCAGCACCTCCCCTTGTTTGTTTTGTATTTCGTTAATCACGATTCCTCCAAAACGTTGTTGCTCAGTAGGCAATACAAGTCATTACAACTTCATGTTTGTAGTAGTAATACATTTATAATTACTTCATGAATTCTTCATTAAAATCATTAAACAAATATTGACGCTTCCTTTCGATTTATTTCGTGATGTGTATTGATTGTAAAATGCTAATAGTATTTTTACATTTAATTTTAGAAGTACACTCACTATGTGAAAACAAATACTGATTGCATAAATGATGTTTTTGAAAGATAATCTTTTTTATTGACTTACTATTTTCGTGACAAGTGTTTGCATGTTAGTCAGCTGTACAATTCTCCTCTTTATTTCATTGTGGTTTGATCGTGTTTACCACCTGTTCTTTTGTGTTAAATCGTTTATATATATTTTTATTATTTATATGGAACTCTGAAAATTACATGTTCATTCAGTATCCTGCATTTAGTGTTCCTATTTTTCTCTTTATTATTACAGGTCGGTGAATTGGCAGTATCGGTAGAGGGTCGGACATGCTTTCCAGCATAGTTACGTCCCCTTACGACCTGAGTTCAACTCCTCCGGAGGTTAACTTTGCCTTTCATCCTTACGCGATCGATAAAATAAAGTACCAGGAACGTACTGGATAATTTCTGACCTTGTGCCAAATGTAGAAACAATTATTACAGGTTAATGGCATCTGGAGTTTATCATTTATGTACATATTGGATTATATCTATACAACCGTTCATGCGTATCGAGGAAGTTGAAATTTAACGGGAATAATCATGATTGAAAATGGGTTAAACCTAATAAATCTGGTCAATTTATTATAATATTCAAGGCGAATAAATAGGTTCAAGTTTACCAGTGCTACAAGATGTATCGAAATATAGGCCAGATACTTAATGTTAACAATGATGAAATACAATATCTTTTATTCAGAAATTATTCAGAAATACTAGTAATTCTGTTTAGTAAACGTGAGAATATCTATTCTAAGGCATAGTCTGTAAATTATTTGGTATATGCATTGTTGTGTATGGTTCTTATTAAGATAGACATATAAATCAGGCGATCAAAGTATTTTTAATTAAAACATATATTGGGGTAAGCATGATAGCGTTTTGTTATATCTATATGAAATTTACAACATTTCTGAACGTTGCTTTATAGAAAATACTCTAAACAATATAATGTACTATCAGCTGGCCGAAACTCTATATTATTTTAATGTTCTGATTCATAAAAAAAATATAAATTAATTGGAAATATAATGCGCATCAGGAACTTATACCAATAACTTTGGCCATCTTATTTCGATGCCGATCCGAAGGACGTATCGTATTCGATGACCTATATGCGTGTGGTTTTTAAACAGCACATCGTTTGAAAATAATGGACCGTTTTTCAGCAATTATATTTGAATTGATACAGTTGAATTGATAGATTTGCATATTACAAAAACAAAAATCAACAAGTTTGAAAGAGATACCTTTTAATGCCAATGGATGCGAGGAGCAAATCCTCTGGATTGGACTATTAGCTCTATGAGATATGTTAGATATGTTCACAAACCCGATTGGAGGATTGATGACTTATCCACAAATATAATTATTGCATGCTATTCATCGTAGTGTGAATTGATAATAAAGTGTTTTTGATTTCCACTGATACCAATGAATCAAATTTGAACTTTAAATAAGGACAAACTTTAATAGTTGGCTGCTCCTTTTAGTGCAGCTTGTTTTGAACCATTTTATAGAATCGGGGTTTTAGGCGGCAAATATAATAGACATCTATTAGAACATCTTGTCCTATCAAGTGTCTAATCTTTCTTGAACGCTATCCATATTAGGCCTTGAAAGGACTTCTTAAGAAGCTACATCTCTGGTTCTGTATTTTGTACTGATGTGGGCTTTAGAGAGCAGTCTCAGTGTTTATATACTACAGCATGTTATTTTGTTTCACGGGTAGTCATCATGTTTATTTGCTCGCAAAATCCTGTATGCAGAAAACTCTGTATTGACTTGGGAGCTGAGATACTGATATGTGGTTTGGCTGTAACAGATATTTTCATTGCTATCATTAGTTTCTGTCGACCTTTGTCAGGGAGTATCTCCACATCGTGTAGCTGTATCGAAATTCGTACGAATATAAGACGTAGAAATAATGATTCATATAGTGACTAAATCTACAACAGCCATGAAATAAGATATAAAGCAAGATTTATTGCTATCATTAATTCTGTACATATAATTCCAATGGGAAGACAATTGCCCATGTTTCTGAATGTGAGCAAAGAATGGTTACATAACAAAGAACTGCAAGGTTTTCTGTGTTATGCCTAATTCTAATTTAAATAGTAATTTACAACGAAATTGCATTAATCAAATATACTTTCTGAAGTAGCCAGAACAGGAGGGTGGTATTCTTGACAACCCTATTATTTAGTCATATATTCTACAGGTATATAGGCATCTATAACGTTCATAACACCGTCCTTATTTTGGAATTTACATTTATTATCACATTAGGAATATGTTAATGTTTTCATATGAAATGCAGCTTGGGAGATAAAAACATGTATTCTTAGAGTATAAACATTAACCTTCCAGACATCAGTTATTCATACAAAATCCCTAATAATATCAGTTATCGACACTAACTACATGCAGTTACATCTAACTATAGCATAGATATTGAAGAAGAAATATTAACAGATATACTGCTATGAACATCTCCCTTGAGAACAAGGAACACAGACATCTTGAAAGAACAGTAAAACTATTAAAGTACTGGATTAACGGAAATATCCCTTGTAATCAATAAACAGAAAATATATGACAATATTTCGTCAATAGTGGAAATATATCATGAGAATAAAATTTGGTAAGAACGCCATATTAACTAATGCTCACTCACGTTTGTTTCTTATGAGACAATAAACACACATGTACATACAATCTCTTATAGATATTTTGAGTTTCACTGTTATTGCTGTTAGACATGTGATTACAGTTTAATATGTTTCAATCGTTTCCATTCCGTGGTTTTCTGTGTTAGCATGTACGAAATATGTAACTGATTAGTTCAATATCACGGTTATGTGTCTGGTCATTCCATATAACAGTGGTAACTTGCTTTTAAATTATTTCATTTAACTTCATGCATTCTCTAACATATTTCAACAGTACGCAATGAGTTGGATGATAAAGAAATTTACAATTGCATGTAAATAGTATTTAAGATTCACGATTTTAATATACTGAAACACAAGCAAACAAAATGATTTGAGAAAGAGGGAAAGAATAGCAATGATTGCTGTACATAGACAACGCCGGGGTTAGCTTTGCCTTTCATTTATAAGGGGTCAATGAAATAAATTACCAGTAACATAGTGGAGTCGATTTACACGACTTCCCCCTCTTAATCACCGTGTAACATATATTTGCTTCCCGGTTCTAAGTGTCATCTCCTGGTTTGTTATATCCCATTATTATAAAAAAACACTATTATTTAATCAGAAGTTGGTGGTGGATTGGCAGTATCGGTAGAGGGTCGGACGCCATGCTTTCCAGCATAGTTACGTCCCTTTACGATCTGAGTTCAAATCCCGCCGAGGTTAACTTTGCCTTTCATCTTTACGGGGTCGATAAAATAAAGTACCAGTAATGAACTGGATAATTGCTGGCCTTGTGCCTAAAGTAGAAACAATTATTTAATCAGAAGTTTGGGTTTGTGGTCAGGAGTTTAATATTACTTAATTTTCATATTTTTCAAGAATAAACACATTTTTTTTAATTTATCAGTTCATGTAATTAAATCAACAGAGAATTTATTTTATTACACAAGCTGATCAAAAGCAAACAAGTAAAAACAAATAACACTTCTAAAGTAACTTATACACGTCAGAAATTACAGGATTTCCTGGATTTGCGGTTGTAGTCCAGGTCGTATTGCCGCACTAGCCCCCAGATATAGTCCCCCATCATGTTTTCATTGTATTGGCCCTGGTACCTCCGCTCTATCTCTTTCACATCTTGGTGGAATCGTTCGCCTTCTTCTTCTGAGTAGGCGCCCATATTGTCTTTGAATGTTTCCAGGTGAGCGTCCAGCATATGGAGTTTAAGCGACATCCTGCATCCCATGGCGCCAAAAGCTTTTATCAGATCCTGCACCAGTTGCGGGTAGTTTTCAGCTCTGTAGTTGCCCAGGAAATCCTTAACAACTGCCTTGAAACAGTTCCATGCTGTTCTCTCAATCCTATTGAGCTTATTGGAGAACTCGGTAGACACAAACACCTTCTTTATCTCAGGTCCAACAAAAGTTCCACCTTTAATTTTGGCCTCAGATAACTTGGGGAAGAACTCAAGAAGGTACTAAAAAGCAGCTGATTCTTTGTTGAGAGCCTTTATAAACTGCTTCATCAACCCCAACGTAATGTGCAGTGGTGGCATGAACACAATCCTGACATTAACCAGTGGCTCTCACATGACGTTCCGGGTCCCAACTACAAATTCTGTTCGCTGCTCCCACTTCTTTCTGTTATAGTGGGCAGAGGTGGCTCTGCTGTCCCAAAGGCAGAGGAAGCATTGGAATTTGATAAATCATCCTTGGAGTCCAAGCAGGAAAGCCACCATCTCGAAGTCTCCAATGATTTCCTAATTGTACTGGTTGTATTGCAGAGTTTCCAAGAGGACTTTCACACTGTAGTAATCTTCCTTCAGGCAGACTGAATGGGGCTAGGGGCAGTGTCGGGAACTTGCTCCCAGTGTGGAGGTGAAAAGCCTTCAAACTTTTGGTGGAGCTGTCTATAAATAGCCCCCCCCCCACCCCTCCTTGGGCACAAATGGCACCCCAATAACGTCAAACAGTCCAGGTACGTCATGGCAGAAGCAAAGGCCATCCCTAAGAGCGTAAAAGCCTGAGAAAGGTTCGTGTCGACTTGTCTGACTTGTCACCTCCACTTCCTCCTTGACCAAGTGCCACTGCTTCATCCTGGAGACGAATGCTTAAAACACAACTTACCCTTTATTCAGGATGCGAAAATCCAGTATTAATAACTCTCTTTAATCCACTTTTTAACAATTTTATACTTTATTGCACTTTTATTATCTTCTTCGGGTATTACTCTTTATTTTATACGTCTACCTCTGTGCCTTTTGACCGTCAATTCTGCTCGTAAAATTTTTCCAGAGGTGAGAAAGGCTCCCCATCTACAAATTATTGAATACTCCAACCACAATTATACATTTCGTAATGTACCCTCAACGTAGATAGATCCCCTAGACAGAGACCTAGAGGCTTTAAGATAAACATGAAGTACCTGGTCCATAAATCCTAAACAGAAAACATTGATAAAGATGAACTTATTAGTCACATGTTGAAGGTGGTGTGATTAGGGAGAGTGATTAGATGAAAGTCGTTTTTTTCAGTAAATATCAAGCTATAGAAAAATCTAATTCGGGTGTAAATATTATTTACAGTAAAAATGCGGTCAGGAGTGTTTACAACCACCCTGCTATCGGGGTAGCATTAATCTAGACAAGGTTGTCAAATTGAAACTATAATACTGCATTCCTAGATGTACTATACGTGATAAGACACGGGGAAATGATTGTCGATTGGATGGCTTACTTGGCGGAGGCTGATTGATTCCCATACGTAATAAAAAATTCTAAACAATCTAACAATATTTTGGGAGAAGTGTTGTCACAGAAAAATTAATGGCTCCATGTTCCTGCCATGGTGGCCCCACATGACCTACCATTGAAAATCGGAAGAGCACTGATATGACGATAGCATCATCTGAAAAGTATTTTGTTATATCTGTTGAACAGTTTCTCGGATGCCCAGGACAGCTCTCTGGATGGAAATATCATCTGTCCAGGAGAATTACCAATTTTCTAAGCGGTGTCACAATAAGGTTAGATGCCAAAAATATAAGAACATAAAATAAATTTTCTAGACCAGATATATCCACGGCAACTCTACACCAAATGATAAATTTGAGAGAGTTTAGAGAGCAACCCTGTCTTTGGTTGGATGTGATCAATTTGACTCAATCGCAAGCTTTCAGATAGAACAACGTACAATAAACACAGGATAGCATTTATGCAAATGTTTTCGGAAACATCTTCAGAGACTTTATCCATCCAATACATAACATCATCTCCTTACATTTTAAATACAATGGCGATTTAAGGAAGATTAGTCCAGCACCGCTTTTTGGAACACTTCAAAAAGCATGTTTGCTGGGAACAGCAATAACCCTCCGATACGTCTCGAATGTCTGAGGCTACAGGTAGCGGCTTCATATTCCTTTCGACAAACTTTCCAGTTAAATAACATCAATGAGTGAGACTGAAAGAGTAATAATAATAAGAAGAAGAATATTGCTTTCTTTATTAACCACAAAGTCTGACACAAAATATAACATTAAGTAAAGCATAGGGTAGTACAGGACGGTACAAATGGGCATTTCTGCGTGTAGAAAAAACAAAACAAAAGCAAAGACATAAGTATATAATAGAAAAACAAATTATAACCAACAAAATTAAACGAGGAAAAATTCGCCAATAGAGGGAAGACTTCCGATTGTCACTCGTGGAAAAAGCCCACAAAAAAGACACGGTCACACTGACCGATACGCCAAGCGCCATCTTCCAGTTTTACTCCTACGATACTAGGGGCATGGAAGATTTAAAGCAATATTGCAAAGACTAAGTCGAGCAGTGTGGCAACATACAACTACGCCCGTATCATGTTCAAAAGCATAGCACACACTATTTATTTTTTCTTTGTTTTTTTACTATCATTCAGTTGGTATACATCTATTACACAATTTACACCTGACGAGTTCACCGGGTTCTTACGGAAACCGGTGCGTAGTGTTTACAGTCATAACATATTAAGGACATTTAACATAATTGGTCTCCTGTCATTTGAATTTATAATATATATATATATATATATATATATATATAGGAACAAGTAAGACCCCGACGGCTGAGCTCAAGCCGTTTCGACGGCCTGAGCTCAGCCCTCGGGGTCTTACTTGTTCCTATTACCCACTCTACTACCCTAAGTATTGAGTACTTTGGTGCGTTATGGTCCACCTGATTCCTTACCACATTTCCTTCGTTATATATATATATACATACGGGTATGTATGTATGTATGTATGTATGTATGCATGTATGTATGTATATATATACATATATATATATATATATATATATGTGTGTGTAAGTGTCTATGTGCGTGTGAGTGTATGTATGTATGTATGTATGTATGTATATATATATATATATATATATATATAGAGAGAGAGAGAGAGAGAGAGAGAGAAAGTGAGAGCACTGGGAGGTAATTATCTGTAATGGTAGAACACTCAGTCCTTGGGACGAGTTTGGTAGAATGTGTAGAGAGAGTTTGGTAGAATGATAGAGAGAGAAGAACACTGGAAGGTAATTATCCGTAATGGCAGAACACTCAGTCCATGGGACGAGTTTGGTAGAATGTGTAAAATAACAAAGATAATGAGTGTATGTGTATACCCAATTGTTAGTGGTAGTTGTTATGCCAGGTCACTCTTGAGAGCTACTGGTAACATGTAAACCAGTACGACCTGTCACTAGGTGGGATCGTCGGCGACTAATCTGGCAACCGCACTAAGTTTACTTGGTGGGGTTGCCAGTTTACTTGGTGAGGAGGGTGATTTTGAATATCCTGCAGGACAAAAAACAACATATGACAAAGGGCGGAAGAAGTGACAAGAGTCAACGGCCTTCCAAACATGTGTAAATATGTATATACACATGTACATATGTATGTGCATGTATATACGTGTGTATATGCTGGGCTGTCAGGGATTGGCATGTACCTATGTAGGGGGGTGTAGCCATGCGCTTTTCAGGACAGTCGTCCTACATTGGGTCCCACCTGCCACTCAGATCTCACCTGTTGCCCCAAGAAACTGTAGCATGCGACAGCGGCCACAACGTGGTAAACCGCCTTGGCTGACGGGCCGAACCAGGTTGAGGGTAGATGGACGAGTTTGAACACTCCCCTTGGTGAGTTAGATAGGGGATGCCTGCCCTTCATGCGAAGACTGAACCCTTGGACCCTGCGGAGTGAGTGGAGGAGGACAACATCGTCCCAACACTCATGAAGGTGGCGACAGCAAGCGGTGTGGAGCGCTAAAGCACGACAAGGCACTACAGACGTCGTGGACCACCACTGCAGCCAAGAGAGTCCCTGGTCGTGACGGTCCTCCGTACTCCAGATACTGGATCCTGCGGCCGAGTAAGAGGGGCCATCACTGTTCACTGGCCCTCCAACTATAAACCTTTCCCGTACAGGTTTCTTTTTTAGCGTGAACTCCCAAAGCCCTGCGGCGATACCCGGACCTGCAAGTCAAGTTTCGGCCTCCACAGCCACCTTCGTGCCCATGGCAGACGGGAACTAAAGTAAAGAAGATACCATCATCGTTTACGATGGACAACCAAGAGTGGTAGTGGACATGTATATGTGAGTGAATGGATGTTTGAATATATGTAATGTGTATGTGCAAAAATATAATATTTTGTATGTGTGTGTGTAAAGTATCAGTAGTGTAGCGTATATCAGGGTGAAGAGTGGATTAGTAAATGTTAAGGTGTGTAACTGAAAAGTATCTAACTCTATGTAAGCGTGTATGTATTAACGAGTATGTGTCGTAGATTAGTGCGTATTAGAGAGTATATGAGAGAGCCGATTAAAGGAAGATGTGTGGCGCAATAAGGTGACGGTGAAGAAAGGTTTGTAAAGAGGTATACGTATGTATATATATATATATATATATATATATATATATATATATATATATATATATATATATTTGTGTGTGATGTTTTATAATTTTGGAATCCCCAGTGCACTATCAAATTCAAATTAACGTTGTTAAAAAATGTTTGATTGCGACTATACAGATCCCTATCATGACTTAGCAATAATTGACAGATATAGATTCTTAATAGTCTGTACAATCATTGATCAATAATTTTTCTTTCGTTTACTCTATTCAAATGAAAGCCAAACATAACCCATTAAATTCCTTTTCAAATGTATTCAATTCACGGAAATTTTGTCTTTCAGGAAAATGCATGTGGCCATTGTGTCATATGTTGTAACAGGAGCTCCTCGGCTATTTCCCTTACATCTGTGAGAACATGTAGATTTAGACGTGCATAAATATCTAGAGTATGGTGTCATTTGTGAATAATTGTGGTGAAATTTTAAATATGAACGTTTTAAATCCTTAGAATTGCAATAATTATAAAGTGACAGAAGCTGCCAAACTTGACGTATACAATACAAGCACTATAATATACAAATAATTTATATCAATGTTTCAGTACCGAGCGATGTCATACAATATGACATCCATGTATAGTTTTAATATTTTGATAATATGTTTTTTTAAACAATGTTTTATACACAGTAATATATTTACTTCAAGGAATATATGAATTGCCTATACATATAATATTTCGTGTTAAATATCCGATAAGGGGCTGATATGTGTGTTATTTATATTCCTGAGGAAAAAAAGAAAGAAAGAAAAAAACAAAAAACATATTAGTTCTTTTGAAACAGAGCGCACAGTTTAATTATTAATTTTAGAGAATATTCAAGTTTTCAAGAGTGATTTCATTGTGATTAAATTAACACATATCTTTGAAAAGTCAACAATAACAAATGTAACCTTTCCACTCATGATACAGTGTGTTAAAGAGCACATATTTCGGTATTAGGTACACATTGTATTGATGTTATATTCATGTTATATTATGTTGTATTGATGTTATATTGATGTTATATTACCATGCTTTCCAGCATAGTTACGTCCCTTTGCGGTCTGAGTTCAAATCCCGCCGAGGTTAACTTTGCCTTTCATCCTTACAGGATCGATAAAATAAAGTACCAGTAATGTACTGGGTATTTAATGGCCTTGTGCCTAAAATAGAAACAGTTATATTACCATTATGTATGTGGATATAAATATATATGTTTGCATAATTATTGGTATTATAATACGTATTGTTATCATCCTTGTTATTATTAATATACTATTATCATCATTATTTTTACTAGTGGAACCACTAGTAATAATTAGCACTATGATCATTGCTACTATACTATTGAAATTAAGGTTTGATTTGTTATGTGGTATTGAATCTTCTCACTTCCGGATTTGTTTTTGTTGCCGCATGTAAGGCAATTATAATCTCAAATTAATGGCAGACAATACCAAATTCAAATCCACTCAAGGATGATCATTGCCCTTATTCTTGTTTTGAACATTCTGTTACTCTTGATGTACATTAGTAGAGTGTAAATATCATTATTTAATATAGAAATTGCTTCAACATGACTAGAACCGTTTTTCGAATGAGATCACCAGAAATGCCCAGGCATATTTAGTCGTTATAATAGCACCGAAATTGCATGCTCTCCCAGAAGAATATAACTCCTCTATTTTCTATTCTTTGTTTCTGGTCATCAGAACAATTAATGAATGTAAAAACTCTCCAGAGAGGATGAAATGCAAACTGAAATCTGAAAATCCTTAAATGTAGATGACATTTTCTGTGTGCCGGGTGGCCTGGATCTTTCGAAAAACAGCTAAGTAATAGTAATCAGGAGTGTAAACCCCAATTTTCTAAAAACACAGATTGAACCTGTTATAGAGGGATATTTGTGTTAAAATAGCCCGTGTAAAATCTGTGTTAATTAGCATGCACCGAGATGTAGTAATATGGTTGAGTGGATTCTTCATGATGAACATTGTGCCTTTTGCACCAGAAGTAGCCCAATAGAATATTTGCATTGCAGACATCGAACATGCATATGTCCACCTTTCATGGGACCCGATGTGAAAGCTTCTGCAGGATCGACGGATACTTTTGTATTCCTCTCTTCCCTTTATACATTTGCATTAATATTTGTGTTTGGATAATTGGTGCTACGTCAAAGCCATTCAATGTGGGCGTCGAACGCCACAAAAGCACGTGCTATCAACACTCGGGGTTCTTTTCCCGAGAGCTGGAGAAGAACCTGCTGACGAGAGTCTCCTTCTCAATGGTGGTCCGTATGGATTATCCATTTATTTTGAGAATTGAAACCGCGCCGTAAGGGTAAATATAGTGAGTACAGTAAATTTTCTAAAATTAATTTTAACCCTTTTTCTCTATTTGCTAAACCGTGATTATATATGTTCTGGTTCGTTAATTTATTAACCTGACATGGAACCACATTGGCATACGTTTGGTAACACATGTGCCCCTATATGCATGTTTTTCACGTAGGAAAACATACTTTATTATTATAAATCTCTCCTAAGGTCGAGATAAAATGTTGGACGTTTTTACTGCTGCTATCTCTAATGGGAGGACATCGAACTTTCCGCCCTTGCCTTCTATCTTTACACGCGGCAGTGGACAATATTGTTTCCTTATCATACACTCTCATCCGGGAACAGTCTTGTATGGCGCCAGTAATTAATTTGAACTCGGGAATTTTATATTCTCCGAGTGAGAAGAACCCTCTGACGAAAGTTTCCTTATCAATGGTGTTCCACATGGATTATCCACTTATTTTGAGAATTGAAGCCGCGCGGTAAGGGTAAATATAGTAAGTACAGTAAACTTTTTAAAATTTATTTAAAAACATTTTCTCTATTTGCTAAACCTTCATTATATATATATATATATATATATATATATATATATATATATATATATAAACAGTTTTTAAATAAATTTTAAAAAGTTTACTGTACTTACTATATTTACCCTTACTGCGCTGTTTCAAGTCTCAAAATAAATGGAGAATCCATACGGACCACCATTGAGAAGGAGTATTTCGTCAGCGGGTTCTTCTCACACGGAGAATGGTTGTGTGTATGTGCGTGTATGTATGTGTTGGAAAATGTTTCAAATCCTTGATACAGGTAGTCATATTTGAAAATAGGAAAATAATGACTTCACTTTAATCAGGGTGGGTGTGAGGGGGTGTTGATGAAGATACAAAGGAATTAAAGCATACATTTATACGCACAAGGGGTGGAGGAAAATAGTGAACGTTAAAAGCAAGATAATTGATTGTTAGTGGAGTTGGAACGTATTGGGATGTTTAACGAGGGCTTTGTGAAAGTCCCCCCCCCCTCTGCTGGTTCCGTGAGGGCACTTTAAATTGATAAATAATATAATACAATATGGTTACAAATAAATAAATAATATATATATATATATATATATATATATACAATATTATATTATGTGTACTTTGAAACTTTTGCTGCCATTTAACAGGTAATGATCCACTTTTTTGACGCATCTGCAAAGCACTTAATACAGAAATATGTTAAACACAACAGTTATAAAATTAGATCAGGCAGTGGCTATACATATACCACAAAAACGATCAATACAGAAAGGTATCAACCTAACCTGGACAGCCTCTTATCGAATAGAAATCAATAAAAATTGTCCGTTATACACCAGAGACTTCTCGAAGTTACATAACATATTGCATAATGCACATGCTATACATGTCTCCTCTTCCACGATGGAACCGGATAGTTCTTTGTTCCTTTTGTCCAAAATTCGATCTGACAACAGAGGCATTTTAGCCATAGTGTTTATACTGACCGTGTTGTTACGTGACGTTTCTCAATACATCTGTATATATATAGATATATAGATTTATATATACATCGCAATACTCTACTTGGAGTATCGTTTTTGTTTCCTCATCGTGTTTGCTCCTCCCAGATATGATTATATTAACCTCTGAATGGGATAATCTTTGTTGATTCTTTCATAGATCAAAACCTGTATCGGCTGGACGCCTCTGTATGTATCTATACTTTGTGTAAAGGAATATATATTTCTTCCTTTAGTTTATGAATATATATATATATTTGTTTTATTCTAAAGTATATATTCAACCTTTCTCTGTCTTTATTTTTTTACAACTTTTTTTTTCAAGCTATCACGAAAGGATTTACTCATGACAATATACAGAATAAAGTTGACGCAGTTATTAGCGCCGGCTCGCATATCTAAAATAAGGAATTATCCGGCTTTATAGCTTTCAAATGGAATGGATACATAATAAATTGTCACGGGAAAAGTTGTGATCAAGAATGTAATGTTTATAGCGATCACAATCCAAATAGTGTTCCTGGCCTGTGTTGAACTTTTCTGATGAGAATTCTGTCCGAGGTTTGGTCGTCGGATTAGTTTATAAATCATAGCGCTAGAGCTGATAATTAAAACTAATGCTGGTATGAAAGAATAAAATATGTGCGAAGATTTCTCTTGACATGCTTGGGTTTTACAAATCATTACTATCATTCTGCAGGTTATTGAAACAAAACAGAGGAGAATGAACAATATTAAATATTGAGTGTATATATTAGATGATTTGAATGTCTTAAATGGACAGTAAACTGCTATCAGGCGTTCAATAGATATAGTTGTTGTTATCCGAGACGAATAGGTATTCACTCTAAAAGTTACCTGATTATAAACTGAATAGTTTAAATACAATATTGTTATAATTTCCATATCGTACGATAAACCTATGACTCTTCCGTAATTCATCCAAACAGCTATTAAATCGACAAGAATTAAAGAATAAAGGTAATGGAGTGAATTTGGATTGTCGCATAGCTTTTTTGCAAAACGCTCTAATAACGGCCAAATTTCCAATTTTTCCAAATGGAAACATTATCGCAGAACAATAGGGGATACCATCAACGAGGACAGTATTAGAACTATTCTCTGTTTGGTTAACTATAATCATTACTTTTTCTTTTTTATCAATTACTTACATATCAGTTAAGCATATATCGTAATATCAATAAACTGAACAAAATACATTAAAAATAATATAGTTACAGAATCCGACTACATGTTACATGTATATATTTGCATTATATTCGCTTTCAAAAATGTGATATTGTTAAATTTCATTCAAGTTACATATTAATTATTCTACTTTTGGCACAAGGCCGGCAATTACCTAGGACATTACTGCGCCAGATAGAAAAATGCGTACAGCAAAAAAAAGTAATATTGTTGGAATATAAACCTTTAAAAATACAGTACAAGAAACTAAATAAAACTTTAAAAGAATAGGACAAGAAACTAAGATAAAACTTTAAAAGAATAGGACAAGAAACTAAGATAAAACTTTAAAGAATTGGACAAGAAATAAAAAAAATTTACAATAATATTAGTGGCAAAATTGATATTGGTAAAAAATCGAGTTCCATATTCATAGGCTCTGGGTTACACATTCAGAGGTCGTCGTCAGACCGGGGATCATTTGATCCCGGTTTGAACACCAATTGGGCCATAACCATACCCCTATTTCATCATTCGGCGACACGCCTCATGTGTCATGCATAATGTGAATGGACCCATGGGCCCATGAGCACAGATCTTGAGCAGCAGCGGATGGTCTTGTCGTCCCGCTCATCCTTGATCTTGACCAACCCGTCCATCTTCTTCTTGCATCTTGTCCTTGAGTTCAAGTCCGGCAGTCCAGATGAATGCGTGCCACAGCTTTCTGGTACAGGAAGGGGGAGCAGGAGCACTGGAGGGATGACGGGACAGAGGGAGGGAGGACCGGTGGTTGAAGGAGGTGCCGTAGTCGGTGGTCAGAGTCGACATCTTGTCCCGGTCGTCTTCTCCATCTTCGTCTGGTGTTACGGGACCAGAAGTGCATTCTTGGAGGAGACCTGCAGCTGCATCGGCCAATTCTTCTTGCAATGGTCATTCTGACGGAGCAGAACTGCTCAGCCATCCAACCCCAACCAGAACCAACCGCTCAAGGGCAACGCACAATGAGAGTATGACAATTATTATGCACTAATCAAGAAGATACTGGAGCATAGCACAGGAAACGAATAAAAAAAATTTGCCACTAATATTATTGTAATATTTTTTATTTCTTGTCCAATTCTTTAAAGTTTTATCTTAGTTTCTTGTCCTATTCTTTTAAAGTTTTATCTTAGTTTCTTGTCATATTATTTTAAAGTTTTGTTTTAGTTTCTTTTCCTGTATTTTTAAAGGTTTATATTCCAACAATATTACTTTTTTGCTGTACGCATTTTTCTATCTGGTCTACTATTTTTTAAGGCAATGCAAGCAACAACTATCTAATAATTAAATGATCATAGTGAATTACTCACAAGTGATTGACATTTTAAAGTTCTTTTGAGTATAATTGCAGTCTAGTTGAGGCAACTGGCTTAATGACAAAGCTACATCATTTCTGGATTACCTCCCCTAGCGTCACGCTTACTACTCACTCACTTGAACACAAGATTTATCAGCAAACTTTGATTATAAACTTTTTACCGCTGGACCAAATTTCTACATTTTTAAGCCAAAATATACGTAATGATCTACTGTTCATGCTCATATAAGTTTTATCTCAGTTAAATAAAGTAGAGCCGCGCTGTACTGTCGTAAACAGACGATTGCCAACGAAAACACGACAACAACAATATTACTAAACGGACTACCGTCCGTTTAGGATTACTACGCAGCCATTGGCATTCCTACTGTAACCTTTTTAACATCTCCTAATTTTAACCGTTTCCATGTCTGTGGATCTCTAAATTCAGTTTTGATAAAGAAGGTACTATGAAGGGATTTTTTCATGAAGGTTGCTCTTCCTCCTTGTTGTTATTTCCACCGTGGACATCCCCTGGTCTATTGTCTTCTCCTTCAGTACAATTTTGAGCATTGGCTCCTTACTGTCACGTATTTGTGCAGGTTGTTTTCCTCCATCTGAACACAGTCATCTATGCTGATAAGACCTTTACCACCTTCAGATCTCTTTAAGTGGAGTCTATCGAGATCACTCCGCTTGTGGAACATGTTGTCAATAGCTTCCTAGGCTTCCTATACATTTCTTTTTGTTCAGCAACATTCCATTTCAGAATTACCGCACTGTTCCTAATAATATACACAGCTTTTGAATTCAATGCACTTATGACATTCCTACTATTTAGATGTAATTTTAATACGCTCCTTAATCTCCTAATGTACTCAGATCTTATCAATTCCTTCATGTTTTTGTTCTTGATGTCATCTGCTTCCAGAACACCTAAATATTTGTATCCTTCTTCAGTGTCAATTTCATTTACCATATCACCTGTTGGTACCTGGATTCCGTTGATTCTGCTCAATTTACCCCTCTTCATCACTAGGACTCCACACTTATTAATACCAAATTCCATACATATATAATTGCTGAAAATACGGACAGTGACAACAAGTACATCCAACTCCTCCTCACTCTTCCCAAAGAGTTTAAGATCGTCTATGGAAGAAGAGGTGGTTAATGGTAAGCTCTCCTTTTCACAACTTGTATATTATTATTATTATTATTATTAGTATTATTATTATTGTTCTTTGAGTGTCAGTCATTGATGTTATTTAACTGGAAAGTTTGTTGAAATGAATATCAAGCCGCTATCTACAGCCTCAGATATTCAGGACGTATCGGAGGGTTCTTGCTGTTCCCAGCAAGCACGCCTTTTGAAGTGTTCCAAAATGCTGGTCTGGACTAAACTTCTTTAACCATCCTTGGAAACACTTTGAGATAGTACCTCGTGCGCCTATGGCAATCGGGACGACCTTGATTTCATGGTAGTTCCAAATACTGTTTAACTCCCTCTTAAATCCTGGTAACCGTTAATTTTCTCACTCTCCTTTTCTTGCACTCTCGTGTCAAATGGGCAGGCTACATCTACAATCAAGCACGATCTTTTTTCCTTGTCCAAAACCACAAGATCAGGCCTATTGTGTTATAATTTCTTGTCCGTCTCTATCCTAAAATCCCATAGCAGCTTCACCCAATGGTTTTATTCTTCTTCTTCCTCTTCATATTATTTTTATTGCTGTCGTTGTTGTTACTGTTATTGTTGTTGTTGTTGTTGTTGTTGTGTTGTTGTTATTGTGTTTTCTGAGTCTCTCGAAACATGGCACATATCGCCGAAATATACTCATTGCCTACGTCTTTTTCAAACATTTTTCTCTAAACATTGTATATTATTTTTAGATTAAACCAACCATCTCAGTAGTAGCCGTAAAAGGAAATCATTATGTTTTCTTCACGCACAAAATCGACATAAGCTTTGATAAAAATAGAACACATAAATTAAGAAAAGAGAGAGGAGCCGGTAACCACAACAACAACAACAACAACAACAACAGATCTGCATTGGATAAATGTGAAGACGTTTCCCGTTTTTTTTTAAAATACAAGATTGACACTGGCGCCACATTCTCAAAATAAAAATAATAAAACTAACACAAATTACACCACTAGTGTAGCTCACTCAAAAATAACAACAGCAATAATAACAACAACAACAATTAGAAGAATAATTCATACAAACACAACAATACGTTAGCAGATAGCGCTGCTAGAACATAATACATTATTTAGGTAAAAGTCACACTTTTCGCTATAGTTACCAAACTGATCAATCTAGAGGAAACATGGATTAACGTAGACTTCAAACTACCCGACGTGGTAACAGAAATGTTAAACAAATTTGATATATCTAAACGTGCGTCGAAAAATATGAAACGGCCGTAAACACCAATTCAAGCAGCCTCTTCTCCAACACAACGGAGAGATAATGAGTTTATTCTAGTGGTGTCCTATTTTGACAAAAGATTGACACAGTTCGAAGAGACCCACATGCAAAATAACAACAAATATTTGGCAATAGCTGCTTCAGAAGTATCAGATGAAACTGGTCAGGAAAAGAGGCGACTCTTCTTATTTAAACAAACGAAAAGTACTGAGATCATATCCGATATAATACAATTCGTAAACGACAGCAGTTACTTGAAGCATAAGCAACAGTTCCTGGTGCTTAGACGCGGGTTATAACGGGGGCAATATTATAAAGAGAAGCTAGTTCGCGTTGAAATAACCAATTACAGTAAAATCGATATGGTTTATAAAAGAGAAGTGGTACATAAAATATGATAGAGAGCGAGATAGTAAGCAAGTAAACGAGGTATTGAGGGAAGGCCACAGATCTGGCGCACTGGTGGTGACATTAGCCTACGATAAATTCCTAAATGACCGACTAGAATAATGAGTGGTTAGATCTAAATAGAATAATGTTTGACAATAACGGACACAGTCCGTTTGATGGACTAGAGTTGCAGAGGCATGCCTTGCTCAGAATTCCACAATCTGGTTTTTGGTGGACCAAGACGGCGCATATTACTCGATCTCAGAAGGATTTGTTCGGCTTTGTAACGATAGTTTCCTGAACTGCTAGTGTAGACTGGTGGCTGACGTCAGTGACTACTTCACGTACATATCAGGCTACTTTGGCGATTTTATTTATATATCTTCTGCAAATGTCAGTAGAAAAAGAGAATATCCAGTTCTATGAGACAAAGAGCAGTGGCGCGTCTGAAAATGGACCTGAAAAAGGAGAATCATATTGAAAATGGTAATGCCATAATTCCTCTAAACGCAAAGTTCGCAATATTTTCCAATGTATTTGCAGAGAGCGTTGCGCTTGAAACCGGTTTGCAGATATACCAGATAACCGATGTGCAGATATGCCATTCCAAACTATCCACTCGCGACAATGTTCGATAGGCCTAGCAAGAGTATCTGGTGGCAGTACAGATGGCAGCCGGGTTTATATCCGTTTTCAGAGGATAGATCGATGCAATATCATAGCTACTGGGCGGTCACCCTCTACGAACACGTATCGCAATTGTTAAACGTAGTGTGGTCGGTCCACCAATTTGGCTCCTTTCCCCCTTGCTGAACGTACGTAAACCAGCACCATTATTACAAAAATTGGTATCTTTCAAGGGCATCTCATGCAAACTGTAATACCTCAAATTTATGTCCGGATATACCGTGGTGACTTTCAGCACAAAACACATCCATGTGGAAGGTAATCTTCTGGGAGAGGATATGTCGTTGACAAGAGCTGCGCGAATGGGGAAATAGCTGTCGAAACGGCTTTAGCTCTGCCGTCGGGGTCTTGAAGATTTTGCTATATATATATATACATATATATTTACATATATTTGACAAAAGTTGGCGAAAACAAAAAAGATACAAGTTTTATCATTTTTCATCATGCTGACATCAATTAATTATTACATGATTTCGTTTGAAATCTATACGTGATACGTTAACGTAAAAAAAACATATTATACATTAATAAATTGTTCAGAGCAAAATTTGATCTTAAAAGGTTTGATGTTTATCAAGGAGAACTAGAAATCTTTTCCTTATAGTATATGTTAGTATCGTATAACTTATTGAATTACCTTAAATACGTGAAAAAACAATTTAGTTACAATTTTGTTCTACAAAAGATATGTGTACGTATCTTTCTATTAAACAACACATTACTTTGCAATATATATATTGGAAATCATGCTTGTTGATTTGAGACCTCTCTGTAGTATTAAGCTCTAATTTCATGTTGTGTATTCACAATACCTTTTTACGCCTGTTTATAAATCATGAGATAAACGTGAAACACTTAGTCGTTTCATTATATAGAGATGATTCACATATATTTATGAATTTAATAACATATGAAACTAGTTAATTTAACAGCGTTTGTTTTGTCAGATGGATCCCATAGATGCCAATGATAACTTAGAACCATTAGACTATTCTGACCATGAACCATTTGCAATAACTGGGAGGATAGAAAACAGAGACTCTACAGACTTAACGTCATATCTGAATTTATATTATTATAGCCAATGTAAAAATTGCAGATGATGATGATGTGTATGCTTTGTCTCTATAGGAAAATAGGACGTTAACAATATCTACCCTTATAATAATATATTCGATTAGTAATAATATTAGCTTTCTTCATGTAAGCGAATAAATATTATAATACGCTCAGTTTATAATAAAAATTAATACAGAAACAACGTAGTGGAAATTATGTAATTGATGCACGAATCATATTCAATAGATTTACTAAACAATATATATTTGGGGAGGTACGAAAAACATGGGAGATCTGTGCGTTGCTGATATTCATAACACCTTACAACACTTTATTAATTATTAATCGATAATTATATAAATGCGGCGTCCGTTACTAACAACTTTTTTTTTTCATAATATACATTAACAAGCAAAACGAAAACTTACATCGAAAACTGTTGATGCTTGGATTGTGTCATGTAATTCAGTTTCAAGCAGGATTATAACGCAGTAGGATATTGAATATTACCTTTGTGAAAAGATATTCTAAAGTGCAAAAGCTTAAGCGGCGAATGAATAATCATTGTTGACAGAACGAAAATGCAATATAGGTAATGCATATTGTTTAATTAAATTAAATAAAGTAAGCATTTAATATTATACCAAACGTTATATGTAAATCAATCATATATTTATTGTTCTGTCATCGAAACTTGGATCTATTGCAACTGGTTTGACTTGTAGTTAACAAAAGATATTTAATATATATGAATAAAACGAACGTACATTTCATTGTATTTACACACGCGCACCCACAAACCTATGTATATACGCGTTAAACTAATATATTCTTTCCGTGTACTGTGCCGTATGTTTTGTAATTCTGTTTACATTTTACACATATACCCCCCCCCCCCCCAACATATATATATATATATATATATATATATATATTTATATATATGTATATGAATGATAAAGCAGTGCAGAGATTATCAACTTATGAAAATGAAATAAATAAATATAAGTTAATCAGTCGTATGCAATGTACACAGATTAATACTCAATTGATAAAATCAGTCCCTCTAAGTGAGAGTAATTGTAAACATGCACAACTAATATTTTATTAGGTGTGTCCATTAAAAGTGTATGATGGATAAAGGAAATGCGTGATTCGGAAATATTTCCTGTTGTAACTCACTCAACTTATTTAACTATTACTTATGGGTGTCTGCATTATGCTGAACCTGTTAATGAATGTATACAGGGGCCAGTCGTCTAAGAAACAATACCACGCGTTCGGCCGAACCTCTGTATATATATATATATATATATATATATATATATATATATATATATATATATATATATATATATATATATATATATATATATATATATATATATATATATATATATATATATATATATATATAGGAAAACGTATGACTCCGACGGCATAGCTCAAGCCGTTTCGACGACTATTTCTGGACTACTATTTAGTAATTGATGCACGAATTTAGTAATTGATGCCGTCAAAACGGCTTGAGTTCTGCCGTCGGGGTCATACTTTTTTCCTATTCCCCACTCTACTACCACAATTTATTTGTTATATATATATATATATATATATATATATATAAGTATGCATCTGTGTATATATATGTTTCTAGATATACTAATTCTTTATATATATATATATATTTATAACAAAGGAATTGTGGTAAGGAGCCAGATGGATATATATATATATATATATATATATATATATATATATATATATATATATATATATATATATATATATATATATATATATATATATATATATATATATATATATATATAGGAACGAGTAGGACCCCGACTGCTGTGCTCAAGCCGTTTCGACGGCTAATTCTGGACTAAATGAACATTTTTATCCTGGTACATGAATAGCCGAGCTTCTCAGGGGGCAATTCCATGTATGGTAAAAGTAGTTGTCACAAGGATTGGTCAAAAGTTTGTCGTTGAGACAATGATTCTATCATGGCATTTTGTGGAAGGAAGGGATAGCTGAACTTGCCAGTAGAAGAAAGAGGGAGAGGGGGTGGAGGAAACCCAGTCGTTCGTTGATAGTGCCAACTACAGAAGAATCCTAAGGATAAGAGGTCAAGAGAAGTATAGTAGGGAGGGGGGGGAGGAATTCAAAACAATAAGTAAATCAATATGGAGTAAATATATAGAAGAATAATAAGAATGTTAAAAATATAAAAAAAACAATTTCTGATTACTATTCCCCTACCACAATCATCAAGTCTCTCATTGGTACTGCTAAACTATAGAAAAATGTAATAGGTGGGACGAAATACTAAATACGAGATTGTAGTGAAAGAATTTTATGAGTTAGTAGTAATCATCCAAATCTATCTTACAGTGACAGATCAACAAGTTGGGGGGCCAAAATAGTAAAGAAACTACTCCGAAATAATAATTCAGAGTCCCGAAACTAATACGAAATAATAATTCAGCATCCCGAAAAAGAATACAAATACGATACATAAGAGTACAGCTACGATACATACATTCTAATACAAACTACATAAATGCTCGTACGATATATATGAAAAAATTAATACGAAACATTAATTCAGAATCCCCACACACACACACACACACCAAAAAAAAAAAAAAAAATACTGATATACGAGAAACTAAAGCAGAGATACCACTAAGAAATCTAGACAACACGGAAATGGGGCAGCAATCGGATAAGAAAGCAAGTATCTGGGGTCTATCACATCTGCTATAAAAAGCGGAGTCGGCCAATTCTATCATAGAATAGAGGATGGGGTGGGGGTACTGAGGCTACAAAGGACCGAAGGGCTGCCCCGGGGTGGGCGAGAAAGTGAAAAGTACAACGACAAAGAAGGAGAACTGGGATGGAAGGACTAGGAAGGGATGGGGGGAAGAAGGAAATATAGAGGAAACGCTAAAAACTATATAAGAAAATCTTACGTCTACCTTTGCAAGCAGGGGTTACCCATTACGAAGTCGGCAAGTGGGTTGTTACAGCCCTTGTATACCCCCCCCCCCGGGTCATTATGGGATTTGAGGGCGAGGTAAGTTCTACGCAAAATGTGCATGCAGTTACCAGTTTGTCTTTCTTGTTTAGGAGTTGTTCCGTCGAAAACAGCATTTGTAATGTTTCCTCCGAGCATAAATTACACGGACGGCGGCCTCGCGTGTAAGAGTTTGCTCTGGACAGGAAGCACCAAGTGAGATCATAGGTTATATTGTTATCTTTGAAGTTCCAGATGTGGCCCGAAAGTGTGGTGGGGTGACGCCGGGCCGGCTTTCGGAAATTATGTCTATGTTGGTATAGCCAGGTCTTGAAATCACAAGCGGTTAATCCTATATAAGCTTTGATGGAGGTGTCCGTCCTCACGTTGCACTGGTAGATCACATTACGATCTCTGCATCTGATGTCGAGGGGTCAAATGGATCCATCAGGGCAGTTGCACCTCCTGGTCGGCTTTCCACTGCTATTTAGGTTATTTCTTACATAGGGGTTGAGTTTTTTGTTGTTAGCGGAGACGATAATTTGTGTAAAGTTAGGTGTGGGGCTGTAGGAGAGTTTGATCGTATTTTTGTTGATTATGTTGTGGTAGAGGTGTTTTAGTGGGAAGTGTTTTTCGATGAGCCTAAAGATGATTTTCCCGATAGGTGTTGTCGCCTCGGCGTTGTGGGGAGGATTGAACCATGTTACGTTGCTTGAGCGGCGGCATCGCCTGCTGGTCCCGCTATTGGAAGCTGGACAGTAGGATATTTCCTCCCGGAAGCCACTCCGCTTAAGGGCCTTTTTGTAATAAGGCGCATGTTCCTCGAATATCTGCTCATTAGCAGAAAAAACTAGATATGCGGAGGGAGGTATTTTTAACCAGGTTATTGGTGACGCTTCTAGGGGGTTTGACCGGCGGTGGATGAGGTGCAGGTTGTCATTGGGTTTCCTGTATGGGTAGTAAAGTCATTACCGATGTCAAGGGTAACGTCCAGGAAGTTTACTCGGGTTAGGGACGTGTGTAGGGTTATTTTAAATCCCCAGTCGCGGAAGAAGCTGATTAATTGTTTACGGACCCGGTCTGTACTACTGGGGTTGTACCTTTAAGGTTAAGGAACCCATCATCACGGTACAATCCAGCGCCGAATGCAGGAAATATATCGGTGAGTTTAACTAGTAGGAATAATTCTAATAAGATCTGTGACCTCAGCCGAATCCGTCGCGCCCATACTGACGTCGAAGGTGGAGTCGGAAGCTTTCTTTATCGATTTGAAGTTGTCGAAAAGTAGGACTATCTTCCTCGCGTGGAGGATGATATTTCTTTCCTGGTCGGTAATGGGCGCAATTGTCTCGGCAAAGTCGAAGGCGGCCGGAAGGAGCGGTTAGGTAATTGAAGCATATTAACTCTGTATGTCAAACTGGATGAATTTTGTCTCTCGCTTGTCCTCCATATTGCTGAACCATGAGAAAGTTCAGCTACCCCTTCCTTCCACAAAATGCCATGAAAGAATTATGTGTCTCAACAACAAACCTTTGACCAATCCTTGTGACAATCACTTTTACCATATATGGAATTACCCCCTGAGAAGCTCGGCTATTCATGTACCAGGATACACATTTTCATTTAGTCCAGAATTACCCGTCGAAACGGCTTGAGTTCAGCCGTCGGGGTCTTACTCGTTCCTATTACCCACTCTACTACCCTACATATTGAGTACGTTGGTGCGTTATGGTCCATCTGGTTCCTTACCACATTTCCTTCGTTATATATATGTATATATATATCTATATATGTATATATATATATATATATATATGTGTGTGTGTGTGTGTGTGTGTGTGTGTGTGTGTGTGTCTGTGTCTGTGTGTATGTGTCTGTGTGTATGTGTGTGCGTGTGTGTGTGTGTGTGTGTGTGTGTGTGTGTGTGTGTGTGTGTGTGTGTGTGTGTGTGTGTGAATCAGAATTTAACCTCGAACATAACTGTATACGAATATATAGTTAAATTTCGCATTTCTAAAAATTATGGCATGGTATGTTTATAAATATGCATTTAGAAACCTGTAGTTCCACAACCATAACTACGCAAACCCACTAGCTGCTATCGTCACCTAGCGGTGCCCAGCGGCAGCAAGGGGGACAGTTTTCGACCCATTTTTAACTCGACTGCTACTTGTCAGTACAATCTCACCCGCACTTGCTGGCGAGAATATATCATTTTCTCGTGTGTGTAAATGAGTGGATTCATCTATTTTGCATATGAAGCTGTACAAGTTGGCTGCACTTATAATAGAATAGAATCAGAATTTAGCTTTCGAATATAAGTGTATCGAAATATGTATTTGAATACGTTTTCTTTTAAGAAATACGGTATGTTTATAAATGAACATTTAAAAAGCCGTAGCTGTGCAAAAGCACTGGCAGCTAACGCCAGCTAGCGGTGTCAAGCAGGAGCAGGGTGGGGGGTGGGGCAATCGTCAATGTATTTCGAACTCAACTGGTTACAAAATTCAAGTATATACATTTATATATTAAATGACAAAAATATCTGCAAAACGTTTGACACCCAGATATGCTAGCTCTGTTGAAAAAATGTGGAAAATGTAGCCCACAAGGTTAGTGGTTGCAAGAGATATGGGTAAAACAATACAAGCTCCGCCATCATAAAGTCTAGAATTCCCTTTATTTGCTTCTGTGTCGTAAAATTCAATACTGCGTCATTGCTAATTGGTATATAAATGCTTCTTGTAAGGCAATGTTGGTGGATGTGAAAGTAACGATATTCTGAGATATTCTAAGATTATTATGTTTAAACTGATAGAGTAATTAGTCATCGCTAACACCAAATTATTGTGTTAAACATAGAAGACAAATACTTTCAAATCATAAAAGTGCTCATACCAACTGCCAAGAGTAGTGTGAGTAAGAAATTGGAAAAAAAATCATCAAATACTCTGAATTGAAAGAGAGGCTGGCAAGACTATTTGGGTTTTGTGAAAGGGATACATGCTGCGATACGAAAATTACGGTCAATGCCACCGAAACTTCAAGATGACTTAAAGCAACTGGGAATATCATAATAGTTGGGTATACTATAAACAGGGGTTTGGCTAGGTACTGCGCTTATTTTAAGGAAAGTGTTATATACCTGAGGTACACGTTGTTACTTGACAGTTGACAAAATAGCCAGTACATTATCCATTTGAACTTATTGACAGAGCGATAATAATAATTGGTTATACATTTGGCACAAGGCCAGCAATTATCCCAGTGCACTACTGGTACATTAATTTAACGACCCCGTAATGTAACCTCGGCAGGATTTTAACTCAGACGGTAATAGGTCGTAACTCTATGATGCAAAGCATAGCGTCCGACCCTCTACCGTTACTGCCAACCCAACGCGCTTAATAATAACGATGTTGTTTTGGTTTTCTACATATCTAAATCAATTGTGATATAGATTTTATTGATATAGATTTTATTGCAAATGGTATATCCCGCTATCAGTAAGTATGGCTCAAATATTACATTTTTTATTTAGCATTTATATTCAAAAAGAAAATGTTTAGAAGTAAACCACTATGCCTACAGTAAACACAACAGCCAAATAACTGCAATTTCACCAACACCCCACCAGCAACCATGCATAATAATAATTATTATTATTTTATCTTAAGATTTCTCAGAATGTTTAGTTAAAAATATTAAGGAAGGTTGTCAATATGTTTATTAAATATAAGTAACAAACCACAAAACTAATGAACGGAACCTAGACAAAATAATAAATAACAAAATTCATCAAATAAAGACAACGTTGTAATTGTCTATATAAATTAAGTCGAGACAAACAGACAACAACAACGCCATAACTTCAAAAACACAACCCCAACTCCACCACCACTACCACTCCATAATTGCCACTATCACTACTACCCCACAAGCTTCTGTTAACTTAAGAAAATATAACATACAATTTGCTGAGAACGAGAGGGAAGTAACACTAGACAAGAGGAGAAAGGAAGAAGCTTCAAAATGTTATCAAAACTGACAAAATGAACCGGTTAAAATGAAATTTTGAACATCTCGATATTAACAGCTACAATTGCACACATATACCCCCCCCCACATACACAAGAGAACTCCGCATCCCCCCTCCGGAAATATTATTTTAAATATACGCAACTGTACGTTAAAACTTTTACTTATTCAGTTCAGAGTTAAATTCAGAATCGCTATTCCTCGTTAAAATATGGGTTTATCGCTATTCTTCTTTAAAATATAACGTTTATTTAGTTAATCCGTATTAAATACGTATTAATTATAAATTTGATGAGGATATGTTGCTGAATTCTAACAAATATTTTGCTGTAAGGATGTGTAATCCCTTGTTTAAATCATTAAGATATCGTTTCAAAATTGTAATTTATATTACCGAGCTAAATGAATTAAGTACACCAACCGAAAGTGTTGAGTTATTGTGTTTTTGTGAAGAATGAACACATATTTTATAGTATTTCGTTCTATATACAGATTCATTAAATATAGCAATCAATGCTAGTTTATTTGAGGTATGTTCATTTACTGAATTGGTATCACTGATATTTGCATTACATAATACAATGATTTAATTAGCAACTATTGACATTTGAGATAGTGACTCCCATATAACCCCAATGACATACCATTTGAATCTTCAATGACAATTGAGGCATTTGATATTATTGATAATGAAGAATCGCGACAGGAATTGATGATGATGAGAACGATTTTATTATGTACTAGCAGTAAAGCCCGGCGTTGCTCGGGGTCGCTCAGTAGCTGTGATAAAGTTACAATGTTAAGTTTCTTTCTTGGCTTAAAAACTGTAGTGTCTACTGTGCAGACTTGCATGTGGTGTTTTTGATTAATATTCCCTCAACCAACAATATGCCTTATGAAGTTAAGAAAACATAACGATAACCCGAATGTTATAACAAAAGAGGATGCTGGGGATAGAAACTGCACTGGTTATTTATTAACAAAGATCGAAAATGTAAACACTGCAACGCAGAGAAAAACATTAGCGTAACCAAATTATCAGTTATGTCTGTCTGCACGCCTATATCACCTCTCTGCACGACTGTCTGTCTGCACGCCTATATCACCTCTCTGCACGACTGTCTGTCTGCACGCCTATATCACCTCTCTGCACGACTGTCTGTCTGCACGACTGTCTGTCTGCACGCCTAACGACGAAATATTTGCTTGTTTTACGTAGTCTTTAAATAGACTTGTTTTCAAGTAAAAATATTGTTTTAAAATGCTTTTAAATGGAAATGAAGCAAAACGGAAGCTTAGTGTTCGAACTGATGAATTTTGCAGGTCAATATTGTGCTGGCTCGACAACTGTTCGTGTATTGTGTTAATGTCATTTTAAACGCTGAGAAAGCCAGCGTATTTTTTTACGTAAGACGCTCAATGTAAACAGAACAAAGGGAAATAACTGATAACTTACGCTCAAAAATCGATACATTATATTCGATTTCGTCACATAGGGTGGGTCAATTTGAAATATTTTTTTTCCGATGTCTTCGCTAAGGCTCAATGTACAAGTATAGCAATTTCGGTGCAATTCCGTCAGAGATTCTAAGAGGAGATGTGTGCCAAAAATCGATAGACAGACAGACAACCACAGTTTTATATATATAGATAACGACGCTGATTAGGATGAGAGTGAAAACTATGATGATGGTTGTAATAATGATGAAGATGTTGCTGCTGTTTCTGCAGTTATCAATTGATGATACACAGTATAAAGGAAGGAATTTACGTTCACTCCTTCATACATTATATATTCTTGAATTTTTAATAAGATACTTGCCTGTAACAGCTCATCACATTGATGTGTTCGTTCACAGATTTAGAAATACTCAGTCTCTGAAGAACACTTAAAAGGCCGAAAGTTGAGACTCTCTATATAAAAGTATAACGACTGATGATATATTGAAGCAGAAAACGACATGTACTGTCACTCACCTTAAGGAATGATTCTTCACCGACCTGTGGCCCCTGCCCTGAGGCACTTTAACCCATCACAAACATTAACAGCAGATGACAGCTTGAAAAGCAGTTTAGCGTTGAATTTTACGAATCACATAATGGGATACAGTCAATATAAATGGTGGTGGTGGGGTGCTTATGAATGTATATCCTATAACATTACATATGTAATAATAGGGTGAAGACTCATTATATATATACATATATGTTACATCGAAGTTGACCATACGGAAGGACCAGTTCTATCCAGTGGTGAACCAACAATCCTAAATAATATACATATATATATAATCCTTGAAAGGTTTATTATACTATGATCATTTCAATGACCGGGTACAGTATGAATCCGGTGACATCATTAGGTATTCAAAATATAACAAAGGAATATAACAGATAAAATCCATGGGCTGAAAATCAGAGACAAGAGGACGATCGACCATATAACAGCTTCTACCTCGGTCGGCCGCCCTCAACTGTTGATTATTAAGTCTACCTATGACAATCTAGTGAGGGGGATGCAAGCTTATAATGTGCTACTCCCTGCCCGTCAAAGAGAAATGTCAGCGTTGAGGTCATGCTTCAAACAAGCTGATCATGCGTACTAGAAAGTGCCGCGAAAAATGTTTTTTCAAAGAACATATATCTTCAACAAAGACATATATAGTCGGCGTCTGTCTGGTACAATGTGTGGAGAGAAATTTCAGTTAACAATTAGAAAGGTTAAACTTATGTTTAGAGTTATAGGATGAAATTAGAAAAATAAGGTTTAATGTTTGGGTTGTGAAATTTAGTTAAAGGATTTACAAGAGGAGGGTTTTATGAAAAAGATTATAGATAGTTACGATATATTTTCAGGGTAGGATATAGAGTAAAGATTAAGCCCCAGCTTAGCGGTCAATAACCAGCGGCGACTGCAGACCGCCGGAAACCCCCCCCCCCCCCCCACACACACACCCACACACACCCACACCCTAACTAGGTGCCAGTAACTCCACCCCCCTAACTAAGCGCCAGCCGTTCCGAGCAATATCGTCTAGCGAAAGAAATGGAAATTCATTTATCCGAGCACTCCAGGAATGTAACTGTCTTAGGCGACGGGTGTGTTGGCGGTAGGTCCGCCACCGCCGGCTGGCCATCGTATATATCAAACGATTATTAGTAATTCACACAGGAAGGGGATTTAGTTAAGTGGTAGCTGAAGGAGGCATGATAGAGCTAATAGTTATAATTAAGCCTAGAATTTCAAGGTATTATTTGGCCGTCAAAGCCGGCGGCACGGTGGGTGCCAGTCTGACAGGGCCCCAGGGTGAAGCAGCCGTACCGTGTTATTTAGTTTAACGAAAGAAGGGGAAATTAATTGTTCCAAGCACTCAAGGAAGGCTGATCTACCCGAGCGCCTGGCGTGCAGTCGGCAAAGCCGCCACTTCTGTCGGATCATTGCGTGTTCCCAAACGATTATTATTTATTCACATCCATTGATGTGAGGTGAAATCCGCAAATAGACTATACTTAGGCCCCATTTAGTCCGGGTTATATGTAGTGTGGTTCTTAGGTGAGTAGGGGGAGTGCCTAAAGATAAACATATATAAGGGTACGGAGAGTAATATTCTAGGGTCGTGTGCTAATGAGCACAATGATAGGTATATAATGAAAGTAACGCGAGTAAATAAATACATAAATAAAAGGAATAATAAGCAAAATACATAAATAAAAATACATAAATAACATGCAGTCATAACTAGGGTGGTGATGCATAGAGTAAAACGGAAATATATAAGAACATATCGAAGAAATCAAAACACACACACACACACACATACACAACACACACATATATATATATATATATATGAATGTATATATAGTGTATTTTGCAATACACTTTATGCTTAATTAAAAACATTTTGAAGCCGGTATGCTATTGTTTTAGAGTAGTAACATACTCACTTATTTTAATTTCAGCAAACAGGGGGAGATAAAGCTGGCAAGGCCTTGTTTCTGCATGTATTGATGCTTATCAAAGCCAACTACTCCTCCCGTCCGCTGAAAGACCGGCAACTGCTGTGTATAATCAGTTCCTGATTATTTATTAGAATGTTATAAGAACATAACATCCGTAATTGCAGCGGACGGGAGGAGTAGTTGGCTTTGATAAGCATCAATAAATGCAGAAACAAGGCCTTGTCAGCTTTATCTCCCCCTGTTTGCTGAAATTAAAGTGAGTCTGTCACTACTCTAAAACAATAGCATACCGTCTTCAAAATGCTTTTAATTGAGCATAGAGTGTATTGCAAAATGCACTATATATACATTCATATATATATGGCTATTTCAGAGCACCAATTCTAATATATATATATATATATGTATATATATATATATATATATATATATATATATATATATATATATATATATATATATATATATATATATATATATATATATACATATATATATATTTATAGTTATATATATATATATAATTATGGAACGTTGTGTGCGTGTTGTGTTTGTATTTGTGTGTTATTGTTTATGTACATTGTACATCGATTTTTTTTTATGTGCAGGTGCCTATGTTTATATAGAAAGTGAAATAGATACTTACATGCGTATATATTTGAATGACCTAGTAAATTGAAATCAGGCTAGTTATATATTGGTTTTAATATGTATACAGCCTGTCTTTTAATTTTGCCTTTTCGGAAACATAACTCTTTGAAATGATTGCGGAACTCTCTGTTCGTAATGTTGTAACATATAAAGTTGACACTGTTATTAGTTAGAGAAAAAATATTCAAAATAATCAGTATGTGTAATTTGTAAGTATCGTCTTCACTCTGAATCCTTATTGCAAACATACAAATGAATATAGGAAATGTTGTGA
Source organism: Eledone cirrhosa (assembly GCA_964016885.1). Taxonomy (NCBI): domain Eukaryota; kingdom Metazoa; phylum Mollusca; class Cephalopoda; order Octopoda; family Eledonidae; genus Eledone; species Eledone cirrhosa. The sequence goes on from OZ024746.1 coordinate 36,422,091, forward strand.
GAAGAAATAAACTATTGAGAGCAATCACGATGCGAATAGTATTTCGTGCACGGCTTCAATCTCTGTTTTGGATATTTTGTCGAATGTTTGGTCGTTTAAACACTTTATAAATCATTACTATAGAACTAGTAATTATAAGCAACGCT
>OZ024746.1:36427236-36477236 GCA_964016885.1 Eledone cirrhosa
ATAATTCTGGATTGAAAATTATTGGATTGAAATTGAACGTGATGATATGTTAAAATTATCTGTTTGTAAATATTGTTAAGATGCTTACCATAATATAATGTGCAAATCACAATTTATTTCAGTCTTTCGTAAACATTACTACTTCGACAAAACGAACTCTTCTCAGAGACGAAACGTATCACTTTGTGTTTGACGTAACTTTCAATATTCTGAGTTAAGGTTTATGTATATATCAGAAGAAAATGAAATCCAAAAATCTGTATTTACCCCAACCGTATATATGACTCGGGCTGCTACATATAATAACGATATTTACTGAAAGAGCTATGCAAATTATTTCTGTAAAAGTCATTATCGATGTTGTCATGCAAGTAAATTGTTAATCAATAGATATTAATGAAAAATATCACTGGATTGGTGGAATACATTTCTATCATATTACACGAAACCACGGTTACTATTATAACCGTTATACTTTGTACATTTAAGATATTTCCCGTACACATGGTCATGAACGCATCAAATGAAATTCCGGATGAATTCTGAAATTGTTAGACTATTTTTCTTAAATAATATGCGTTGACATTCGTGCTAACATTTAAAAGCCGGATCAGTGGCAGAAGACCAAATTAACACAACAGAATAAAAACAAAGACAATGAATTACAGAAATATTACCGAAACACGCGTCCCAGTAGATCAGCGGTCGCCAGCCTTTCTAAAACCGAGGAACCCTCTAAATATTTTGAATTCTTCACGGAACGTATACAAAACAAAACTTTTCAAAAAAAATAATAAAGTATTTATTTATTTTAGTGTTTCATGCGCCTGTATGTAATCGAACACGATGGCTTTTCTGCTGCTGCGCCATATCAGTGTGTTTAGAAAATCGAGGTTCAACACTAGTTAATGCCAGTCTCATACACTCGTCAATTGCTGACAGTTTATTCCTCTTCTACTGAGTAGATAACAATATCCATAAACAAGGCCTCATAAATCTTATAAATATTTACTAGTATCCATCATACTTTTGCCGCACGTTTAGGTAAATGTTTAGTTTCAAACATGTAGTTGAAATAAAATGCCTTAATTTCATGACCATTGTGTAACATTATTATTTCCACGTAAAAGATGATACCTTGACACACAAAGCTTGACTTGTTAAATTCTAAGATTGACTTATATAGGTGATCAATGGGAACATTGCATATTTTTGGACCGAATATTACATGAGATCAAATATTCGAATTTTATATGAGAGCAACTACTAATGAAGTATATACTGTATATATAAAGATAGGGGACGGGTAGATGAGGTGAAAGAGACATACAGACAGAGATAATTGATTAGTTAAAAAGCATTGGGAGCATTTGAATCGGGCGTGTCTCGACACAAATGACTATGATAATATCTAAGAACACAGGTTAAACAGTAGTTAACAAAAGATATTTAATATATATGAATAAAACGGACGAACATTTCATTGTATTTACACATGCGCGCCCACCTACCTATGTATATACGCGTTAAACTAATATACTCTTTCGTGTACTGTGCCGTATGTTTAGTAATTATGTTTACATTTTACACATATACACCCCCCCCCCCACACCCATATATATATATATATAAAGATATATATATATATATATATATATATATATATATATATATATACATAGAAATTACATGAATCAAAGTTCAGTTTAAATCATTTATATGCTTACAATTGTTTCCTCCAAACCGAGGTTTGTATTCTTCGGAGCAACTATTTAGTGATTTTTCACATACTTGACCTCCTATTTAGAGTTTAAATATATATAACCATAAAGTGGTTTTATTATATACATAACCATAAATAGTATCCTTAATACTATATATATATATATATATATATATAGGAGGTGAGTTTTATTGTAGTACAGTAAAGCAATGCAGATATCGCATAAGTAGCACTCTACAGTTTGTAGGACTGGAGTATACATAATATATAGGATCAAAAGATGGGTAAATTAGTTCCATGTATTTTATTATGCGCATCTCAAAAGGTTGATTTAAAACTGCAGTATCCACAAGTGTTTTTTAACCTTCATACCATGTCCTCCTACTTTATCTGATGAAAACACAAATGTTATTGCATGATGATATTTGTTTTTAAAATGCGCATAATAAAATACATGGTACTAATTTAACCATCTGTTGATCTTATATATTATATATATATATATATATATATATATATATATATAAATATATATATATATATATATATATATATATATATATATATATATGAATGAGAAAGCAGTGCAGAGGTTATCAACTTAAGAAAATGCAATAAATACATATAAGTTAATCAGTCGTATGCAATGTACACAGATGAATACTCATAAGTGTTAATTGATAAAAGCAGGCCCTGTTAGTGAGAGTAATTGTAAACATGCACACCTAATATTTTATTAGGTGTGTTCATTCAAAGTGTTTGATGGATAAAGGAAATGCGTGATTCGGAAATATTTCCTGTTGTAACTCACTCAACTTGTTTAACTATTACTTATGGGTGTCTGCATTATGCTGAACATGTTAATAAATGTATACAGGGGCCAGTCGTCTAAGAAGCAATACCACGCGTTCGGCCGAACCCCTGTATATATATATACACACACACATATATATATATATATATATATATATATATATATATATATATATATATAGGAAAACGTATGAACCCGACCGCATAGCTCAAGCCGTTTCGACGGCTATTTCTGGACTACTATTTAGTATTTGGACAACTATTAAGTATGCATCTGTGTATATATATGTTACTAGATATACTAATTCTGTATATATATATATATATTTATAACAAAGGAATTGCGGTAAGGAGCCAGATGGATAAAATATATATATATATATATATATATATAAGAATGAGTAGGACCCCGACTGCTGAGCTCAACCCGTTTCGACGGCTAATTCTGGACTCAATGAACATTTTTATCCTTGTACATGAATAGCCGAGCTTCTCAGGGGGTAATTCCATGTATGGTAAAAGTTGTTGTCACAAGGATTGGTCAATAGTTTGTTGTTGAGACAATGATTCTATCATGGCATTTTGTGGAAGGAAGGGATAGCTGAACTTGCCAGTGGAAAAAAGAGGGAGATGGAGTGGAGGAAACTCAGTCGTTCGTTGATAGTGCCAACTACAGAAGAATCCTAAGGATAAGAGGTCAAGAGAAGTATACTAGGGAGGGGGGGGGGAGTCAATACAATAAGTAAATCAATATGGAGTAAATATATAGAAGAATAATAAGAATGTTAAAAATATAAAAAAAACAATTTCTGATTACTATTCCCCTACCACAATCACCAAGTCTCTCATTGGTACTGCTAAACCATAGAAAAATGTAATAGGTGGGACGGAATACTAAATACGAGATTGTAGTGAAATAATTTTATGAGTTAGTAGTAATCATCCAAATCTATCTTACAGTGACAGATCAACAAGTTGGGGGGCCAAAATACTAAAGAAACTACTCCGAAATAATAATTCAGAGTCCCGAAACTAATACGAAATAATAATTCAGAATCCCGAAAAAGAATACAAATGCGATACATAAGAGTACAGCTACGATACATACATTCTAATACAAACTACATAAATGCTCGTACGATATATATGAAAAAATTAATACGAAAAATTAATTCAGAATCCCCCCCCACACACACACACACCAAAAAAAAAAAAAGTACTGATATACGAGAAACTAAAGCAGAGATGCCACTAAGAAATCTAGACAACACGGAAATGGGCCAGCAATCGGATAAGAAAGCAAGTATCTGGGGTCTATCACATCTGCTATAAAAAGCGGAGTCGGCCAATTCTATCATAGAATAGAGGATGGGGTGGGGGTACTGAGGCTACAAAGGACCGAAGGGCTGCCCCGGGGTGGGCGAGAAAGTGAAAAGTACAACGACAAAGAGGGAGAACTGGGATGGAAGGACTAGGAAGGGATGGGGGGAAGAAGGAAATATAGAGGAAACGCTAAAAACTATATAAGAAAATCTTACGTCTACATTTGCAAGCAGGGGTTACTCATTACGAAGTCGGCAAATGGGTTGTTACAGCCCTTGTATACCCCCCCCCCCGGATCATTATGGGGTTTGAGGGCGAGGTAAGTTCTACGCAATCTGTGCATGCAGTTACCAGTTTGTCTTTCTTGTTTAGGAGTTGTTCTGTCGAAAACAGCATTTGTAATGTTTCCTCCGAGCATAAATTACACGGACGGCGGCCTCGCGTGTAAGAGTTTGCTCTGGACAGGTAGCACCAAGTGAGATCATAGGTTATATTGTTATCTTTGAAGTTCCAGATGTGGCCCGAAAGTGTGGTGGGGTGACGCCGGGCCGGCTTTCGGAAAGTATGTCTATGTTGGTATAGCCAGGTCTTGAAATCACAAGCGGTTAATCCTATATAAGCTTTTGATGGAGGTGTCCGTCCTCACGTTGCACTGGTAGATCACATTACGATCTCTGCATCTGATGTCGAGGGGTCAAATGGATCCATCAGGGCAGTTGCACCTCCTGGTCGGCTTTCCACTGCTATTTAGGTTATTTCTTACATAGGGGTTGAGTTTTTTGTTGTTAGCGGAGACGATGCTTTGTGTAAAGTTAGGTGTGGGGCTGTAGGAGAGTTTGATCGTATTTTTGTTGATTATGTTGTGGTAGCGGTGTTTTAGTGGGAAGTGTTTTTCGATGAGCATAAAGATGATTTTCCCGATAGGTGTTGTCGCCTCGGCGTTGTGGGGAGGATTGAACCACTTTACGTTGCTTGAGCGGCGGCATCGCCTGCTGGTCCCGCTAATGGAAGCTGGACAGTAGGATATTTCCTCCCGGAAGCCACTCCGCTTAAGGGCCTGTTTGTAATAAGGCGCATGTTCCTCGAATATCTGCTCATTAGCAGAAAAAACTAGATATGCGGAGGGAGGTGTTTTTAACCAGGTTATTGGTGACGCTTCTAGGGGGTTTGACCGGCGGTGGATGAGGTGCAGGTTGTCATTGGGTTTCCTGTATGGGTAGTAAAGTCATTACCGAGGTCAAGGGTAACGTCCAGGAAGTTTACTCGGGTTAGGGACGTGTGTAGGGTTAATTTAAATCCCCAGTCGCGGAAGAAGCTGATTAACTGTTTACGGACCCGGTCTGTACTACTGGGGTTGTACCTTTAAGGGTAAGGAACCCATCATCACGGTACAATCCAGCGCCGAATGCAGGAAACATATCGGTGAGTTTAACTAGTAGGAATAATCCAATAAGATATGTGACCTCAGCCGAATCCGTCGCGCCCATACTGGCGTCGAAGGGGGAGTCGGAAGCTTTCTATATCGATTTGAAGTTGTCAAAAAGTAGGACTATCTTCCTGGCGTGGAGGATGATATTTCTTTCCTGGTCGGTAATGGGCGCAAGTGTCTCGGCAAAGTCCAAGGCGGCCGGAAGGAGCGGTTAGGTAATTGAAGCATAGTAACTCTGTATGTCAAACTGGATGAATTTTGTCTCTCGTTTGTCCTCCATATTGCTGAACCATGAGCAAGTTCAGCTACCCCTTCCTTCCACAAAATGCCATGATAGAATTATGTGTCTCAACAACAAACCTTTGACCAATCCTTGTGACAATCACTTTTACCATATATGGAAATACCCCCTGAGAAGCTCGGCTATTCATGTACCAGGATACACATTTTCATTTAGTCCAGAATTACCCGTCGAAACGGCTTGAGTTCAGCCGTCGGGGTCTTACTCGTTCCTATTACCCACTCTACTACCCTACATATTGAGTACGTTGGTGCGTTATGGTCCATCTGGTTCCTTACCACATTTCCTTCGTTATATATATGTATATATATATGTATATATGTATATGTATATATGTATATATATATATATATATATATATATATATATATATATATAAATATATATGTGTGTGTGTGTGTGTGTGTGTGTGTGTGTGTGTGTGTGTGTGTGTGAATCAGAATTTAACCTCGAACATAACTGTATACGAATATATATTTGAATTTCGCATTTCTAAAAATTATGGTATGGTATGTTTATAAATATGCATTTAGAAACCTGTAGTTCCACAACCATAACTACGCAAACCCACTAGCTGCTATCGTCACCTAGCGGTGCCCAGCGGGAGCAAGGGGGACAGTTTGCGACCCACTTTTAACTCGACTGCTTCTTGTCAGTACAATCTCACCCGCACTTGCTGGCGAGAATATATCATTTTCTCGTGTGTGTAAATGAGTGGATTCATCTATTTTGCATATGAAGCTGTACAAGTTGGCTGCACTTATAATAGAATAGAATCAGAATTTAGCTTTCGAATATAAGTGTATCGAAATATGTATTTGAATACGTTTTCTTTTAAGAAATACGGTATGTTTATAAATGAACATTTAAAAAGCCGTAGCTGTGCAAAAGCACTGGCAGCTAACGCCACCTAGCGGTGTCAAGCAGGAGCAGGGTGGGGGGTGGGGCAATCGACAATGTATTTCGAACTCAACTGGTTACAAAATTCAATTATATACATTTATATATTAAATGACAAAAATATCTGCAAAACGTTTGACACCCAGATATGCTAGCTCTGTTGAAAAAATGTGGAAAATGTAGCCCACAAGGTTAGTGGTTGCAAGAGATATGGGTAAAACAATACAAGCTCCGCCATCATAAAGTCTAGAATTACCTTTATTTGCTTCTGTGTCGTAAAATTCAATACTGCGTCATTGCTAATTGGTATATAAATGCTTCTTGTAAGGCAATGTTGGTGGATGTGAAAGTAACGATATTCTGAGATATTCTAAGATTATTATGTTTAAACTGATAGAGTAATTAGTCATCGCTAACACCAAATTATTGTGTTAAACATAGAAGACAAATACTTTCAAATCATAAAAGTGCTCATACCAACTGCCAAGAGTAGTGTGAGTAAGAAATTGGAAAAAAAATCATCAAATACTCTGAATTGAAAGAGAGGCTGGCAAGACTATTTGGGTTTTGTGAAAGGGATACATGCTGCGATACGAAAATTACGGTCAATGCCACCGAAACTTCAAGATGACTTAAAGCAACTGGGAATATCATAATAGTTGGGTATACTATAAACAGGGGTTTGGCTAGGTACTGCGCTTATTTTAAGGAAAGTGTTATATACCTGAGGTACACGTTGTTACTTGACAGTTGACAAAATAGCCAGTACATTATCCATTTGAACTTATTGACAGAGCGATAATAATAATTGGTTATACATTTGGCACAAGGCCAGCAATTATCCCAGTGCACTACTGGTACATTAATTTAACGACCCCGTAATGTAACCTCGGCAGGATTTTAACTCAGACGGTAATAGGTCGTAACTCTATGATGCAAAGCATAGCGTCCGACCCTCTACCGTTACTACCAACCCAACGCGCTTAATAATAACGATGTTGTTTTGGTTTTCTACATATCTAAAACAATTGTGATATAGATTTTATTGATATAGATTTTATTGCAAATGGTATATCCCGCTATCAGTAAGTATGGCTCAAATATTACATTTTTTATTTAGCATTTATATTCAAAAAGAAAATGTTTAGAAGTAAACCACTATGCGTACAGTAAACACAACAGCCAAATAACTGCAATTTCACCAACACCCCACCAGCAACCATGCATAATAATAATTATTATTATTTTATCTTAAGATTTCTCAGAATGTTTAGTTAAAAATATTAAGGAAGGTTGTCAATATGTTTATTAAATATAAGTAACAAACCACAAAACTAATGAACGGAACCTAGACAAAATAATAAATAACAAAATTCATCAAATAAAGACAACGTTGTAATTGTCTATATAAATTAAGTCGAGACAAACAGACAACAACAACGCCATAACTTCAAAAACACAACCCCAACTCCACCACCACTACCACTCCATAATTGCCACTATCACTACTACCCCACAAGCTTCTGTTAACTTAAGAAAATATAACATACAATTTGCTGAGAACGAGAGGGAAGTAACACTAGACAAGAGGAGAAAGGAAGAAGCTTCAAAATGTTATCAAAACTGACAAAATGACCCGGTTAAAATGAGATTTTGAACATCTCGATATTAACAGCTACAATTGCACACATATACCCCCCCCCCCCCACATACACAAGAGAACTCCGCATCCCACCTCCGGAAATATTATTTTAAATATACGCAACTGTACGTTAAAACTTTTACTTATTCAGTTCAGAGTTAAATTCAGAATCGCTATTCCTCGTTAAAATATGGGTTTATCGCTATTCTTCTTTAAAATATAACGTTTATTTAGTTAATCCGTATTAAATACGTATTAATTATAAATTTGATGAGGATATGTTACTGAATTCTAACAAATATTTTGCTGTAAGGATGTGTAATCCCTTGTTTAAATCATTAAGATATCGTTTCAAAATTGTAATTTATATTACCGAGCTAAATGAATTAAGTACACCAACCGAAAGTGTTGAGTTATTGTGTTTTTGTGAAGAATGAACACATATTTTATAGTATTTCGTTCTATATACAGATTCATTAAATATAGCAATCAATGCTAGTTTATTTGAGGTATGTTCATTTACTGAATTGGTATCACTGATATTTGCATTACATAATACAATGATTTAATTAGCAACTATTGACATTTGAGATAGTGACTCCCATATAACCCCAATGACATACCATTTGAATCTTCAATGACAATTGAGGCATTTGATATTATTGATAATGAAGAATCGCGACAGGAATTGATGATGATGAGAACGATTTTATTATGTACTAGCAGTAAAGCCCGGCGTTGCTCGGGGTCGCTCAGTAGCTGTGATAAAGTTACAATGTTAAGTTTCTTTCTTGGCTTAAAAACTGTAGTGTCTACTGTGCAGACTTGCATGTGGTGTTTTTGATTAATATTCCCTCAACCAACAATATGCCTTATGAAGTTAAGAAAACATAACGATAACCCGAATGTTATAACAAAAGAGGATGCTGGGGATAGAAACTGCACTGGTTATTTATTAACAAAGATCGAAAATGTAAACACTGCAACGCAGAGAAAAACATTAGCGTAACCAAATTATCAGTTATGTCTGTCTGCACGCCTATATCACCTCTCTGCACGACTGTCTGTCTGCACGCCTATATCACCTCTCTGCACGACTGTCTGTCTGCACGCCTATATCACCTCTCTGCACGACTGTCTGTCTGCACGACTGTCTGTCTGCACGCCTAACGACGAAATATTTGCTTGTTTTACGTAGTCTTTAAATAGACTTGTTTTCAAGTAAAAATATTGTTTTAAAATGCTTTTAAATGGAAATGAAGCAAAACGGAAGCTTAGTGTTCGAACTGATGAATTTTGCAGGTCAATATTGTGCTGGCTCGACAACTGTTCGTGTATTGTGTTAATGTCATTTTAAACGCTGAGAAAGCCAGCGTATTTTTTTACGTAAGACGCTCAATGTAAACAGAACAAAGGGAAATAACTGATAACTTACGCTCAAAAATCGATACATTATATTCGATTTCGTCACATAGGGTGGGTCAATTTGAAATATTTTTTTTCCGATGTCTTCGCTAAGGCTTAATGTACAAGTATAGCAATTTCGGTGCAATTCCGTCAGAGATTCTAAGAGGAGATGTGTGCCAAAAATCGATAGACAGACAGACAACCACAGTTTTATATATATAGATAACGACGCTGATTAGGATGAGAGTGAAAACTATGATGATGGTTGTAATAATGATGAAGATGTTGCTGCTGTTTCTGCAGTTATCAATTGATGATACACAGTATAAAGGAAGGAATTTACGTTCACTCCTTCATACATTATATATTCTTGAATTTTTAATAAGATACTTGCCTGTAACAGTTCATCACATTGATGCGTTCGTTCACAGATTTAGAAATACTCAGTCTCTGGAGAACACTTAAAAGGCCGAAAGTTGAGACTCTCTATATAAAATTATAACGACTGATGATATATTGAAGCAGAAAACGACATGTACTGTCACTCACCTTAAGGAATGATTCTTCACCGACCTGTGGCCCCTGCCCTGAGGCACTTTAACCCATCACAAACATTAACAGCAGATGACAGCTTGAAAAGCAGTTTAGCGTTGAATTTTACGAATCACATAATGGGATACAGTCAATATAAATGGTGGTGGTGGCGTGGGGTGCTTATGAATGTATATCCTATAACATTACATATGTAATAATAGGGTGAAGACTCATTATATATATACATATATGTTACATCGAAGTTGACCATACGGAAGGACCAGTTCTATCCAGTGGTGAACCAACAATCCTAAATAATATACATATATATATAATCCTTGAAAGGTTTATTATACTATGATCATTTCAATGACCGGGTACAGTATGAATCCGGTGACATCATCAGGTATTCAAAATATAACAAAGGAATATAACAGATAAAATCCATGGGCTGAAAATCAGAGACAAGAGGACGATCGACCATATAACAGCTTCTACCTCGGTCGGCCGCCCTCAACTGTTGATTATTAAGTCTACCTATGACAATCTAGTGAGGGGGATGCAAGCTTATAATGTGCTACTCCCTGCCCGTCAAAGAGAAATGTCAGCGTTGAGGTCATGCTTCAAACAAGCTGATCATGCGTACCAGAAAGTGCCGCGAAAAATGTTTTTTCAAAGAACATATATCTTCAACAAAGACATATATAGTCGGCGTCTGTCTGGTACAATGTGTGGAGAGAAATTTCAGTTAACAATTAGAAAGGTTAAACTTATGTTTAGAGTTATAGGATGAAATTAGAAAAATAAGGTTTAATGTTTGGGTTGTGAAATTTAGTTAAAGGATTTACAAAAGGAGGGTTTTATGAAAAAGATTATAGATAGTTACGATATATTTTCAGGGTAGGATATAGAGTAAAGATTAAGCCCCAGCTTAGCGGTCAATAACCAGCGGCGACTGCAGACCGCCGGACAACCCCCCCCCACACACACACACACCCACACACACCCACACCCTAACTAGGTGCCAGTAACTCCACCCCCCTAACTAAGCGCCAGCCGTTCCGAGCAATATCGTCTAGCGAAAGAAATGGAAATTCATTTATCCGAGCACTCCAGGAATGTAACTGTCTTAGGCGACGGGTGTGTTGGCGGTAGGTCCGCCACCGCCGGCTGGCCATCGTATATATCAAACGATTATTAGTAATTCACACAGGAAGGGGATTTAGTTAAGTGGTAGCTGAAGGAGGCATGATAGAGCTAATAGTTATAATTAAGCCTAGAATTTCAAGGTATTATTTGGCCGTCAGAGCCGGCGGCACGGTGGGTGCCAGTCTGACAGGGCCCCAGGGTGAAGCAGCCGTACCGTGTTATTTGGTTTAACGAAAGAAGGGGAAATTAATTGTTCCAAGCACTCAAGGAAGGCTGATCTACCCGAGCGCCTGGCGTGCAGTCGGCAAAGCCGCCACTTCTGTCGGATCATTGCGTGTTCCCAAACGATTATTATTTATTCACATCCATTGATGTGAGGTGAAATCCGCAAATAGACTATACTTAGGCCCCATTTAGTCCGGGTTATATGTAGTGTGGTTCTTAGGTGAGTAGGGGGAGTGCCTAAAGATAAACATATATAAGGGTACGGAGAGTAATATTCTAGGGTCGTGTGCTAATGAGCACAATGATAGGTATATAATGAAAGTAACGCGAGTAAATAAATACATAAATAAAAGGAATAATAAGCAAAATACATAAATAAAAATACATAAATAACATGCAGTCATAACTAGGGTGGTGATGCATAGAGTAAAACGGAAATATATAAGAACATATCGAAGAAATCAAAACACACACACACACACACATACACAACACACACATATATATATATATATATATGAATGTATATATAGTGTATTTTGCAATACACTTTATGCTTAATTAAAAACATTTTGAAGACGGTATGCTATTGTTTTAGAGTAGTAACATACTCACTTATTTTAATTTCAGCAAACAGGGGGAGATAAAGCTGGCAAGGCCTTGTTTCTGCATGTATTGATGCTTATCAAAGCCAACTACTCCTCCCGTCCGCTGAAAGACCGGCAACTGCTGTGTATAATCAGTTCCTGATTATTTATTAGAATGTTATAAGAACATAACATCCGTAATTGCAGCGGACGGGAGGAGTAGTTGGCTTTGATAAGCATCAATAAATGCAGAAACAAGGCCTTGTCAGCTTTATCTCCCCCTGTTTGCTGAAATTAAAGTGAGTCTGTCACTACTCTAAAACAATAGCATACCGTCTTCAAAATGCTTTTAATTGAGCATAGAGTGTATTGCAAAATGCACTATATATACATTCATATATATATGGCTATTTCAGAGCACCAATTCTAATATATATATATATATATGTATATATATATATATATATATATATATATATATATATATATATATATATATATATATATATATATATATATATATATATATATACATATATATATATTTATAGTTATATATATATATATAATTATGGAACGTTGTGTGCGTGTTGTGTTTGTATTTGTGTGTTATTGTTTATGTACATTGTACATCGATTTTTTTTTATGTGCAGGTGCCTATGTTTATATAGAAAGTGAAATAGATACTTACATGCGTATATATTTGAATGACCTAGTAAATTGAAATCAGGCTAGTTATATATTGGTTTTAATATGTATACAGCCTGTCTTTTAATTTTGCCTTTTCGGAAACATAACTCTTTGAAATGATTGCGGAACTCTCTGTTCGTAATGTTGTAACATATAAAGTTGACACTGTTATTAGTTAGAGAAAAAATATTCAAAATAATCAGTATGTGTAATTTGTAAGTATCGTCTTCACTCTGAATCCTTATTGCAAACATACAAATGAATATAGGAAATGTTGTGAGAAGAAATAAACTATTGAGAGCAATCACGATGCGAATAGTATTTCGTGCACGGCTTCAATCTCTGTTTTGGATATTTTGTCGAATGTTTGGTCGTTTAAACACTTTATAAATCATTACTATAGAACTAGTAATTATAAGCAACGCTGGTATGAATGCATATATACATGCTGTAGCACGTGCAATATATTGTTTAGTCTTTAGCAAGTAACCAATTATTATGTTTGATATAAAAGCACAAATGAGAAGGACTAATGTTACAATATATGGTTTAAATGTACTAAACGTAAAACGGTGAGAAAAGAGACAGTAAACCGCCAATAAACGTTCCACAGATATAATAACTAGTATCCACGAGGAACACGTAACTGAAATATTACACATTCCATCAAGCACCTCGTTGTCACTATATGCCTTTTCCATGCTGAAATTCTGATTACTACACGAAAACCATATATATCTGGTTGTATTTGTCCAAACTACAGATAGATCCACGAGTGCCAGGCATATTAAATACGGAGCCATTTTAGACTGACGCTTTTGTTTCCTGCAAAATGTCCCAACAACTGCCAAATTAGAGAAAGTTCCAAAATCCAACATCATCATGGAGCCATACCGTATAATACTAATTGCAACATTTTTGTTGTAAACAAACAGACTATTGTTGAACATTATTAATATTATTGCTTATTGGTTTTTGTTAATATTACTTAGTACCAATTTTTATAAACAGAACTGCAGACACTAATGTTTCTGGCCTATTAGCCTACATCAGTGCAGTTTACTGCTCACATGACAACTGTCCGGTGCTTTGAAGGATGGCCTTGAAAAAAAGCAGATTAAGTAAATATTTTGCACATCCCACAGATTAACTTGTTTCTAGTGGCAATGACTTTGTTGGATCATTCACCCATTTTGGTTCTGCCGATAGTAAAATTTGGTGCAAACATGAGCCAGCACTGTTGTACAGAAGACCTGTCTTTCTATTAATAGAGTTCTAACTCTTGAATTGAGCTATTGACTGCCAGGCATTACCCCAGTATTTTAGGTGCAAGTACACACTGACAAATAAAACTATGTATCCACATATACATTACATTTTTTTCCAGTTTTACACAAACACACACACTATATATGTATATTGAATGAAAACAGTTTAAAGACAAAACATTAAAATGTCTAAAGATGAAACAAGAAATAACATTTAAATAAATAAAAGGCATATATTGAAATACAGACGGATGTACACAAATTATGAGGGCGGTTGACTCTCTCATTAGCTAATCCGCCGTTTTTTTAAATGATTCATCATGTTGCCTGTTCAAACATCACCCTCTTCTCCAAGCAATCTGTGTGATGTTGCCAGTTTAGTCACCGACGAACCGACAATGTGGCTGGTTATAGTAGTTTTCATGTTACCAGTAGCACGTTAGAGTGACCTGTCATAATATATGTATATATATATATATATATATATATATATATATATATATATATATATATATATATTGTTATACTTTGGGAGGGTCATGTTGCCAATAAGAAACACACGCACCAGTTGCTTTCACTTTAATTTATTATAATAAATGTATAAATTTAGGAATTTATAAATTTATAAATTTCTGGTTGGTGGGTTGGTTCCACAAATAGATAGTTGTTTATATATTGTCAAAGGTCTTTCCTCACATATTCTGTGACCTCTTCAGTGACTGGAGATTCTTTTCTTTGTTTTTGTGCCTCTCCTTTGTTCTGTCCTACGCCATTTTGGTTTTCAAAACAAAATGGCTTCCGTTTCTTCTTTCGTACACAAATGGATATCACATTCTCGCGGAAATGTTTACTCACTATGAAATACAAAATAAAATTAATACTGTTATTAATAAGAGCTAGTGTGCTCAACATAACAGTAAGTACATCAAGATTGGCATCGTCTTCAAATGTAATTTTAAATGTATATATTGTCACAGGGAATGTTGTTAGCAGAAAGACAACATTTATAGTTATTACAAGGTAAATTGTTTTACGGGTTTGTTTCTCAATATTGGGCTGAAAATGTTCCCCTAGATTTGGTCGGTTATGCAATTTATATATCATAATGATAGAGCTCGTAATTAAAAAGATTGCTGGTATGAATGAATACATAATAACTATAACCAGGAATACCTTATTTGTACGTTCTATTTTGTAACCTATTATGTTGCATACTATAATATCACAAAGAAAAATAATGCACAATATTATGTATGGAATATATTTTTTTCGACGATAACGTTGCGAAAATGGACAAAATACTACCCAGAGTCTTTCTAAAGAAATAGCGACAGTTATCCATGAGGAATATGTAGGAAGTATTACAGTGAGCATGTTATAGAATCGACATTTTAGAAAAGGAACTTCTATTTGATAAGCAAACGCTAGAAATTGTGTACAATTCATCCATATTGTAATTAAATCTGTAAAAAGAAGACATAGAAGATATGGTGCGATATTGGTCTGACGCATTGGTTTCAGACAAAATGTTAAAATGGTTATTAAATTTCCGATAGTACCAAAACATATTTCAATTATGCAACCATACCGTATACAATTTATCATCAGATTATTTGTCTGATTTAATATCTGACTTCCATTGTCCATTGTATTGTAGCTATCCATCATGAGATATGTCAAAAAATCCTTTGCAAAATATCAAATTAGTAAATATGCGCACAGCTAATATGAATCAATGTTGTATTTCAGCATGATAATTCTGGATTGAAAATTATTGGATTGAAATTGAACGTGATGATATGTTAAAATTATCTGTTTGTAAATATTGTTAAGATGCTTACCATAATATAATGTGCAAATCACAATTTATTTCAGTCTTTCGTAAACATTACTACTTCGACAAAACGAACTCTTCTCAGAGACGAAACGTATCACTTTGTGTTTGACGTAACTTTCAATATTCTGAGTTAAGGTTTATGTATATATCAGAAGAAAATGAAATCCAAAAATCTGTATTTACCCCAACCGTATATATGACTCGGGCTGCTACATATAATAACGATATTTACTGAAAGAGCTATGCAAATTATTTCTGTAAAAGTCATTATCGATGTTGTCATGCAAGTAAATTGTTAATCAATAGATATTAATGAAAAATATCACTGGATTGGTGGAATACATTTCTATCATATTACACGAAACCACGGTTACTATTATAACCGTTATACTTTGTACATTTAAGATATTTCCCGTACACATGGTCATGAACGCATCAAATGAAATTCCGGATGAATTCTGAAATTGTTAGACTATTTTTCTTAAATAATATGCGTTGACATTCGTGCTAACATTTAAAGGCCGGATCAGTGGCAGAAGACCAAATTAACACAACAGAATAAAAACAAAGACAATGAATTACAGAAATATTACCGAAACACGCGTCCCAGTAGATCAGCGGTCGCCAGCCTTTCTAAAACCGAGGAACCCTCTAAATATTTTGAATTCTTCACGGAACGTATACAAAACAAAACTTTTCAAAAAAAATAATAAAGTATTTATTTATTTTAGTGTTTCATGCGCCTGTATGTAATCGAACACGATGGCTTTTCTGCTGCTGCGCCATATCAGTGTGTTTAGAAAATCGAGGTTCAACACTAGTTAATGCCAGTCTCATACACTCGTCAATTGCTGACAGTTTATTCCTCTTCTACTGAGTAGATAACAATATCCATAAACAAGGCCTCATAAATCTTATAAATATTTACTAGTATCCATCATACTTTTGCCGCACGTTTAGGTAAATGTTTAGTTTCAAACATGTAGTTGAAATAAAATGCCTTAATTTCATGACCATTGTGTAACATTATTATTTCCACGTAAAAGATGATACCTTGACACACAAAGCTTGACTTGTTAAATTCTAAGATTGACTTATATAGGTGATCAATGGGAACATTGCATATTTTTGGACCGAATATTACATGAGATCAAATATTCGAATTTTATATGAGAGCAACTACTACTGAAGTACATACTGTATATATAAAGATAGGGGACGGGTAGATGAGGTGAAAGAGACATACAGACAGAGATAATTGATTAGTTAAAAAGCATTGGGAGCATTTGAATCGGGCGTGTCTCGACACAAATGACTATGATAATATCTAAGAACACAGGTTAAACAGTAGTTAACAAAAGATATTTAATATATATGAATAAAACAGACGAACATTTCATTGTATTTACACATGCGCGCCCACCTACCTATGTATATACGCGCTAAACTAATATACTCTTTCGTGTACTGTGCCGTATGTTTAGTAATTATGTTTACATTTTACACATATACACCCCCCCCCCCACACCCATATATATATATATATAAAGATATATATATATATATATATATATATATATATATATATATATATATATATATATATATATATACATAGAAATTACATGAATCAAAGTTCAGTTTAAATCATTTATATGCTTACAATTGTTTCCTCCAAACCGAGGTTTGTATTCTTCGGAGCAACTATTTAGTGATTTTTCACATACTTGACCTCCTATTTAGAGTTTAAATATATATAACCATAAAGTGGTTTTATTATATACATAACCATAAATAGTATCCTTAATACTATATATATATATATATATATCTATATAGGAGGTGAGTTTTATTGTAGTACAGTAAAGCAATGCAGATATCGCATAAGTAGCACTCTACAGTTTGTAGGACTGGAGTATACATAATATATAGGATCAAAAGATGGGTAAATTAGTTCCATGTATTTTATTATGCGCATCTCAAAAGGTTGATTTAAAACTGCAGTATCCACAAGTGTTTTTTAACCTTCATACCATGTCCTCCTACTTTATCTGATGAAAACACAAATGTTATTGCATGATGATATTTGTTTTTAAAATGCGCATAATAAAATACATGGTACTAATTTAACCATCTGTTGATCTTATATATTATATATATATATATATATATATATATATAAATATATATATATATATATATATATATATATATATATATATATATATATATATATATATGAATGAGAAAGCAGTGCAGAGGTTATCAACTTAAGAAAATGCAATAAATACATATAAGTTAATCAGTCGTATGCAATGTACACAGATGAATACTCATAAGTGTTAATTGATAAAAGCAGGCCCTGTTAGTGAGAGTAATTGTAAACATGCACACCTAATATTTTATTAGGTGTGTTCATTCAAAGTGTTTGATGGATAAAGGAAATGCGTGATTCGGAAATATTTCCTGTTGTAACTCACACAACTTGTTTAACTATTACTTATGGGTGTCTGCATTATGCTGAACATGTTAATAAATGTATACAGGGGCCAGTCGTCTAAGAAGCAATACCACGCGTTCGGCCGAACCCCTGTATATATATATACACACACACATATATATATATATATATATATATATATATATATATATATAGGAAAACGTATGAACACGACCGCATAGCTCAAGCCGTTTCGACGGCTATTTCTGGACTACTATTTAGTATTTGGACAACTATTAAGTATGCATCTGTGTATATATATGTTACTAGATATACTAATTCTGTATATATATATATATATATATAACAAAGGAATTGCGGCAAGGAGCCAGATGGATAAAATATATATATATATATATATATATATAAGAATGAGTAGGACCCCGACTGCTGAGCTCAACCCGTTTCGACGGCTAATTCTGGACTCAATGAACATTTTTATCCTTGTACATGAATAGCCGAGCTTCTCAGGGGGTAATTCCATGTATGGTAAAAGTTGTTGTCACAAGGATTGGTCAATAGTTTGTTGTTGAGACAATGATTCTATCATGGCATTTTGTGGAAGGAAGGGATAGCTGAACTTGCCAGTGGAAAAAAGAGGGAGATGGAGTGGAGGAAACTCAGTCGTTCGTTGATAGTGCCAACTACAGAAGAATCCTAAGGATAAGAGGTCAAGAGAAGTATACTAGGGAGGGGGGGGAGTCAATACAATAAGTAAATCAATATGGAGTAAATATATAGAAGAATAATAAGAATGTTAAAAATATAAAAAAAACAATTTCTGATTACTATTCCCCTACCACAATCATCAAGTCTCTCATTGGTACTGCTAAACCATAGAAAAATGTAATAGGTGGGACGGAATACTAAATACGAGATTGTAGTGAAATAATTTTATGAGTTAGTAGTAATCATCCAAATCTATCTTACAGTGACAGATCAACAAGTTGGGGGGCCAAAATACTAAAGAAACTACTCCGAAATAATAATTCAGAGTCCCGAAACTAATACGAAATAATAATTCAGCATCCCGAAAAAGAATACAAATACGATACATAAGAGTACAGCTACGATACATACATTCTAATACAAACTACATAAATGCTCGTACGATATATATGAAAAAATTAATACGAAAAATTAATTCAGAATCCCCCCCCACACACACACACACCAAAAAAAAAAAAAAGTACTGATATACGAGAAACTAAAGAAGAGATGCCACTAAGAAATCTAGACAACACGGAAATGGGCCAGCAATCGGATAAGAAAGCAAGTATCTGGGGTCTATCACATCTGCTATAAAAAGCGGAGTCGGCCAATTCTATCATAGAATAGAGGATGGGGTGGGGGTACTGAGGCTACAAAGGACCGAAGGGCTGCCCCGGGGTGGGCGAGAAAGTGAAAAGTACAACGACAAAGAAGGAGAACTGGGATGGAAGGACTAGGAAGGGATGGGGGGAAGAAGGAAATATAGAGGAAACGCTAAAAACTATATAAAAAAATCTTACGTCTACATTTGCAAGCAGGGGTTACCCATTACGAAGTCGGCAAATGGGTTGTTACAGCCCTTGTATACCCCCCCCCCCCCCCGGATCATTATGGGGTTTGAGGGCGAGGTAAGTTCTACGCAATCTGTGCATGCAGTTACCAGTTTGTCTTTCTTGTTTAGGAGTTGTTCTGTCGAAAACAGCATTTGTAATGTTTCCTCCGAGTATAAATTACACGGACGGCGGCCTCGCGTGTAAGAGTTTGCTCTGGACAGGTAGCACCAAGTGAGATCATAGGTTATATTGTTATCTTTGAAGTTCCAGATGTGGCCCGAAAGTGTGGTGGGGTGACGCCGGGCCGGCTTTCGGAAAGTATGTCTATGTTGGTATAGCCAGGTCTTGAAATCACAAGCGGTTAATCCTATATAAGCTTTTGATGGAGGTGTCCGTCCTCACGTTGCACTGGTAGATCACATTACGATCTCTGCATCTGATGTCGAGGGGTCAAATGGATCCATCAGGGCAGTTGCACCTCCTGGTCGGCTTTCCACTGCTATTTAGGTTATTTCTTACATAGGGGTTGAGTTTTTTGTTGTTAGCGGAGACGATGCTTTGTGTAAAGTTAGGTGTGGGGCTGTAGGAGAGTTTGATCGTATTTTTGTTGATTATGTTGTGGTAGCGGTGTTTTAGTGGGAAGTGTTTTTCGATGAGCATAAAGATGATTTTCCCGATAGGTGTTGTCGCCTCGGCGTTGTGGGGAGGATTGAACCACTTTACGTTGCTTGAGCGGCGGCATCGCCTGCTGGTCCCGCTAATGGAAGCTGGACAGTAGGATATTTCCTCCCGGAAGCCACTCCGCTTAAGGGCCTGTTTGTAATAAGGCGCATGTTCCTCGAATATCTGCTCATTAGCAGAAAAAACTAGATATGCGGAGGGAGGTGTTTTTAACCAGGTTATTGGTGACGCTTCTAGGGGGTTTGACCGGCGGTGGATGAGGTGCAGGTTGTCATTGGGTTTCCTGTATGGGTAGTAAAGTCATTACCGAGGTCAAGGGTAACGTCCAGGAAGTTTACTCGGGTTAGGGACGTGTGTAGGGTTAATTTAAATCCCCAGTCGCGGAAGAAGCTGATTAACTGTTTACGGACCCGGTCTGTACTACTGGGGTTGTACCTTTAAGGGTAAGGAACCCATCATCACGGTACAATCCAGCGCCGAATGCAGGAAACATATCGGTGAGTTTAACTAGTAGGAATAATCCAATAAGATATGTGACCTCAGCCGAATCCGTCGCGCCCATACTGGCGTCGAAGGGGGAGTCGGAAGCTTTCTATATCGATTTGAAGTTGTCAAAAAGTAGGACTATCTTCCTGGCGTGGAGGATGATATTTCTTTCCTGGTCGGTAATGGGCGCAAGTGTCTCGGCAAAGTCCAAGGCGGCCGGAAGGAGCGGTTAGGTAATTGAAGCATAGTAACTCTGTATGTCAAACTGGATGAATTTTGTCTCTCGTTTGTCCTCCATATTGCTGAACCATGAGCAAGTTCAGCTACCCCTTCCTTCCACAAAATGCCATGATAGAATTATGTGTCTCAACAACAAACCTTTGACCAATCCTTGTGACAATCACTTTTACCATATATGGAATTACCCCCTGAGAAGCTCGGCTATGTACCAGGATACACATTTTCATTTAGTCCAGAATTACCCGTCGAAACGGCTTGAGTTCAGCCGTCGGGGTCTTACTCGTTCCTATTACCCACTCTACTACCCTACATATTGAGTACGTTGGTGCGTTATGGTCCATCTGGTTCCTTACCACATTTCCTTCGTTATATATATGTATATATATATGTATATATGTATATGTATATATGTATATATATATATATATATATATATATATATATATATATATATATATATATATATATATATATATATATATATGTGTGTGTGTGTGTGTGTGTGTGTGTGTGTGTGTGTGTGTGTGTGTGTGTGTGAATCAGAATTTAACCTCGAACATAACTGTATACGAATATATATTTGAATTTCGCATTTCTAAAAATTATGGTATGGTATGTTTATAAATATGCATTTAGAAACCTGTAGTTCCACAACCATAACTACGCAAACCCACTAGCTGCTATCGTCACCTAGCGGTGCCCAGCGGCAGCAAGGGGGACAGTTTGCGACCCACTTTTAACTCGACTGCTTCTTGTCAGTACGATCTCACCCGCACTTGCTGGCGAGAATATATTATTTTCTCGTGTGTGTAAATGAGTGGATTCATCTATTTTGCATATGAAGCTGTACAAGTTGGCTGCACTTATAATAGAATAGAATCAGAATTTAGCTTTCGAATATAGGTGTATCGAAATATGTATTTGAATTCGTTTTCTTTTAAGAAATACGGTATGTTTATAAATGAACATTTAGAAAGCCGTAGCTGTGCAAAAGCACTGGCAGCTAACGCCACCTAGTGGTGTCAAGCAGGAGCAGAGTGG
Source organism: Eledone cirrhosa (assembly GCA_964016885.1). Classification (NCBI taxonomy): domain Eukaryota; kingdom Metazoa; phylum Mollusca; class Cephalopoda; order Octopoda; family Eledonidae; genus Eledone; species Eledone cirrhosa. The sequence continues at coordinate 36,449,557 of OZ024746.1, forward strand.
GGGGTGGGGGAATCGTCAATGTATTTCGAACTCAACTGGTTACAAAATTCAAGTATATACATTTATATATTAAATGACAAAAATATCTGCAAAACGTTTGACACCCAGATATGCTGGGTCTGTTGAAAAAATGTGGAAAATGTAGCCCACAAGGTTAGTGATTGCAAGAGATATGGGCAAAACAATACAAGCTCCGCCATAATAAAGTCTAGAATTACCTTTATTTGCTTCTGTGTCGTAAAATTCAATACTGCGTCATTGCTAATTGGTATATAAATGCTACTTGTAAGGCAATATTGGTGGATGTGAAAGCAACGATATTCTGAGATATTCTAAGATTAATATGTTTAAACTGATAGAGTAATTAGTCATCGCTAACAGCAAATTATTGTGTTAAACATAGAAGACAAATACTTTCAAATCATAAAAGTGCTCATACCAACTGCCACGAATAGTGTGAGTAAGAAATTTGGAAAAAAATCATCAAATACTCTGAATTGAAAGAGAAGCTGGCAAGACTATTTGGGTTTTGTGAAAGGGATACATGCTGCGATAAGAAAATTACGGTCAATGCCACCGAAACTTCAAAATGACTTAAAGCAACTGGGAATATCATAATAGTTGGGTATACTATAAACAGGAGTTTGTCTAGGTACTGCGCTTATTTAAAGGAAAGTGTTATATACCTGAGGTACACGTTGCTAGTTGACAGTTGACAAAATAGCCAGTACATTATCCATTTGAACTTATTGACAGAGCGATAATAATAATTGTTTCTGCATTTGGCACAAGGCCAGCAATTATCCCAGTGCACTACTGGTACATTAATTTAACGACCCCGTAATGTAACCTCGGCAGGATTTTAACTCAGACGGTAATAGGTCGTAACTCTATGATGCAAAGCATAGCGTCCGACCATCTACCGTTAATGCCAACCCAACGCGCTTAATAATAACGATGTTGTTCTGGTTTTCTACATATCTAAAACAATTGTGATATAGATTTTATTGATATAGATTTTATTGCAAATGGTATATAAGGCCCCGCTATCAGTAAGTATGGCTCAAATATAAAATTTTGTATTAAGCATTTTATATTCAAAAATAAAATGTTTAGAAGTAAACCACTATGCGTACAGTAAACACAACAGCCAAATAACTGCAATTTCACCAACACCCCACCAGTAACCCATGCATAATAATAATTATTATTATTTTATCTGAAGATTTCTCAGAATGTTTAGTTAAAAATATTAAGGATGGTTGTCAATATGTTTATTAAATATAAGTAACAAACCACAAAACTAATGAACGGAACCTAGAGAAAATAAGAAATAACAAAATTCATGAAATAAAGACAACGCTGTAATTGTCTATAAAATTAAGTCGAGACAAACAGACAACAACAACGCCATCACTTCAGAAACACAACCCCAACTCCACCACCACTACCACTCCATAATTGCCACTATCACTACTACCCCACAAGCTTCTGTTAACTTAAGAAAATATAACATACAATTTTCTGAGAACGAGAGGGAAGTAACACTAGACAAGAGGAGAAAGGAAGAAGCTTCAAAATGTTATCAAAACTGACAAAGTGACCCGGTTAAAATGAAATTTTGAACATCTCGATATTAACAGCTACAATTGCACACATATAACCCCCCTCCCCCCTCCACACACACACACGAGAGAACTCCGCATCCCCCCTTCGGAAATATTATTTTAAATATACGCAACTGTACGTTAAAACTTTTACTAATTCAGTTCAGAGTTAAATTCAGAATCGCTATTCCTCGTTAAAATATGGGTTTATTGCTATTCTTCTTTAAAATATAACGTTTATTTAGTTAATCCGTATTAATTACGTATTAATTATGAATTTGATGAGGATATGTTGCTGAATTCTAACAAATATTTTGTTGTAAGGATGTGTAATCCCTTGTTTAAATCATTAAGATATCGTTTCAAAATTGTAATTTATATTACCGAGCTAAATAAATTAAGTACACCAACCGAAAGTGTTGAGTTATTGTGTTTTTGTGAAGAATGAACACATATTTTATAGTATTTCGTTCTATATACAGATTCCTTAAATATAGCAATCAATGCTAGTTTATTTGAGGTATGTTCATTTACTGAATTGGTATCACTGATATTTGCATTACATAATACAATGATTTAATTAGCAACTATTGACATTTGAGATAGTGACTCCCATATAACCCCAATGACATACCATTTGAATCTTCAATGACAATTGAGGCATTTGATATTATTGATAATGAAGAATCGCGACAGGAATTGATGATGATGAGAACGATTTTATTATGTATAACGACGCTGATTAGGATGAGAATGAAAACTATGATGATGGTTGTAATAATGATGAAGATGTTGCTGCTGTTTCTGCAGTTATCAATTGATGATACACAGTATAAAGGAAGGAATTTACGTTCACTCCTTCATACATTATATATTCTTGAATGTTTAATAAGATACTTGCCTGTAACAGTTCGTCACATTGATGTGTTCGTTCAAAGATTTAGAAATACTCAGTCTCTGAAGAACACTTAAAAGGCCGAAAGTTGAGACTCTCTATATAAAAGTATAACGACTGATGATATATTGAAGCAGAAAACGACATGTACTGTCACTCACCTTAAGGAATTATTCTTTACCGCCCTGTGTCCCCTGCCCTGAGGCCGTTTAACCCATCACAAACATTAAAAGCAGATGACAGCTTGAAAAGCTGTTTAGCGTTGAATTTTACGAATCACATAATGGGATACAGTCAATATAAATGGTGGTGGTGGGGTGCTTATGAATGTATATCATATATATGTACACACAGACACACACATAAATATATATATATATATATATATATATATATATATATATATATATATATATATATATATTTATGTGTGTTTGTTTGTAGATAGTACATATCAGAGGGAGGGGGCTGTCCGGCGATCAGCAGTCGCCGCTGGTTATTGACCGCTAAGCTGGGGCTTAATCTTTACTCTATATCCTACCCTGAAAATATATCGTAACTATCTATAATCTTGTTCATAAAACCCTCCTTTTGTAAATCCTTTAACTAAATCTCACAACCCAAACATTAAACCTTATTTTTCTAATTTCATCCTATAACTCAAAACATAAGTTTAACGTTTCTAATTGTTAACTGAAATTTCTCTCATATATATATATATACATACATACATACATACATATATATATATATATATAATATATATATATATATATAATATATATATATATACATATATATATTATATATAATATATATTTATATTATATATAATATATATATATATATATATATATAATATATATATATATATAATATATATATATATACATATATATATTATATATAATATATATTTATATTATATATAATATATATATATATACATATATATATTATATATTATATATATATATATACATATATATATTATATATAATATATATATAATATATATATATACATATATATATTATATATATATATATATAATATATATATATATATATATAATATATATATATACAAATATATATATTATATATATATATTTATAATATATATATATATACATATTATATATTATATATATATATATATATATATATATATTATATATATATATATATTATATATATATATATATATATATATATTTGCATATATATATATATATATATATATATATATATATGTGTGTTAGTGTGTGTGTGTTTGTGTGGGCTCGTGTGCGTGTGTGTATGTGTATGTGTGAGAATATAGAATATATGATTGATCAGTACTAATATAATTAATTACACTGATAGATATATTGATCTTTGAGAGTATATGTAAGGGGTGGTTGGCATCAGCAGAAAGTTTATCTCTAAAGGAAATTAATACGCATACATACGGTGATTTTAGGATCCTATCAGAAATAAATAAGCTCATTAAACTCATATTAGATTATTATTTTATTTCAGGATATGTGGAACTCCTGGATTCTTCAATGTGTATCTGACCTCTTGTCCAGGGATGATGTAAGGGTGGTGTTTGAGCTGAAAAATGATTCAGCAATATTCAAGAATGGCAGAATGACAGTCACAAACTCATTGGAAATATGCGTTAATACAGTAATCAGGGAATAGAACATGAACAACCTACAGATATCTAGGTTTCAATGGAATGCCACCTAAGAGTACGTGCAATCACTGCAATCACTGTCGTCACCTGCAGTTTGAATATTCTAAATTAGTATGTTATGCACTATTAAGAGAATGTTCTCCAACATCTGGAAACATTTGACCTGTAATAGAATACATCACCCCCAAACAGATGTGAATCGCCACTATCTCACTAGAGAAAATGGAGATAGATGAATGATCCACATAGATCTTTCATACATGATTCAATCAGTATCTTAAGACTTAAGATGACTAGAGGATGAAAATGGTCGCAGTTCACGAAATGATGAAGGAATTACATTCAGACAACAAAAGAAACTGTGCTGAGTAACTTCGAATAGAGTATGAAAATAATAATTGCAAAAAAAAGCCGCAAAGAAAATACAAAGGCCAACAGAAACTGTACACTAGATGAGAACAGAAACCACTGAATGATCAATAGTTTCTCCGTAGCAAAAACCTGATGGAAAACCAGCTCCCACTGATCTGTAGCTGGGGAGTTCTGGACTAAAAGCAGAGTAAATGCTTCATTTTAGTTGCACAAACCAGTGTCTCATCACGCGCAAATTTCAAGCCGATTTGATCAGAAATGGAATTGACCAACAGTGTTGATTCTTTGATGATAATGTTGAGTTGATTAGCCACCTGGTTTCAGGTTGTAATGTCTCATCTGTCCAGGAATATAAAACGATAAATGATAGAGTGGGGCCCTCTTTAATGTGGTAATGTTTACGAATTATCGCCAGCTTTGCCATATTCAAATAATCTACAAATAATTAACGCTCTAAATGTCTGAATACTATAAATGTAATATGAGTTTTTCCATTATAAATGAGCTTTTAAGCCATGTTAGTAGAATGAGCCCCTCATTATTGCTCTTGTGTTGACATATAAACAGAACTGCCTATTAGCCTACATCCATGCAGTTTAATGCTCACCTGACAACTGTCAGGTGCTTTGAAGGATGGCCTTAAACAAAGCAGATTAAGTAAATATTTTGCACATCTCACGGATTAACTTGTTTCTAGTGGCAAATACTTTGTAGGATCATTCACCCGTTTGGGTTCTGTCGATAGTAAAATTTGGTGCAAACATGAGCCAGCACTGTCAGAAGACCTGTCTTTCTATTAAGGGATGTCTAACTCTTGAATTGAGCTATTGACTGCCAAGCATTACCCCAGTATTTTAGGTGCAAGTACACACTGACAAACAAAACCATGCATCCACATATACATTTATTTTTTCCAGTTTTACACAAACACACACACTATATATGTATATTGAATGAAAACAGTTTAAAGACAAAACATTAAAATGTCTAAAGATGAAACAAGATATAACATTTAAATAAATAAAAGGTATATATTGATATACATACGTATGTACACAAACTAAGAGGGCGGCTGACTCTCTAATTAGCTAATGTGCCATTTGAGGCCGTTTTTTTAAAATGAGTTATCATGTTGCCTCCTCAAACATCACCCTATTCTCCAAGCAATGTGTGTGATGTTGCCAGTTTAGTCACCGACGAAACGACAATGTGGTTGGTTATAGTGGTTTCAATTTCACCAATAGCACGTTAGAGTGAACGGTCATAATATATGTATATATATATATAAGGATCAAAATACTGGAGCGTGTTGGAGTTAAACACCCTCTTCGTATTATAGAAATGACAGTAAAAGGTATAGCTCAATGTAATTAAACAGAGCCGAAGAATTATGAAAATAAAACAAAGAGTACTTCAATACATCAAAAGTCTCTATTAGGACTCATCAGGGCAATTAAAACAACAAGAAGTACTATCGGCCAATACAAGCCGAACACTCAGAAGAATATGGAGTGTACATACACTAAAGTAGTGCACGATTATGGGTAAAAATATATAATAAAAATCACTAAGGAGGTGTATAAGATTTAGAACCATATTACAAATATAGTCCAAAGCAATAAAAAACCTAGAGCTAAACAAAGGTGGTTATATAGAGCGGGAATTATATATAATACTATATAATATAATATAATATACTTGTAACAATATTAAAATTACAATAAAAATTAAAAGGCACAATATACATATGTATATATGTACGCACACGTACGCACATATACATATACATCAATACACATATCCATGTTTAACAGCACAAATTAAACCTTATTAAGAGTTTAAATATAAATAAGCATGATAGGAATAAAAATAATAATAATAATAATAATAATACGTATATCTAATATACATGAAGTAATAAAATGATTAAAAGTAACACATATAATATATAATAGACTATATCATTATATACTATATAATATAATATAATAGATAATCTCCGGTTAATTTACACAAACAATATAGATGTCACAATAATACTATAATAATAATATAACATATATAATATATAATATATAATGGTATGTAAGTTAACAAATTAATTCATATAGAGTTACAGAGTAGGTGAGAAAAAAAAATAAAATGTACAATACCCAAAATTATGATGGTACAAAAATATAAACATCTTACATGATATATAAAATTTAACATATCATAATGGTACATATAATCAACGGTAAGTAATAAGGATCAATAGTACAATAACAACTACAATATAAAATAATAAACACAATATAATATATAATTACTTATAATTACAAGGTTGGTAAACAGACATATATGTGGATGAGTGAGTAAGGGCCAGACAGAAAATAGAATGCACAGTAGTATTAATAAATAAATAAAATCAACCGGAAATTAAAAAACAAAAACAAAAGTATATACTTAGGTCTCACATGCAGTTAAGTAAAAACTTAGGAAACAACCCAGGTAAATGACTCGAAAGCCCTATTTAATGAATTAATATTAAAAATATTTAAAATATCTAATAAGGCAATACAATATTAGCTATGGTTTAAGTAATCAAAATTTATAAACGTTAATATTTCACTACAAATATATATATAAAGGAATTAAATTTTCTACTATCATTTACATAACGATATCTAAAAAACTGACTTAAGCAGAATTATGGTAGGCTAATAGGGACAGAAAAAAAGAAATGTAGGGAAGATACAAAGGAGCATAAAATCATAGTCAATATACTATATTAAATAATAGAAAGGACCGTAAAAGAGGGGGGGATTAAATATAAACATAATATATTTGAAGGGGTTGACAATAAGTATATATGTGCACGGGGGGAGGGAGGGGGGAAAAGTGTGGGGGGGGGGTATCCAAAGAAGAATCCAAATAAAATAAAATAAAATGAAATAAAATAAAATAATGTAAAATATATAATCAGATATATACTCATAAGGTGTTAATAGTGAAAATTTAATGCGTAAGAAGATAGATATGGTATAGTAGCCAAAAGATTATGAGAGCTAGAATAAAGAGTTGTCAAAAACCAATGATAATAATGATGATAATAATGGTAGTAAACAAAAAGAACCTACACTAAAAAAATAAGTAATGGAATATATCAGCTAATGGATACAATTTATACTACTAGAACCTTTAGGTTTATAATAAAAGTAAGAATTAGAAATAGCGTGGGGGCAAAAAGAGAATATCTCAGACTTTCTATGAAGTAAGGATTCACTAGAGAAAATTATAGAGTGTGTCTCGAGGATACAGAGATTACAAAATGTAGTATGTGTAGAAAGGTTGTTAGAGCGTGCTACTAAACGCCAATTAAGGCTATATGGTATATTAGCCCCCTTAAGATCCCAGATCTAGTGTGCTAAAGAAGTAGAATTCTTAAACTTAACATGTTTGAAATTAGAAATATGAGAATTAACCTAGTCTTAAAAGTGTTAGATGTAGAGCCTATATAAGTTCTATTAGAGGAATTAGTTATAACTACGCAAGCATAGACGATGTTCTTAGAGAGGCAGTTACCGTTTAAAGGGCAGTTAGCACTCACTCTACAGTTACACTTCGGGTGCTATTGGTTGGCTGAAGTAGTGATGCATTACACGTAGGATTACTATTAGATAAGGTCTGTTCTGGTGGTAAGGCATTTCCAGATCTGTTCAGACTAGTAGTATGTAGAGAGGAGAATCCATCCCTAATTTTCCTATTGTTAGTGCTAGCTAAATGAGAACTAATATTAGGGGTGGTAGAGAATGAAATGTTAATAACATTTTTATTAAAAATACTATGGTATTTATGAGAAGGGGGGAATTTTTTCTCTAAGATATAAAAGAAAGACCTAGGGATATTAGTTAATACTTCCTGATTATATGGCGGGTTAAAATAAGTATTTAGTCTCCTTCTATGTTTATCTTTACCGACTCTACCATTATCTAATATCCCATTATTAAGACTAGGGTTACTACAAGGATTAGTTAAAACCGCATTATTAGAATCCGCCAAAATTCCATTAAGTCTCTTACTGTTTCTACCTCCAGTAGATCTGCTGCCGTCTGGAATCCCATCAAAAGGATTACGTCCAATAATAGGATCAGTAGAAACAACATTATTAGAATTAGATCTAGCAAAATTATCACCAATGAGTGAGCGCTCAGAGGGTTCGACTTGTTTCCTAGAGGTATTATATTCCCTATTACGAGTCCCGTGGGTTAACTTATGGATGGGTTCAGATACACCTATGTAATTTTTACGGTTATTATGCTTCCTACTCCCATTCATGTCCATGTTATGTGATATTATGTTATTATTATTATAAGTAAGCGGAGACTTTCTAAGGTTACTATTATTATAATGTATTTTACTAGAGTAACCGGAATTAGCTAGGGCATTATTATAGTACTCCGCATGTTCGTTAAATGTTCCTACGTCCTTAGAGAGTGTGGACATCCTATTAGATACACCCTTCATTATAGAGCTTATCATAGATTTGGGGTGGTTAGAGTTGGGACTAACATAAGAAAGTATTTCATTAGGCTTATGGAAGGGTTTAAAACTATTAGTGACCAAGTCCAAAGTCACATCTAAAAAGTTGACCGCTCTATCGTTTCAGATCTATCGTGATCGAAAGGTTATAGCTTTTAAAAAACTTATAAAGCTTCTTCTTATTATGCTCGACATTGTTGGTGCTAGAGTTAATTACAAACAATGCATCATCACGATATAGTCCGCCTGCAAGGTGCGGAAAGGTAACATATAGTTCATTAAGGAGGAACAACCCAACAATATCAGTTACCTGGGCCGAATCACTCGAACCCATTGTAACGTCGAAATTGTTGGGCGTGTTTTTACGGGTCCAAAAAGTGTCCTCAAAATTAATAATAATTCTACGGGCTGCTAGTATAATATCTACCTATGATCGTGTAAGGCTGGACACTCTCCTGCCCAACATTAAAGCTTTATTGAGGAGGATGGGTGAAATCGATGTATAGTAGGCATCAATATCGAATTGGATAGACTTATTAGATTCAAGTTTATTAATCCCAGAGAACCAAACTATAACTTCCTTAGTGTTCCCCCATAGGTTAAAATTAACCTTATCCCTAACAGCTGGTATAATAAGGTCAATGATTTTTTTACTGATTATGTCTATATCGGACTTAGAAGGACAGATGAGTCTAACAGAGGGGTTACTAATGAAGTCTACTTTATGATCCTTAAGAATGAATCTCGGTTCTCTATGGTAATATGGCTGGGTATACTTATCAAGGCCGAGGTCAGAAACTATTTTAAGACCCTCACTATTGATATGGTTCAAATTATCTAGCGTAGTTTTTTTTATAATTTCTATGTAGCTCCTTATAAATAAAGTCACGGTAAGCACTGTAATCCATAGAGTATAGATTCTTAGTCTTATCCGCCGGGACAAGAATAGACTTATTCGCACCAAAACCCTTAACAATATTTTTAAGTCTAGACTGGAACTTATCAAATTTATTATAATTTCTATGTCTATTATTTGGCCTATACTTAATATTTTTGACAAGAGAGAGTAAGTCACTTTCAAAACTATCTAATAGAACATTATGTGGTGGGCTCTTATAAGTTGTGAAGCCATAGTTATTAACATTTTTTCTATTCCTGGGGTCCTTCCTATTCTTATTAATATCATAGTGGAAAGCACGCCACCTAATCCTTTTTACAAAGGAGTTAACACTAGCGATCAATAGTTTTTCGTAAGTATTCTTAGAGGGGGTGGGAATATTCTTCAGTGATAAAGGCAGGTAACTCTTTGTTAGCATACTGTTAGATATATATATAAAGGCCAAAACACTAGTATATAGGAGGAAGCTCAACCAATCGGGAGCAGTGACAAGGATTAAAATACTGGAGCGTGTTGGAGTTAAACACCCTCTTCGTATTATAGAAATGACAGTAAAAGGTATAGCTCAATGTAATTAAACAGAGCCGAAGAATTATGAAAATAAAACAAAGAAGCCTTCAATACATCAAAAGTCTTTATTAGCCAGCAATGTTTCGTCCTATTAAGGACTCATCAGCGCAATTAAAACAACAAGAAGTACTATCGGCCAATACAAGCCGAAAACTCCGAAGAATATGGAGTGTACATACACTAAAGTATTGCAAGATTATGGGTAAAAATATATAATAAAAATCACTAAGGAGGTGTATAACATTTAGAACCATATTACAAATATAGTCCAAATCAAAAAAAAAACCTAGAGCTAAACAACGGTGGTTATATAGAGCGGGAATTATATATAATACTATATAATATAATATAATATACTTGTAACAATATTAAAATTACAATAAAAATTAAAAGGCACAATATACATATGTATATATGTACGCACACGTACGCACATATACATATACATCAATACACATATCCATGTTTAACAGCACAAATTAAACCTTATTAAGAGTTTAAATATAAATAAGCATGATAGGAATAAAAATAATAATAATAATAATAATAATACGTATATCTAATATACATGTAGTAATAAAATGATTAAAAGTAACACATATAATATATAATAGACTATATAATTATATACTATATAATATAATATAATAGATAATCTCCGGTTAATTTACACAAACAATATAGATGTCACAATAATACTATAATAATAATATAATAACATATATAATATATAATATATAATGGCATGTAAGATAACAAATAAATTCATATAGAGTTACAGAGTAGGTGAGAAAAAAAAAATGTACGATACTCAAAATGATGATGGTACAAAAATATAAACATCTTACATGATATATAAAATTTAACATATCATAATGGTACATATAATCAACGGTAAGTAGTAAGGATCAATAGTACAATAACAACTACAATATAAAATAATAAACATAATATAATATATAATTACTTATAATTACAAGGTTGGTAAACAGACATATATGTGGATGAGTGAGTAGGGCCAGACAGAAAATAGAATGCACAGTATTAATAAATAAATAAATAAAATCAACCGGAAATTAAAAAACAAAGACAAAAGTATATACTTAAGTCTCACATGTAGTTAAGTAAAAACTTAGGAAACAACCCAGGTAAATGACTCGAAAGCCCTATTTAATGAATTAATATTAAAAATATTAAAAATATCTAATAAGGCAATACAATACATTGTTGGCTAATAAAGACTTTTGATGTATTGAAGGCTTCTTTGTTTTATTTTCATATATATATATATAAATATATGTAAATATATATATAACCTCTTTCAATGAAAAAATATTGAGGTAAATAAATTTTAAGCGTCCTAATACAGAATTTCCTGTGGTATATGCCGATTACTACGAGAAATACGTGGAACGATGTAGTAAAAGAAAACTGTACAGTGAAAACGTGAGCAGCGGAACATAATTGTTTGTGTGGTTTTGTGCGTGTGTTACGCGTGTGAATATGCATTTGATCGTTCAATGGATAGAGATATTTAAACGATAATCTGTTATTATTTTTAAATTAATGCATGTTTATACATTCTCTTCTACATTGTATATAGTACCTGCATTCCGTTTTTTCTTTTGTACACAAATGGATTTCAATTTCTTGCGGAAATGCTTACTCACTATGAAATACAAAATAAAATGAATACTGTTATTAATAAGAGCTAGTGTGCCCAACACAACATTAAGTACATCAAGATTGGTATCGTCTTCAAATGTAATTTTAAAAGTATATATTGTCACAGGGAATGTTGTTAGCAGAAAGACAACATTTATAGTTATTACAAGGTAAATTGTTATACGGGTTTGTTTCTCAATATTGGGCTGAAAATGTTCACCTAGATTTGGTCGGTTATGCAATTTATATATCATAATGATAGAGCTCGTAATTAAAAAGATTGCTGGCATGAATGAATACATAGTAAATGAAACCAGGAATACATTATTTGTACGTTCTATTGTGTAACCTATTATGGTGTATGCTATAATATCACAAAGAAAAATAATTGTTTCTACTATTAGCACAAGGCCAGAAATTACCCAGTGCATTACTGGTACTTTATTTTATCGACCCCGTAAGGATGAAAGAAAAATAATGCACAATAATATGTATGGAATATATTTTCTTCGACGATAACGTTGCAAAAATGGACAAAATACTACCAACAGTCTTTCTAAAGAAATAGCGACAGTTATCCATGAGGAATATGTAAGACATATTAGAATTAGCATGTTATATATTCGACATTTTAGAAAAGGAACTTCTATTTGATAAGCAAATGCTAGAAATTGTGTACAACTCATCCATATTGTAATTAAATCTGTAAAAAGAAGACATAGAAGATATGGTGCGATATTGGTCTGACGCATTGGTTTCAGACAAAATGTTAAAATGGTTATTAAATTTCCGATAGTACCAAAACATATTTCAATTATGCAACCATACCGTATAAAATTTATCATCCGATTATTTGTCTGATATAATATCTGACTTCCATTGTCCATTGTATTGCAGCTATCCATCATGAGATATGTCAAAAAATCCTTTGCCAAATATCAAATTAATAAATATGCGCACAGCTAATATGAATCAATGTTGTATTTCAGCATGTTAATTCTGGAAACACCCAGTGTACAGGTCATTTATGTCAAACTTTCTTTCTCTCTCTTTATACACATATATATATATGCACTTGATTTCGAGAGACAACTTGTAATATATGAAAATTCTTGGATTGAAATTGAACGTGATGATATGTTAAAATTACCTGTTTGTAAATATTGTTAAGATGCTTACCATAATATAATGAGAAAATCACAATTTATTTCAGTCTTTCGTAAACATTACTACTTCGAAAAAACGAACTCTTCTCAGAGACGAAATGTATCACTTTGTGTTTGACGTAACTTTCAATATTCTGAGTTAAGGTAAATGTATATATCAGAAGAAAATGATATCCAAAAATCTGTATTTACCACAACCGTATATATGACTCGGGCTGCAACATATAATAACGATATTTACTGAAATAGCTATGCAAATTATTTCTGTAAAAGTCATTATCGATGTGGTCATGCAAGTAAATTGTTAATCAATAGATATTAATGAAAAATATCACTGGATTGGTGGAATACATTTCTATCATATTACACGAAACCACAGTTACTATTATAACCTTTATACTTTGTACATTTAAGATATTTCCCGTACACATGGTCATGAACGCATCAAATGAAATTCCGGATGAATTCTGAAATTGTTAGACTACTTTTCTTAAATAATATGCATTGACATTCGTGCTAACATGTAAAGGCCGGATCAGTGGCAGAAGACCAAATTAACACAACAGAATAAAAACAAAGACAATGAATTACAGAAATATTACCGAAACACGCGTCCCAGTAGATCAGTGGTCGCCAGCCTTTCTAAAACCGAGGAACCCTCTAAATATTTTGAATTCTTCACGGAACCTATACAAAACAAAACTTTTCAAAAAAAATAATAAAGTCTTTATTTATTTTAGTGTTTCATGCGCCTGTATGTAATCGAACACAATGGCTTTTCTGCTGCTGCGCCTCATCAGTGTGTTTAGAAAATCAAGGTTCAAAACTAGTTAATGCCAGTCTCATACACTCGTCAATTGCTGACAGTTTATTCCTCTTCTACTGAGTAGATAACAATATCCATAAACAAGGCCTCATAAATCTTATAAATATTTACTAGTATCCATCATACTTTTGCCACACGTTTAGGTAAATGTTTAGTTTCAAACATGTAGTTGAAATAAAATGCCTTAATTTCATGACCATTGTGTAACATTATTATTTCCACGTAAAAGATGATATCTTGACACACAAAGATTGACTTGTTAAATTCTAAGATTGACTTATATAGCTGATCAATGGGAAAATTGCATATTTTTGAACCGAATATTACATGAGATCAACTATTCGAATTTTACATGAGAGCAACTACTACTCAACTACATACTGTATATATAAAGATAGGGGAGGGGTAGATGAGGAGAAAGAGACATACAGATAGAGATAATTGTTTAGTTAGGAAGCATTGGGAACATTTGAATCGGGCGTGTCTCGACACAAATGACCATGATAATATCTAAGAACACTGGGTAAACAGTAGTTAACAAAAGATATTTAATATATATGAATAAAACGGACGTACATTTCATTGTATTTACACACGCGCGCCCACCAACCTATATATATACGCGTTAAACTATTATATTCTTTCCGTGTACTGTGCCGTATGTTTTGTAATTGTGTTTACATTTTACACATATACACCCCCTACCCATATATATATATATATATACATAGAAATTACATGAATCAAAGTTCAGTTTAAATCATTTATTTGCTTACAATTGTTTCCTCCAAACCGAGGTTTGTATTCTTCGGAGCAACTATTTAGTGATTTTTCACATACTTGACCTCCTATTTAGAGTTTAAATATATATAACCATAAAAAGGTTTTATTATATACATAACCATAAATATTATCCTTAATACTATATATATATATATATATATATATATAAATATATATATATATATATATATATATATATATATATATATATATGTGTGTGTCTAGGAGGTGAGTTTTATTGTAGTACAATAAATCAATGCAGATATCGCATAAGAAGCACTCTACAATTTGTAGGACTGGAGTATACATAACATATAAGATCAAAATATGGTTAAATGAGTTCCATGTATTTTATTATGCGCATTTCAAAAGGTTGATTTAAAACTGCACTATCCACAAGTGTTTTTTAACCTTCATATCATGTCCTCCTATTTTATCTGATGAAAACACAAATGTTATTGCATGATGATATTTGAGTTTGAAATGCGCATAATAAAATACATGGAACTCATTTAACCATCTTTTGATCTTATATATTCTCTCTCTGTCTCTCTCTCTCTCTCTCTCTCTCTCTCTCTATATATATATATATATATATATATATATATATATATATATATATATATATATATATATATATATATATATGAATGATAAAGCAGTGCAGAGATTATCAACAAAGAAAATGAAATAAATAAATATAAGGTAATCAGTCGTATGCAATGTACACAGATTAATACTCATAAGTGTCAATTGATAAAAGCAGTCCCTCTAAGTGAGAGTAATTGTAAACATGCACACCTAATATTTTATTAGGTGTGTTCATTAAAAGTATATGATGGATAAAGGAAATGCGTGATTCTGAAATAACTTCTGTTGTAACTCACTCAACTTATTTAACTATTACTTATGGGTGTCTGCATTATGCTGAACCTGTTAATAAATGTATACAGGGGCCAGTCGTCTAAGAAACAATACCACGCGTTCGGCCCAATATATATATATATATATATATATATGAACAATTATGACCCCGACGGCAGAGCTCAACCCGTTTCGACGGCTATTTCTGGACTACTATTTAGTCCAGAAATTGCCTCGGCAGGATTTTAACACAGACGGTAATAGGTCGTAACTCTATGATGCAAAGCATAGCGTCCGACCCTCTACCGTTACTGCCAACCCAACGCGCTTAATGATAACGATGTTGTTTTGGTTTTCTACATATTTAAAACAATTGTGATATAGATGTTATTGATATAGATTTTATTGCAAATGGTATATAAGGCCCCGCTATCAGTAAGTATGGCTCAAATATAAAATTTTGTATTAAGCATTTTATATTCAAAAAGAAAATGATTAGGAGTAAACCACTATGCGTACAGTAAACACAACAGGCACATAACTGAACATTTCACCAACACCCCACCAGCATCCCATGCATAATAATAATTATTATTATTTTATCTCAAGATTTCTCAGAATGTTTAGTTAAAAATATTAAGGATGATTGTCAATATGTTTATTAAATATAAGTAACAAACCACAAAACTAATGAACGGAACCTAGACAAAATAATAAATAACAAAATTCATCAAATAAAGACAACGTTGTAATTGTCTATAAAATTAAGTCGAGACAAACAGACAACAACAACGCCATAACTTCAGAAACACAACCCCAACTCTACCACCACTACCACTCCATAATTGCCACTATCACTACTACCCCACAAGCTTCTGTTAACTTAAGAAAATATAACATACAATTTGCTGAGAACGAGAGGGAAGTAACACTAGACAAGAGGAGAAAGGAAGAAGCTTCAAAATGTTATCAAAACTTACAAAGTGACCCTGTTAAAATGAAAGTTTGAACATCTCGATATTAACAGCTACAATTGCACACATATACCCCCCCCCCTCCACCACACACACACAAGAGAACTCCGCATCCCCCCTCCGGAAATATTATTTTAAATATACGCAACTGTACGTTAAAACTTTTACTAATTGAGTTCAGAGTTAAATTCAGAATCGCTATTCCTCGTTAAAATATGGGTTTATCGCTATTCTTCTTTAAAATATAACGTTTATTTAGTTAATCAGTATTAATTACGTATTAATTATGAATTTGATGAGGATATGTTGCTGAATTCTAACAAATATTTTGTTGTAAGGATGTGTAATCCCTTGTTTAAATCATTAAGATATCGTTTCAAAATTGTAATTTATATTACCGAACTAAATAAATTAAGTACACCAACCGAAAGTGTTGAGTTATTGTGTTTTTGTGAAGAATGAACACATATTTTATAGTATTTCGTTCTATATACAGATTCCTTAAATATAGCAATCAATGCTAGTTTATTTGAGGTATGTTCATTTACTGAATTGATATCACTGATATTTGCATTACAATGATTTAATTAGCAACTATTGACATTTGAGATAGTGACTCCCATATAACCCCAATGACATACCATTTGAATCTTCAATGACAATTGAGGTATTTGATATTATTGATAATGAAGAATCGCGACAGGAATTGATGATGATGAGAACGATTTTATTATGTATAACGACGCTGATTAGGATGAGAGTGAAAACTATGATGATGGTTGTAATAATGATGAAGATGTTGCTGCTGTTTCTGCAGTTATCAATTGATGATACACAGTATAAAGGAAGGAATTTACGTTCACTCCTTCATACATTATATATTCTTGAATTTTTAATAAGATACTTGCCTGTAACAGCTCATCACATTGATGTGTTCGTTCACAGATTTAGAAATACTCAGTCTCTGAAGAACACTTAAAAGGCCGAAAGTTGAGACTCTCTATATAAAATTATAACGACTGATGATATATTGAAGCAGAAAACGACATGTACTGTCACTCACCTTAAGGAATGATTCTTCACCGACCTGTGGCCCCTGCCCTGAGGCACTTTAACCCATCACAAACATTAACAGAAGATGACTGCTTGAAAAGCTGTTTAGCGTTGAATTTTACGAATCACATAATGGGATACAGTCAATATAAATGGTGGTGGTGGCGTGGGGTGCTTATGAATGTATATCCTATAACATTACATATGTAATAATAGGGTGAAGACCCTTTTATATATATACATATATATATGTATATTATTTAGGATTGTTGGTTCACCACTGGATAGAACTGGTCCTTCCGTATGGTCAACTTCGATGTAACATTATGGAGAGCACTCACCATAATGCAACTCACCCGTTTTCGTTTGTGTAGTTGGTGGATTTAGTACTCGCACCACCAACTACACAAACGAAGACGGGTGAGTTGCATCATGGTGAGTTCTCTCCGTAATGTTACATCGAATTTGACCATACGGAAGGACCAGTTCTATACACTGGTGAACCAACAATCCTAAATAATATACATATATATATAATCCTTGAAAGGTTTATTATACTATGATCATTTCAATGACCGGGTACAGTATGAATGCGGTTACATCATCAGGTATTAAAAATACAACAAAGGAATATAACAGATAAAATCCATGGGACTCAAAATCAGAGACAAGAGGACGACTGACTATTTAACAGCTTCTACCTCGGTCGGCCGCCCTCAAATGTTTATTATTAAGTTTATTTATGACAATCTGGTGAGAAGGGTGCAAGCTTATAATGTGCTACTCCCTGCCCGTCAAAGAGAAATGTCAGCGTTGAGGTCATGCTTCAATCAAGCTGATCATGCGTATTAGAAAGTTCCGCGAAAAATGTTTTTTCAAAGAACATATATCTTCAACAAAGACATATATAGTGGGCGTCTGTATGGTATAATGTGTGGAGAGAAATTTCAGTTAACGATTAGAAAGTTTAAACTTATGTCTAGAGTTATAGGATGCAATTAGAAAAATACTTCTCAGTTTAAAAATTATTATTACTTGTCGATCAGCTTCATGTTAGTTAGATTTTCAATAAGAGTCTAGGTAGGTGATAATTTTGAGAGCGGAGTTACTCAGTGTATTGGATAACGGAAAATCCTCAATATGCTGACCGTGATGGTAGTGTTGTTAATGCTTTTGTTGTTAACGATGCTGATGTTGATAATGATATTGACGATATTTCTAATGGAATCTTCATATTTTGTTTACAAGCATGATAATGTAAAGTGTTCTGCTGTACATCATTAGTATTTCTTGATTTATTGATGTTTTATGAGTAGAATATTTAATATCAAATTTGTAGAGAATTATCAGTATCCGGAAAATACATGGTAGAGAGAACACGTTCCTTGACACTCTATGTAAAATTCCTACATACGAGAAAGGAGACAACATTGTAAATGTACATTATAAATGTTATTGCTCGACGAAGATATTTCCTGGTATCAACAACTGATATGTACTATGTACGCACAAACATATATGAATATATATATATATATATATATATATATATATATATATATATATATATATATATATATATATATAAATATATATATATACATGATGGTTGCCCCCTCGTTATCGAGTATGGCCATTGCACGAGAAGAAAAAAAAAAAAAATAAAATAAAATAAAATAAAATAAAAAAATAATAATAATAAATAAATTTAATAAAAAAAGAAAAGAAATATATATATATATATATATATACATACATACATACATACACACATACATACACATACACTCACATATACACACACATAGATTAATAACAATAATAATAATAATAATAATAATAATAATAATAATAGCAATAATAATAATAACGACAACAACAATAATATTATACATATTCATATATATATACACACACACACGCACGCACATAAGCATATCTACACACACGCACACACACACACACACGATAGCAACTAACAGTGCTGCTATCGAATGTGGCTTTTTAGCCCAGCCAATGATCTAAAATGTCTTGCACAGAGTCGGCAACCAAAACATTCACTGGGAATAGTCGGCTGTGGTTGGAGTTCGTGTACTTCTGCATGTCGCTTTAGCCCTCCTGCTGATTTACATTCTCTACCACATGTTTGGAAAGCATGATGAGTAGCATCTCCAACAGCAGCCTGAGGAATTGAAGCAACGCATTGTAGCAAAGAGTGCCAAAATCAGGCGATACGAGAACAGAGTCAGTCAGTATAAACAGAACCGCATGTTCGACAACAACCAGAAGATGTTGTTTGGACAGCTTGAGGGGAAAGAAAGAGGCAACGACTTGATCCCTGGGGCGGAACAAGCTAAAACATTCTGGAGAGGAATATGGGAGCAGGATGTTAGACACAATGCCCAGGCAGGGTGGATTGAGACAGTACAGAGGGAGATCGGTGAGCAGGCACAGCAACAGACTGATTTGAGTATCACAGTTGAAACTCTTAAGGGGCAAGCCTAAAAACTAACCAACTGGAAATCACCAGGCCCAGATGGTGTGCAGGGGTATTGGATTAAACATTTAACATCCCTCCAGCCGAAGCTGACGGCCATGTTCAATGACTGCTTGGTGTCGGGTGAGGTGCCAGAGTGGTTGACAAAAGGTACCACAGTTCTGATAATGAAAGACCGAATCAAGGGTAATGATGTTACCAACTATAGACCTATCACATGTCTGCCCGTAATGTGGAAACTGTTGACGAGCATTGTGTCTGAGGAAATCTACCATCACCTCCACACAAACAACTTGTTGCCGGACGAACAGAAAGGATGCCGAAAGAAGTCACGTGGTACAAAGGACCAGTTGCTTATTGATAAGATGGTAATGGGGAATTGCAGGAGGAGACACACTGATCTTGCCATGGGATGGATAGACTACAGAAAGGCATTTGACATGGTGCCTCATTCCTGGATCACCAAAAGCCTGGAGATCTTCAGGGTGGCAGATAACATCAGACAGTTGCTGGGCAGGAGTATGGGGTCCTGGGAGACAGAGTTGACATCAACTGGAGTATCCTTGGGAAGCGTGAAGATCAAGAGAGGTATCTTCCAGGGAGATAGCCTGTCCCCTCTGTTGTTTGTCCTTGCCCTGATGCCCTTGACCATTATGCTGCAAAAAGTGAGAGCAGGATACAAGTTGGGAAGGGGAGAGCTTACCATCAATCACCTCCTCTTCATGGACGATCTTAAGCTCTTCGGGAAAAGTGAGAAGGAGTTGGATGTGCTTGTTGACACTGTCCGTATTTTCAGCAGTGATATATGTATGCAGTTTGGTATTGGTAAATGTGGAGTCATTGTGATGAGGAGGGGTAGGTTGAGCAGAAGTAACGGGATCCAGATACCAACAGGTGAGATGATAAAGGAAATTGACTCTGAGGAAAGATACAAGTATTTGGGCGTTCTGGAGGCTGATGGCATAAAGAACAAAAAAATGAAGGAATTGTTAAGAACTGAATACATTCGGAGAGTAAGGAGCGTATTGAAGTCACATCTGAACAGCAGAAATGCCATAAGCGCAGTAAATTCCCGAGCTGTGTCTATTATTAGGTACAGTGCGGGAATTCTGAGATGGAATGTTGCTGAACAAAAAGAAATGGATAGGAAGACTAGGAAGCTATTGACTATCTACAACATGTTCCACAAGAGGAGTGATGTCGATAGACTCTACCTAAGGAGATCTGAGGGTGGAAGAGGTCTTATCAGCATAGAGGACTGTGTTCAGATGGAGAAAAACAACCTATACAAATACGTGACCTATAGTAAGGAGCCAATGCTCAGAGCTGTACTGAAGGAGGGGACAGTAGGCCAGGGGATACCCAAGGAGGAAATAACATCAAGGAGGAAGAGCAGCCTTAAGGGAAAATCCCTTCATAGTACCTTCTTTGAGAAAACTGAATTTAGAGATCCACAGACATGGAACTGGTTGAGAAGAGGAGACCTCAAAAAGGCTACAGAAGGAATGCTAATGGCTGCGCAGGAGCAGGCCCTCAAAACGAAGTGGTTGAAGCACCATATCTACAAGGAGGAGGCTAGCCCACTGTGCAGGATCTGTGGAGAGAGAGAGGAGACTGTGGCTCACATTGTGTCCGAGTGTAAACACCTAGCCCAGACCCACTATAAGGGCTGGAGACACGATGTGATGGGCAGGGTGATCCACTGGCACCTGTGCAAAGTAAACAATCTACCACATTCTGAGAAATGGTATGAGCATAGGCCAGAGGCGGTGATGGAGAACAGTCAGGTGAAGGTGCTGTGGGATTTTAGGATACAGACGGACAAAAAACTGGAACACAATAGACCTGACCTGGTGGTTGTGGACAAAGAAAAAAGATCGTGCCTGATTGTGGATGTGGCCTGCCCGTTCGACACGAGAGTGCAAGAGAAGGAGAGGGAGAAAATTAACCGATACCAGGACCTAAAGTGGGAGGTGAAAAGGATTTGGAACTGCCATGAAGTCAAAGTGATCCCGATTGTCATAGGCGCACTGGGGACTATCTCCAAAGGTTTCCAGGGATGGTTAAAGAAAATCGGCCCCTTCACGCTTTTTGGAACGCTTCAAAAGGCATGCTTGCTTGGAACGGCAAGAACCCTCCGATACGTCCTGAATATCTGAGGCTGCAGGTAGTGGCTTGATATTCAATCCAACGGACTTTCCAGTTAACCAACATCAATGACTGAGATTCAAGGAATAACGACAACAACAATAATATTATACATATTCATATATATATACACACACACGCACGCACATAAGCATATCTACACACACGCACACACACACACACACGATAGCAACTAACAGTGCTGCTATCGAATGTGGCTTTTTAGCCCAGCCAATGATCTAAAATGTCTTGCACAGAGTCGGCAACCAAAACATTCACTGGGAATAGTCGGCTGTGGTTGGAGTTCGTGTACTTCTGCATGTCGCTTTAGCCCTCCTGCTGATTTACATTCTCTACCACATGTTTGGAAAGCATGATGAGTAGCATCTCCAACATCAGCCTGGTAGTCAACCACTGGTCTTACTTTATGACTGCGAAGATGACTTTCGAGTCCAGCTTTGCTTAGGCAGAGTCTCGCACAGACGCTGCATGTCAGCACCATAGGAGGACCCTCGCCGTCTGGAAGTGCAACATCAATGCCCTTCCTCACGTCCCGCTTTACTTTCTCGTGTGCGATTCGAGATGCCTCAAAGGCAACTTTTCCCTCATATACAGTCTTTCTCCATTTATTACGATCAGCAGCAATATTTTGCCATGTATCAGCAGAGATGTTAGCGTCTTTCAGAGAGGCTTTCAAGGAATCATTATACCTCTTCTGGGGTTTATGTGGCGGTCGTTTTCCTTTAACCAACTCTCCATAGAAGAGTTGTTTTGGTATTCTAGAATCCTTCATCCTGGCAAGGTGACCACTCCAACGGAGTCGTTGCTTAAGCACAAGAGCTTCTATACTGTCACACAGAGCTTTCCAAAATCTCGACATCACTGATGTGGTCCCTCCAGTGAACGCCATGGATCCGTGTGAGACACATCTGATGGAAACGCTCCAATTGCTTAAGGTGGCGTCGATATGTGACCCAGGTCTCGCAGGCATAAAGAAGACAAGAGAGTACACATACCCTGTACACCTTTACCTTTGTCCTCCTGCATATGTCTCGCCGACCCCAGAGTCGCCTTTCTAGCTTTCCGAAAGCATCACTTGCTTTTCTAATCCTAAGTGAGATTTCACTGTCAGGGTTGCCGTATCGATTGACAGTGCTTCCCAGGTAGACAATCTGATCAACCACTCCAAGTCGTTTGCCATACACATAGATGTTTGGTTCAGTGTACTGCTTACTAGGGGCAGCTTGGTACATGACGACGATTTTCTTGAGACTGACAGTCAAACCTAGGGCAGTGCAAGCGTCAGAAAATGCATTCAGAATGTGCTGCATATCACT
Organism: Eledone cirrhosa; assembly: GCA_964016885.1. Taxonomy (NCBI): domain Eukaryota; kingdom Metazoa; phylum Mollusca; class Cephalopoda; order Octopoda; family Eledonidae; genus Eledone; species Eledone cirrhosa. The sequence goes on from OZ024746.1 coordinate 36,473,416, forward strand.
CTCTGTGTGCGCTACAAGATCGCAATGATCTGCATACAAGAGGTATCTTATGACTGATGTAAATAGTTTTGTCTTCGCAGCAAAGCGCCGGATGTTAAATATACTGCCTGAGGTTCGATATCGGATGTAAACACCATGCTCGCAATTCCTGAATGCAATACAGAAAACCATTGCAAAGTATATGGCAAACAGGGTCGGTGCTGGACTATCCCCCTGTTTCACTCCATTTTTTACTGTGATAGGCTCCGACAGGTTACCTCCGACATTAATTCAAGCCTTCATGTCGTCATAGAAAGACCTAACTAAAGCAAGGAACGTATCAGGGCAACCAAGTTTCTGGAGAACCTTCCATAATGCATCTCTGTTGACAGTATCGAAAGCCTTTGTCAGATCGACAAAAACCTGATACAGATCCAAGCCTTGTTCAATGCACTTCTCCTAGAGCTGTCTAGCTGAGAAGATCATATCAGTAGTGCCGTGTCCAGCACGAAAACCAGATTGACTTTCAGGAAGGACACAATCTGCAATGTGTGTCAGCAGACGGTCCAGAAGCACCCTACATAAAACATTCCCTACGACAGAAAGCAATGATATACCTCTGTAGTTCCCACAATCATTCCTGTTACCCTTTCCCTTGTACAAGACCACCATTACTGCATCTCTCCAGTCCTCAGGCACGGATTCGTTAGCCCATATCCTTCCAAACAAAGAGTGAAGATGTTGCAGGAGTCTCTCACCACCATATTGTAGGAGCGCAGCATGTATGCCATCCATACCTGGAGATCTTCCACTGTTCAGCTTCGAAATAGCCACTGCAACCTCCACAAGCGTCGGAGGTTCTGCGAGAGCTACTTTCACAGGACTTTCCGGAATGAGATTGAGGAAATCTTCACTGATGACAGACGGCTGATTCAAAAGATCATCAAAGTGCTCTCGCCACCTTCGTAGAATTCCCTGTGAGTCACGAAGAAGTTCTTTGCCATCCTTGCTGCGAATCGGTGTCACCAGAGAAGAAGACGGTCCATAAACCTCACGCAAGAGACTGTACAACAGCTTTGTGTTATTGCAATCAGACGCAGTTTGTATCTCACCAGCCTTCTCACTCCACCACTGATTCTTCATCTGAGAAAGACTCCGCCTAACACGTGATTTTACATCCCTGAGCACCTCATGCAATGTATTCCTCTCCTGTGGTTTTGCCGTCAAGTAGCGTGACAGAGCACGCCTCTTATCAGCCAACAAGTCTTCTATATGTACATCATTCTCATTAAACCAGTCCTGATGTTTTCTCTGCACCAATCCCAGAACACGTCTGCCTACATCATAAACCGACTTTTTATGGGTCGGCCAATCCTCACCAAGATCTGCAGCCTGCATCTCTTCTTCCAATGTCCTCTTCACATTGTTATCCTTAAGACGAGCAGCATTCAATCTTTTGGGCAGGGTAACACCAGGAGCCCGGATTTTACGTTTGGTGATTAGATTCACTTTTGCGCGTACCAGGCGGTGGTCCGTCCAGCACTCAGCTCCACGAAGAACACGAACACACTGCCTCATCCTGTCTGTCGCGCATCCTGACTAGGACGTAGTCCAAAAGATGCCATTCCTTAGATGCAGTATGCATCCATGTGGTCTTGAATTTGTTCTTTCGTTGGAACATGGTGTTGGTAACACACAGATCCAGCTCCTCACACATCTGCAGCAAGAGCATACCATTGCTGTTACACTTTCCCACTCCATGCCTTCCGATTACATTCCATGTGTTAAAATCCCAACCCACTCTAGCATTAAAGTCACCAAGCACGATGACTTTGTCTGCCTGAGGGATATTTCGTAGAACACCTTTCAAGGCATGGTAAAAAAACACTTTTTTCTTCATCGACAGAATTCATAGTTGGAGCATACACACTCACCAGGGTAGCATATCTTCCCTTGTCCAGCGGAACTCTCATGGACATAAGACACTCACTAATCCCTACTGGGAATTTATTCACAAGTACAGTCTTAACAGCAAATCCTACCGCAGCCTCTCTTCTGGTTTCTTCATCACTTCCTTTCAAGAAGAAAGTATATTCTCCACAAAATTCCGTAAGATGACCATCTCCAGCTAACCTCGTCTCAGATAAAGCCACGATGTCAAGATCGTAACGTCGAAGCTCCTTTGTCCTTCGTTCAGGACGCTCCAAAGAATCCCTGTCAAGAAGCGTCCGTACGTTCCAGCAGCCAAGACTAAATGCCCTGTTTGGCTCTATTACAATGGCACGATGACGGCCGCTCCAGGTTGTGATAACTTGAGGCCCCTTTTTTGTTCCAGAACCTAAATTGGCAATTATCTCGTTTACATTGTTCTGGAACATCATTGAATTTGAAAAAAAAAAAAAAAAAAAAAAAAGTGATAATAATAATAATAGTACACTATTAATAATTATTAATGCACTCGTGCAATGCCTGTGCGTGACGAATATTTTTAAAGTGGGGAAAGACTGTGCACTGAGCCAATCCCACTCTCTGAGCGACAGTAGCTATAACCCGAAAAGAAGAAAAGATCAACATCATCGGTAACTACTGAGCAGCAGGTTTTATATCGGAGTTAACCCAGTTTCCTGAGATGCCTTCTCCTAGAAGAATGCCCTGACAAGGGCTAGGGGTTCTTTACACCCAGTGGTTTAACTGCGCGATCGTGCATCCAGCCCGATTATTTCTATGTCCCCGCGCAAAAAAAAAAAAAAAAAAATTCACTTATTGACACTTATACGTACGACATACACACACACGCATACATATGCGCGCACACAGCAACACATACATACAAACAAACACACACACACGATACTCTACTCACTTACACGCACACACACACACATATATATATATATATATTACCGTCATTACTGATACAAGATTACAAGATTATGTCAACTGTTGACTTTCAAGAGTTGGTATAGTTGAAGCCGATCGTATTACAGTTCAGTATTATTATAATTGCTTCACAGCATAGAGTTATGGCTCTCCACGCTCCGAGCTCAAATCCCGCCGAGATCAACCTTGCCCTTCATCCCCACGGAGTCAACAAAAGAGAGTACCAGTGGTGCGCTGGAACAGGCGCTGGATCCGTGACAAAAGCAGAAAAATTATTATTAAAGTTGTTTTCTTAAGGCCCGGTCGCTGGTGATGGTAATGGCGGCGGCGGTGGCGGTGGTGGTGGCAGTTGATGTTGTTGTTGTGTTGTGTGCGTGCGCGTGTGCGTGTGCGTGTGCGTGTGCGTGTGTGCGTGTGTGTGTGTGTGTGTGTTTGTGTGTTTTGTTATTTTGAGTTTTTTTGGGGGTTTTTTCCTTCCCTTTTCTTTTCTTTTGTTTTCCCTTCCTTTTTTATGTTTTGATGCCGCTGTTGTTGTTGTAAATGTTCATGTCAGTTCATTCTGAAGCTGTTGTTGCTGTAAACATTAGTGCCGGTGTTGTTGTTGTTGTAGATGTTGGGGTTGAAATTTGGTCGTTTGACTGAGTGATGTATATACACACATATACATACACACACACATATATATATATATATATACACATTCAACAGAGAGTAGGGTGTTTGACAACAAGTCGATGACTTTAGTCTAGATAGGGTATGGTATGGTAATGTCTTGTGATGGTGGGGAGAGAGTGTAGACGTTTTTGTGGTAGTTGGGACAGTGAGATGTATCTAGTTCATTTGACCGTTTTCTTCTCTTTGCAAAATTTGAATTTTAGCCGTGTTATATTGAGATGTAAGTAAATGTAAAATGTAAGACATAAATAAGGATTGCTCTGCTAAAATATACTAAAATATTTGTG
>OZ024746.1:36489736-36492236 GCA_964016885.1 Eledone cirrhosa
GGGGCAGGTCCCATTTATGTCATTATTTACCATTTTTTCCCATTTGGTTCTGGCTCCTTTATACACTCTGATTCTATCTCTCTGATTGTAGCCAGAGAACTGCATACGGTGGATGAAGTGTTGTATGTGTCTCTCTAGTTCTTCGGGGTTGCACATGCGGGACACATTTCTCATCACCCGTACCAAATCCGCAATCAGTATGTTAATTTTGGTATGGTCCGAAATGGCCGAGTTTCGGTGGATCAGATGTTTGGAAGTCATGGGTTTGGCATAATGGGAATGGAGGATTTGTTTTTGGTTGTTAATTGTATCTAACCAGAGCTCTGTGTCTAGTACAGGTAATCGATGGTTGGGGTGTCTACTTGGGTAGTCTATAGTAACTCTAATGCTCTGGTGGATGGAGTTTGCTATTTGCTGGATGCTTTCCATTGTGTTTTTCTCTAGTTCCTGGCTGTTCTTTAGTGGGGGTGTCTTAACTACGATGTTTATATCATCTACGTAGCGGGAGTACATTATCAGGGTTAAGCTGTCTTCTAATTGTTCATTAAGTTTTTGTTTAAGTCTACTGTCCCACCATACCATGAATAAGTTAGCTATGTCGCCTGCAATGCTAACACCAATGGCTGCTCCTTCCTCTTGGGCATATGTTTTACCATTAAATTTGAACATATGTTCCGTAAGGGTTAATTTTATGCTGGCCCCTACCGCATGTGCAATCATTTTCTTCAGTTCATCGTGGTTTTCGGGTGTCCGTATGGCTCTGGTCCACCCGTTCCATCTATCTGTGTGGGTTTTCTTGGCCATTGAGGTAATGGTAGGTGGTCTGCCTCTTGCTGGTCTTGTAGGGCACAGGTTGCTAAGGTCATAAGTGTCTAGGTAACTATTACTATGGGTAAGCTTAAGTAGAAGTCCCAGCTCACTGGTATCAATCCCACGGAACTCAACCTTGCTCTCGCTGATCATTTCGACGCATTTCTCCACAGCAAAATCCACGTCAATAGATGGATACAGGGACACAACATCCAAACTGCCTATTATGCAGTTTGTTAGGTCCCCAGATCGGTTACCCGCGCCGATTCTGCTGAGGAGGTCCTCCGTGCTGTCACACACATCTGGGGACATCTCAATGATGGGGCGTATGATCAGGGAGAGGAAGTAGGACAGTCTGTAGTTACTAGCAATGTTAGCCCCACAGACTGGCCGTGTTGGTGGTCCCGCGACAGGGTCCCAGCCCGTTTTATGGTCTTTTCGAAGCCCATACAACGCCGGCACGTCATTGTTCCAGGCCTGGAAGTTGTTGGCAGTCCTTTTGTTGGGCTGCATTATATTTGTCCACATCACCATATGGGCATTGAGGGTTTTTTCTCTATCCTCATGCTCCTGTGGTGTTACCTCTCTTGTGTTAGTGATGTGGGGTTGGGTTTGCATTGCCTGGATGTAGTTTGGCAGGCTGTCAACCGACATTCTGCCAGACTTGTCTGTTGGAAAGCATGCTATCTCTCCATTACGCGAGCGCTGCATGAGCTTACGCAAGCCATTTGCAGATTCTTCTCCCAGTTGCTGGGCCTCTATTCTATTATGCTTTTTTCTATACTGTTCTATAATATTTCTAAGTTCGGATTTAGCTATACTAAATTGTGCTTCTGTTTGTTCATCGACCTGCGATGGCAACTGCGTGCGTTTGTTAAATGGCAAAGTCGTGGCGTGGACTCGTCGTAGGTCGAATGATTTATCGGAGGGGTTATAAAACGGAGAGTTCCAGGCTGCTGCTTTATGTGTACTAGTGCTATTGTTATTGTTGGTTGTGTTGTTTCTATTCGTTGTGTTGTTTCTATTTCCACCAACAGCAGCAGCCTCAGCTTCATGGTTGTTTCTATGTCTCTCATAATTACTCCTGTCTCTTTCCACTGGCTCAATGTTGTTATCTACCCTATTTTGTGTGTCTGTGTGTTCGTCTTGGTTATTTTCTTTGTCCTTAGTCTCCCTTTTCCTTTTAATCCTATTACTTTCTCTTATTTCTCTGATTTCTGTGCTACTGTCATTACTTGTTTTCTGTGTCTGTGTGTTTGTTAAGATTGTGGTGGTGGTGGGAGGCATTGAATGCGTGTGTGTTGTTGTTGTTGATGTGTGTTGTTGTTGTCTCCGTGTGTGTGTGTGTTATCGTTGTTGTGTGTGTTGTTATTGTTGTTTGTGTTTGCGTGTCTGTTGTTGTTGTATCTGGGTATGTTGCTATTGTTGTTGTTGTTGATGTGTGTGTTGTTATTGTTGTCTCCGTGTGTGTTGTTATTGTTGTTTGTGTCTGCGTGTCTATTGTATCTGGGTATGTTGCTATTGTTGTTGTTGTATCTGGGTATGTTGCTATTGTTGTTGTTGTTGTTTGTGTCTCTGTGTCTGTTGTTGTTGGGATGTGTGTTGTATATGTGTGTGCGTATATTGTTGCTTTTGTTTTTGTTTTTGATGCTCCAGCGTAGTTTCGTAAATGATTTTTCTATTTCTGACA
>OZ024746.1:36502436-36514936 GCA_964016885.1 Eledone cirrhosa
AAACCACAGAATGATCAATAGTTTCTCCGGAGCAAAATCGTGATGGAAATCCAGCTCCCACTGATCTGTAGCTGGGGAGTTCTGGACTAAAAGCACAGTTAATGCTTCATTTTAGCTGCACAAACCAGTGTCTCATCACGCGCAAATTTCAAGCCGATGTGATCAGAAATAGAATTGAACAACAGTGTTGATTCTTTGATGATAATGTTGAGTTGATTAGCCACCTGGATTCAGGTTGCAATGTCTTATTTGTCCAGGAATATAAAACGATAAATGATAGAGTGGCGCCCTATTTAATATGGTAATGTGCACGAATATGGCCAGCTTTTCCATATTCAAATAATCAACAAATAATTAACGCTCTAAATGTCTGAATACTATAAATGTAATCTGAGTTTTTCCATTATAAATAAGCTTTTAAGCCATGTTAGTAGAATGAGCATCTCATTATTGCTCTTGTGTTGACATATAAGCAGAACTGCAGGCACTAATATTTCTGGCCTATTAGCCTACATCCGTGCAGTTTACTGCTCACCTGACAACTGCCAGGTGCTTTGAAGGATGGCCTTAAAAAAAGCAGATTAAGTAAATATTTTGCACATCCCACAGATTAACTTGTTACTAGTGAAAAAGACTTTGTAGGATCATTCACCCATTTTGGTTCTGTCGATAGTAAAATTTGGTGCAAACATGAGCCAGCCCTGTCAGAAGACCTGTTTTTCTATTAAGAGATTTCTAACTCTTGAATTGAGCTAGTGACTGCCAAGCATTACCCCAGTATTTTAGGTGCAAGTACACACTGACAAACAAAACCATGCATCCACATATACATTACATTTTTTCCAGTTTTACACAAACACACAAACACTATATATGTATATTGAATGAAAACAGTTTAAAGACAAAACATTAAAATGTCTAAAGATGAAACAAGAAATAACATTTAAATAAATAAAAGGCATGTATTGAAATACATACGTATGTACACAAACTAAATTTCCTGTGGTATATGCCGATTACTACGAGAAATACGTTGAACGATGTAGTAAAAGAAAACTGTACAGAGAAAACGTGAGCAGCAGAACATAATTGTTTGTGTGGTTTTGTGCGTGTGTTACGCGTGTGAATATGCATTTGATCGTTCAATGAATAGAGATATTTAAACGATAAACTTATTATTTTAAAAATAATGCATGTTTATACATTCTCTTCTACATTGTATATATTACCTGCATTCCGTTTTTTCTTATGTACACAAATGGATTTCAAATTCTCGCGGAAATGCTTACTCACTATGAAATACAAAATAAAATTAATACTGTTATTAATAAGAGCTAGTGTGCCCAACACAGCAGTACGTAAATCAACATTGGTATCGTCTTCAAATGTAATTTTAAATGTATATATTGTCACAGGGAATGTTGTTAGCAGAAAGACAACATTTATAGTTATTACAAGGTAAATTGTTATACGGGTTTGTTTCTCAATATTGGTCTGAAAATGTTCACCTAGATTTGGTCGGTTATGCAATTTATATATCATAATGATAGAGCTCGTAATTAAAAAGATTGCTGGTATGAATGAATACATAGTAAATGAAACCCGGAATACATTATTTGTACGTTCTATTGTGTAACCTATTATGGTGTATGCTATAATATCACAAAGAAAAATAATGCACAATAATATGTATGGAATATATTTTCTTCGACGATAACGTTGCGAAAATGGGCAAAATACTACCCATAGTCTTTCTAAAGAAATAGCGACAGTTATCCATGAGGAATATGTAAGAAATATTAGAGCGATGATGTCATATATTCGACATTTTAGAAAAGGAACATCTATTTGATAAGCAAATGCTAGAAATTGTGTACAAGTAATCCATATTGTAATTAAATCTGTAAAAAGAAGACATAGAAGATATGGTGCGATATTGGTCTGACGCATTTTTTTCAGACAAAATGTTAAAATGGTTATTAAATTTCCGATAGTACCAAAACATATTTCAATTATGCAACCATAGCGTATAAAATGTATCATCAGATTATTTGCCTGGTTTAATATCTGACTTCCATTGTCCATTTTATTGCAGCTATCCATCATGAGATATGTCAAAAAATCCTTTGCCAAATATCAAATTAGTAAATATGCGCTCAGCTAATATGAATCAATGTTGTATTTCAGCAGGATAATTCTGGAAACACCCAGTGTACAGGTCATTTATGTCAAAATTTATTTCTCTCTCTCTATACACATATATATATATATATATATGCACTTGATTCCGAGAGACAACTTGTAATATATGAACATCCTTGGATTGAATTTGATCGTGATAATATGTTAAAATTATCTGTTTGTAAATATTGTTAAGATGCTTACCATAATATAATGAGCAAATCACAATTTATTTCAGTCTTTCGTAAACATTACTACTTCGAAAAAAACGAACTCTTCTCAGAGACGAAATGTATCAATTTGAGTTTGACGTAACTTTCAATATTCTGAGTTAAGGTAAATGTATATATCAGAAGAAAATGATATCCAAAAATCTGTATTTACCACAACCGTATATATGACTCGGGCTGCTACATATAATAACGATATTTACTGAAACAGCTATGCAAATTATTTCTGTAAAAGTCATTATCGATGAGGTCATGCAAGTAAATTGTTAATCAATAGATATTAATGAAAAATATCACTGGATTGGTGGAACACATTTCTATCATATTACACGAAACCACGGTTACTATTATAACCGTTATACTTTGTACATTTAAGATATTTCCCGTACACATGGTCATGAACGCATCAAATGAAATTCCGGATGAATTCTGAAATTGATAGACTATTTTACTTAAATAATATGCGTTGACATTCTTGCTAACATTTAAAGGCCGGATCAAATTAACACAACAGAATAAAAACAAAGACAATGAATTACAGAAATATTACCGAAACACGCGTCCCAGTAGATCAGTGGTCGCCAGCCTTTCTAAAACCGAGGAACCCTCTAAATATTTTGAATTCTTCACGGAACCTATACAAAACAAAACTTTTCAAAAAAAATAATAAAGTATTTATTTATTTTAGTGTTTCATGCGTCTGTATGTAATCGAAAACAATGGCTTTTCTGCAGCTGCGCCTCATCTTTGAGTTTAGAAAACCGAGGTTCAACACTAGTTAATGCCAGTCTCATACACTCGTCAATTGCTGACAGTTTATTCCTCTTCTACTGAGTAGATAACAATATCCATAAACAAGGCCTCATAAATCTTATAAATATTTATAATATCCATCATACTTTTGCCGCACGTTTAGGTAAACGTTTAGTTTCAAATATGTAGTTGAAATAAAATGCCTTAATTTCATGACCATTGTGTAACATTGTTATTTCCACGTAAAAGATGATACCTTGACACACAAAGATTCACTTGTTAAATTCTAAGATTGACTTGTATAGGTGATCAATGGGAAAATTGCATATTTTTGGACCGAATATTACATGAGATCAACTTGTCGAATTTACATGAGAGCAACTACTACTCAAGTACATACTGTATATATAAAGATAGGGGAGGGGTAGGTGAGGAGAAAGAGACATACAGACAGAGATAATTGTTTAGTTAGGAAGCATTGGGAACATTTGAATCGGGCGTGCCTCGACACAAATGACCATGATAATATCTAAGAACACTGGGTAAACAGTAGTTAACAAAAGATATTTAATATATATGAATAAAACGGACGTACATTTCATTGTATTTACACACGCGCACCCACCAACCTATGTATATACGCGTTAAACTAATATATTCTTTCCGTGTACTGTGCCGTATGTTTTGTAATTCTGTTTACATTTTACACATATACACCCCTCCTCCTATATATATATATATATATATATATATATATATATATATATATTGTATTTACATATATGAATGATAAAGCAGTGCAGAGATTATACACATAAGAAAATGAAATAAATAAATATAAGTTAATCAGTCGTATGCAATGTACACAGATTAATACTCATAAGTGTTAATTGATAAAAGCAGGCCCTGTTAGTGAGAGTAATAGTAAACATGCACAATTAATATTTTATTAGGTGTGTTCATTAAAAGTATATGATGGATAAAGGAAATGCATGATTCGGAAATATCTCCTGTTGTAACTCAATCAACTTATTTAACTATTACTTATGGGTGTCTGCATTATGCTGAACATGTTAATAAATGTATACAGGGGCCAGTCGTCTAAGAAACAATACCACGCGTTCGGCCGAACCCCTGTATATATATATACACACACACACACACACATATATATATATATATATATATAGGAAAACGTATGACCCCGACGGCATAGCTCAAGCCGTTTCGACGGCTATTTCTGGACTACTATTTAGTCCAGAAATTGCCGTCGAAACGGGTTGAGCTCTGCCGTCAGGGTCATACTTGTTTCCTATCCCCACTCTACTACACTAAGTATTGAGTACTCTGGTGCGTTATGGTCCATCTGGCTCCTCACCACGATTCCTTTGTTATATATATAAATATATATATATATATATATACATATATATATAACAAAGGAATTGTGGTAAGGAGCCAAATGGATAAATATATATATATTGTACCTTTTGATTTTTATTGTAATTTTAATATTGGTAAAGGTATATTATATTATATTACATTGTATTATATATTATTCCTGCTCTATATAACCACCTTTGTTTAACTCTAGGTTTTTTTTGCTTTGGACTATATTTGTAATATGGTTCTTAATGTTATATACATCCTTATTAATTATTATTATATATTTTTATTATCTTTATTATAGAATTTTACCCATAATCTTGCAATACTTTAGTGTATGTACACTCCATATTCTTCGGAGCTTCCGGATTGTATCTGCCGATATTACTTCTTGTTGTTTTAATTGCCCTAATGAGTCCTCAATAGGACGAAACATTGTCAATTAATAAAGACTTTTGATGTATTGAAGGCTTCTTTGTTTTACTTTCTTAATTTTTCGGCTCTGTTTAACTACATTGAGCTATACCTTTTACTGTCATTTCTATAATACGAAGAGGGTGTTTAACTCCAACACGCTCCAGTATTTTAACCCTTATATATATATATATATATATATGAACGAGAAGGACCCCGACTGCTGAGCTCAAGCCGTTTTGACGGCTAATTCTGGACTAAGTGAACATTTTTATCCTGGTACATGAATAGCCAAATTCTCAGGGGGTTATTCCATATATGGTAAAAATAGTTGTCAGAAGGATTGGTCAATAGTTTGTTGTTGAGACTATGATTCTATCATGGCATTTTGTGGAAGGAAGGGATAGCTGAACTTGCCAGTAGAAGAAAGAGGGAGAGGGAGTGGAGGAAACCCAGTCGTTCGTTGATAGTGCCAACTACAGAAGAATCCTAAGGAAAAGAGGTGAAGAGAAGTATACTAGGGATGGGGGAGGGGGAGGAAGTCGAAACAATAAGTAAATCAATATGGAGTAAATATATAGAAGAAGAATAAGAATGTTAAAAATAAAAAAAAAAACAATTTCTGGTTACTATTCCCCTACCACAATCATCAAGTCTCTCATTGTTACTGCTAAACTATAGAAAAAATGAATAGGTGGGACGGAATACTAAATACGAGATTGTAGTGAAAGAATTTTATGAGTTAGTAGTAATCATCCAAATCTATCTTACAGTCACAGGTCAACAAATAGGGGGCCAAAATTCTAAAGAAACTACTACGAAATAATAATTCAAACCCCGAAACTAATACGAAATAATAATTCAGAATCCCGAAAAAGAATACTGATACGATATATAAGAGTACAGCTACGATACATAAATTCTAATGCAAACTACATAAATGCTCGTACCATATATATGAAAAATGTAATACGGAAAATTAATTCAGATGCCCCCCACCCCACGCACGCACCAAACAAAATAAAAAATAAAAATAAATAAATAAATAGATACTGATATACGAGAAACTAAAGAAGAGATACCACTACGAAATCTAGATCACACGGGCAGCAATCGGATAAGAAAGCAAGTATCTGCGGTCTATCACATCTGCTATAAAAAGCGGAGTCGGCCAATTCTATCATAAAATAGAGGATAGGGGTGGGGGTACTGAGGCTACAAAGGACCGAAGGGCTACACGGGGTTAGGGGAGAAAGTGAAAAGTACGACGACAAAGAAGGAGAACTGGGATGGAAGGACTAGGAAGGGATGGGGGGAAGAAGGAAATATACAGGAAACGATAAAAAATATATAAGAAAATCTTACGTCTACCTTTGCAAGGAGGGGTTACCCATTACGAAGTCGGCAAGTGGGTTGTTACAGCCCTTGTCTACCCCCCACCCCCGGGGCATTATGAGGTTTGAGTACTCGCACCACCAACTACACAAACGAAGACGGGTGAGTTGCATTATGGTGAGTGCTCTCCATAATGTTACATCGAGGTTGACCATACGGAACGACCAGTTCTATCCAGTGGTGAACCAACAATCCTAAATAATATACATATATATATAATCCTTGAAAGGTTTATTATACTATGATCATTTCAATGACCGGGTTCAATATTAAACCGGTGACATCAACAGGTATTCAAAATGTAACAAAGGAATATAACAGATAAAATCCATGGGCTGAAAATCAGAGACAAGAGGATGACAGACCATTAAACAGCTTCTACCTCGGTCGGCCGCCCTCAACTGTTGATTATTAAGTCTACCTATGACAATCTGGTGAGGGGGTGCAAGCTTATAATGTGCTACTCCCTCCCCGTCAAAGAGAAATGTCAGCGTTGAGGTCATGCTTCAATCAAGCTGTTCATGCGTACTAGAAAGTGCCGCGGAAAATGTTTTTTCAAAGAACATATATCTTCAACAAAGACATATATAGTGGGCGTCTGTATGGTATAATGTGTGGAGAGAAATTGCAGTTAACAATTAAAAAGGTTAAACTTATGTTTAGAGTTATAGGATGAAATTAGAAAAATAAGGTTTAATGTTTGGGTTGTGAGATTTAGTTAAAGGATTTACAGAAGGAGGGTTTTATGAAAAAGATTATAGATAGTTACGATATATTTTCAGGGTAGAATATAGAGTAAATATTAATCCCCAGCTAAGCGGTCAATAACCAGCGGCTACTGCAGACCGCCCGACAGCCCCCCCCCCACTAGGTGCTAGTCCCCCCCCCTAACTACGCGCCAGCCGTTCCGAGCAATATCGTCTAGCGAAAGAAATGGAAATTCATTTTTCCGAGCACTCCAGGAATCTAACTGTCTTAGGCGTCGGGTGTGTTGGCGGTAGATCCGCCACCGCCGGCTGGCCATCGTATATATCAAACGATTATTAGTAATTCACACAGGAAGGGGATTTATTTAAGTGGTAGCTGAAGGAGGCATGATAGAGCTAATAGTTATAATTAAGCCTAGAATTTAAAGGTATTATTTGGCCGTCAAAGCCGGTGGCGCGGTGGGTTGCCAGACTGACAGGGCCCCAGGGTGAAGCAGCCGTACCGAGTAATTTGGTTTAACGAAAGAAAGGGAAATTCATTGTTCCAAGCACTTAAGGAAGGCTGATCTACCCGAGCGCCTGGCGTGCAGTCGGCAAAGCCGCCTCTTCTGTCGGATCAGTGCGTGTTTCCAAACGATTATTATTTATTCACACCCTTTGATGTGAGGTGAAATGCGCAAATAGACTATACTTAGTCCCCATTTAGTCCGGGTTATATGTAGTGTGGTTATTATGTGGGTAGGGGGAGTGACTAAAGATAAACATATATAAGGGTACAGAGGGTAATATTCTAGGGTTGTGTGCCAATGAGCACAAATATAGATATATAATGAGTGTAAAGCGAATAAATAAATACATAAATAAAATGCAGTCATAACTAGGGTGGTAATGCATTGAGTAAAACGGAAGTATATAAGAACATATCGAACAAATCAAAACACACACACAGACGCACATATATATATATTATATATATATATATATATATATATATATATATATATATATATATATATATATATATATATATATAAATATAATATATAAATATATATATATATATATATTTATATTGTTATAATTTGGGAGGGTCATGTTGCCAATAAGAAACACACGCACCAGTTGCTTTCACTTCAATTTATTATATATTTATAAATTTACAAATTATACAAACTTATACATTTGTGGTTGGTTGGTTGGTTCCACAACCAGATAGTTGTTTATATATAGTCATAGTCCTTTCGTCACACACTCTGTGACCTCTTCAGTGACTGGGGATTCCTTTCTTTGTTTCTGTGCCTTTCCTTTCTTCTGTCCTACGCCATTTTGTTTCTGTGTGTGTGTTGTGTGCTCAGTCTGCGCATGCGCCACATCCGGGTGTCTGTGTGTGTTTGTGTTCATGTATCTATTTGTTTATTTATTTACTTGTTGTTGGTTGGTTGTTTGTTCTATGTGAGTGTGTGTTTTCATTTTGTCCTTAATTGTAAGTTGTGATGTTGCTGTTCCACTCATATTTTCTATTTAATTTTGGTTGTAATTCTTTTATGCTTACTGCCTCTGTAATTTGCCTAAACATTGCATCTTTTCTGTGTGTGGATTCTATTTTTATTTCTATGTTCTCTAATTTACGCTTGTGTTCTATCTTAGCATGTTGGTAGAGTACAGATGATTCTTTATTATCTTGAAGGTCTCGCCAGTGTTCATTTATCCGTTCCCCTATACTACGAGCTGTCTCACCTATGTACACTATATTTTTGTTTCTACATTGTCCTTCAGTACATCTTATGCTATACACTACATTTCTAGTTTTACAGTTAATATGGGGGCTAATTTTACAGGTTATACATTTCTTATCTATACATGAGGGTCTTTGGAACGGGTATGTCTTGCTAATAAGTGTTTTTACGGAGGTACCTGGTCTTTCTACTATCTTAATATTGAGTTTATGTTTATTTAGGGCCCTTCTAAATTTGTAGGCTAGTTCGCCTCTAGGGGTTGTATTGATGAACATTACATTCTGGTATTTATTGCTATCATACCATGAGTTTATTCTATTGGCCTTGTTCCTAGTTCTTTCTATTCTATTCCAAAATTTGCTCCTATACAAGGGGCAGGTCCCATTTATGTCATTATTTACCATTTTTTACCATTTGGTTCTGGCTCCTCTATACACTCTGATTCTATCTCTCTGATTGTAGCCAGAGAACTGCATACGGTGGATGAAGTGTTGTATGTGTCTCTCTAGTTCTTCGGGGTTGCAAATGCGGGACACATTTCTCACCACCCGTACCAAATCCGCAGTCAGTATGTTGATTTTGGTATGGTCCAAAATGGCCGAGTTTCGGTGGTCAGATGTTTGGAAGTCATGGGTTTGGCATAATGGGAATGGAGGATTTGTTTTTGGTTGTTAATGGTATCTAACCAGAGCTCTGTGACTAGTACAGGTAATCGATGTTTGGGGTGTCTACTTGGGTAGTCTATAGTAACTATAATGCTCTGGTGGATGGAGTTTGCTATTTGCTGGATGCTTTCCATTGTGTCTTTCTCTAGTTCCTGACTGTTCTCTAGTGGGGATGTCTTAACTACGATGATTATATCATCTACGTAGCGGGAGTACATTATCAGGGTTAAGCTGTCTTCTAATTGTTCTTTAAGTTTAAGTTTAAGTCTACTGTCCCACCATACCATGAATAAGTTAGCTATGTCGCCTGCAATACTAACAACAATGGCTGCTCCTTCCTCTTGGGCATATGTTTTTCCATTAAATTTGAACATATGTTCCTTAAGGGTTAATTTTATGCTGGCCTCTACCGCATGTGCAATCATTTTCTTCAGTTCATCGTGGTTTTCGGGTGTCCGTATGGCTCTGGTCCACCCGTTCCATCTATCTGTGTGGGTTTTCTTGGCCATTGAGGTAATGGTAGGTGGTCTGCCTCTTGCTGGTCTTGTAGTGCACAGGTTGCTAAGGTCATAAGTGTCTAGGTAACTATTACTATGGGTAAGCTTAAGTAGAAGTCCCAGCTCACTGGTATCAATCCCACGGAACTCAACCTTGCTCTCGCTGATCATTTCTACGCATTTCTCCACAGCAAAATCCACGTGAATAGATGGATACAGGGACACAACATCCATACTGCCTATTATGCAGTTTGTTAGGTCCCCAGATCGGTTACTCACGCCGATTCTGCTGAGGAGGTCCTCCGTGCTGTCACATACATCTGGGGACATCTCAATGATGGGTCGTATGATCTGGGAGAGGAAGTAGGACAGTCTGTAGTTACTAGCAATGTTAGCTCCACAGACTGGCCGTGTTGGTGGTCCCGCGACAGGGTCACAGCCCGTTTTATGGTCTTTTCGAAGCCCATACAACGCCGGCACGTCATTGTTCCAGGCCTGGAAGTTGTTGGCAGTCCTTTTGTTGGGCTGCATTATATTCGTCCACATCACCATATGGGCATTGAGGGCTTTTTCTCTATCCTCATGCTCCTGTGGTGTTACCTCTCTTGTGTTAGTGATGTGGGTTTGCATTGCCTGGATGTAGTTTGGCAGGCTGTCAAACGACATTCTGCCAGACTTGTCTGTTGGAAAGCATGCTATCTCTCCATTACGTGAGCGCTGCATGAGCTTACGCAAGCCATTTGCAGATTTTTCTCCCAGTTGCTGGGCCTCTATTCTATTATGCTTTTTTCTATACTGTTCTATAATATTTCTAAGTTCAGATCTAGCTATACTAAATTGTGCTTCTGTTTGTTCATCGACCTGCGACGGCAACTGCGTGCGTTTGTTAAATGGTAAAGTCATGGCGTAGACTCGTCGCAGGTCGAATGATTTATCGGAGGCATTATAAAACGGAGAGTTCCAGGCTGCTGATTTATGTGTACTAGTGCTATTGTTATTGTTAGTTGTGTTGTTTCTATTTCTATTTCCACCAACAGCCTCATGGTTGTTTCTATGTCTCTCATAATTACTCCTGTCTCTTTCCACTGGCTCAATGTTGTTATCTACCCTATTTTGTGTGTCTGTGTGTTCGTCTTGGTTATTCTCTTTGTCCTTAGTCTCCCTTCTCCTTTTCCTTTTAATCCTATTACTTTCCCTTATTTCTGTGATTTCTGTGCTACTGTCATTACTTGTTTTCTGTGTCTGTGTGTTTGTTAAGATTGTGGTGGTGGTGAGAGGCATTGAATGCGTGTGTGTTGTTGTTGTTGATGTGTGCTGTTGTTGATGTGTGTTGTTGGTGTCACCGTGTGTGTTATCGTTGTTGTGTGTGTTGTTATTGTTGTTTGTGTCTGCGTGTCTGTTGTTGTTGTTTCTGGGTATGTTGCTATTGTTGTTGTTGTTGATGTGTGTGTTGTTGTTATTGTTGTTTGTGTCTGTGTGTCTGTTGTTGTTGGGATGTGTGTTGTATATGTGTGTGCGTATATTGTTGCTTTTGTTTTTGATGCTCCAGCGTAGTTTTGTAAATGACTTTTCTATTTCTGACAGACAACTAATCATATTTACCTACTTGAATGTCGCAAATTTCGGCGGCAAACATAACACAGACATTTCACCATTATCTATTTTTGCGTTCCCATAAATGTGGGTGTCTTTGTTGTTGAACTCTTCTGATAATGAGGTGTCGGCCATGTTGATACCGTCAATTTTGTCGGGATATCTATTGGTATACTCTATAGTATCCTGATTTAGCTTTGCCTGTTTAAGCCACTTTAGTTTCCTGTTAAAGTGCTTATCACATTCTTTAGTAATGTACTGTTCTTCAGGGCGTATAAGGCTTATAAATATTAGTTTCTCTCTTTGTGTGGTGATTCTAGCTATTTCTTGTATTAGGTTACGCTTTTGTTTTTCTTGATGACTTAATTCTCTATAGATCTTCTTTTTTATGTTTAGAATTAAAGTTCGTTTTAGCCTATCTGCTTGTTTTTTGGTGAGTTGTAATCTTCTAACGTCGGTATTGATGGTGTTGGTGTAGATTCTGGAAGAGGCACACTGCTTTATGAAGGATAGTTGTCGAGATGTTATGGTTTTTCGAAGACAACAGATCATGGTGGTTTTCAGTATCTTGTTAGCCTGGCTAAGGCTTACGATATTTCGTTTCTGAATTTGTTTAGCAAGATTCTTTATCTGAAATCGTGTGTTGAAAGCGATATTGTTATACTTTAGGAGGAACATGTTGCAAATAAGAAACACAAGCACCAGTTGCTTTCACTTCAATTTATTATATATTTATAAATTTATAAATTTACAAATCTACAAACTTATAAATTTCTGCTTGGTTGGTTGGTTCCACAACCAGATAGTTGTTTATATATAGTCATAGTCCTTTCGTCACACACTCTGTGACCTCTTCAGTGACTAGGGATTCCTTCCTTTGTTTCTGTGCCTTTCCTTTCTTCTGTCCTACGCCATTTTGTTTCTGTGTGTGTGTTGTGTCCTC
>OZ024746.1:36532436-36564936 GCA_964016885.1 Eledone cirrhosa
ATCCATCATGAGATATGTCAACAAATCCTTTGCAAAGTATCAAATTAATAAATATGCGCACAGCTAATATGAATCAATGTTGTATTTCAGCATGATAGTCCTGGAAACACCCAGTGTACCGGTCATTTAAGTCAAACTTTCTTTCTCTCCCTTTATACACACATATATATATATACACTTGATATCGAGAGACAACATGTAATATAAGAAAGTTCTTGGATTGAAATTGAACGTGATGATATTTTAAAATTATCTGTTTGTAAATATTGTTAAGATGCTTACCATAATATAATGAGCAAATCAAAATTTATTTTAGTCTTTCGTAAACATTACTACTTCGACAAAACGAACTCTTCTCAGAGACGAAATGTATCACTTTGTGTTTGACGTAACTTTCAATATTCTGAGTTAAGGTTTATGTATATATCAGAAGAAAATGATATCCAAAATTCTGTATTTACGACAACCTTATATATGACTCGGGCTGCTACATATAATAACGATATTTACTGAAACAGCTATGCAAATTATTTCTGTAAAATTCATTATCAATGAGGTCATGCAGGTAAATTGTTAATCAATAGATATTAATGAAAAATATCACTGGATTGGTGGAATACATTTCTATCATATTACACGAAACCACGGTTACTATTATAACCGTTATGCATTGTACATTTAAGATATTTACCGTACACATTGTCATGAACGCATCAAATGAAATTCCGGATGAATTCTGAAGTTGTTAGACTATTTTTCTTAAATAATATGCGTTGACATTCGTGCTAACATTTAAAGGCCGGAGCAGTGGCAGAAGTCCAAATTAACACACCAGAATAAAAACAAAGACAATGAATTACAGAAATATTACTGAAACATGCGTCCCAGTAGATAACAAAATCCATAAACAAAGCCTCATAAATCTCATAAATATTTACTAGTACCCAGCATACTTTTGCCGCACTTTTAGGTAAACGTTTAGTTTCAAACATGTAGTTGAAATAAAATGCCTTAATTTCATGACCATTGTGTAACATTGTTATTTCCACGTAAAAGATGATACCTTGACACACAAAGATTGACTTGTTAAATTCTAAGATTGACTTGTATCAATGAGAAAATTGCATATTTTTGGACCGAATATTACATGAGATCAACTATTCGAATTTTACATGAGAGCAACTACTACTCAAGTACAATCTGTATATATAAAGATAGGGGTAGATGAGGAGAAAGAGGCATACATAGAGAGATAATTGTTTACTTAGGAAGCATTGGGAATATTTGAATCGGGCGTGTCTCGACACAAATGACCATGATCATATCTAAGAACACTGAGCAAAATACCCCAGTAGACGGTAAACAATGGCACTGTATAAAAATATATATAGTATAACAATAATACATATATATATATATATATATATATATATATATATTGTTATACTTGGGGAGGGTCACATTTTGTAATATCGCCAGAAATAATAAGAGAACACACCCACTGTTTTGTTGGTTTTCGCTTCTGTATCTTTTATATCTCCATACTTAATCTATCTAGCAATCAATGTTATCATTGATTGACCAGCTGTTAAACATCGCGTAGACAATAGGTGGGAACATAATAGTACCACTGATGATGTTGCAGATGTGCAAGGAAGGAATTTTGATACATTATATATATATATATTTATATTTGTATTTTTAAACGTTGGTCAATCAATGATAATATTGATTGCCAAATAGATTAACTATGGAGATATAAAAGATACAGAAGCGAAATTCAACCAAACAGTGAGTGCGTTTTTGTTATTATTTCTGGCAATACTACAACGTATGACCCTCCCCAAATATAAACATATGTGTTTCGACTGACGGTTTCACATCGAAAGACTTGCAAAACAAATATATATATATATATATATATATATATATATATATATATATATAGAAGTGGTTACACAACAGTTAGCTCACCATACCGAGAACAGTTGTTTCGCAATAGTGGATCCTCGGCTCGTAGGTGAATTACGAGCTGAGGATCCATTAAGGTGAAGCAATTGTTCTGGGTATGGTGAACTAACTGTTGTGTAACCACTTCTACCTATCTCGTTCCATAGTATGAGTGCTCTACCACTACGGATATTACCTTCCAGGATTCTACCCCTATATTTATATATATATATATATATATATATATATATATATATATATATATATATATATATATTTATATATATATATATATATATATTTAGATATATTTATGTTTAGATATTATTCTAATTTCTATGTTCTCTATGTTAACGTCGTGTTGTTGTCTGGCATGTTTCTATAGTACTGACCCGTTTTTTTCGTCCTTTAAACCCTCCCAGTGTTGGTCTATCCTTTCACCTATGCTACGAGCTGTCTTGCCTATGTATGTTGTAGTCATGTTTCTGCAAGTACCCTCTGTACATCTTATGCTATAGACTACGTTTCTAGTTTTACAGTTTATCCGGGGGTTTACCTTACATATGATACATTTCCTATTAGTACAGTGGGTTTTCTTAAAAGGGTAGGTTTGGCTGATCAGGGATTTTATGGTGGTTCTTGGCTTTTCTACCACCTTAATCTGTAAGTGGGTCTTTCTCAGGGCCTTTCTACACTGGTTAGCTAATTTCCCTCCAGGGGTAGCGTCGAAAAACATGACACTCTGCTATCTCTGGTTGTCGTACCATGAGGTGGCTTTCTCAATCTTATGTCTAGCCCTATCTAAGCTATTCCATTATTTGCTCCTGTATAATGGTCAAATTCCTTTCATGTCCATTATAGAGGAGCAAATACTAAAGGAATGTGCCCATTATACAGGAGCAAAGCATGGAATAGCTTAGATAGGGCTAGACATAAGATAGGGAAAGCCACCTCATGGTATGACAACCAGATATACCAGAGTGTCATGTTTGTCGACGCTATCCCTGGAGGGAAATTAGCTAACCAGTGTAGAAATGCCCCGAGAAAGACCCACTTAAAGATTAAAGTGGTAGAAAAGCCAGGAACCACCATACAATCCCTGATCAGCAAAACCTTCCCTTTTAAGAAAACCCCCTGTACTAATAGGACATGTATCATATGTAAGGTAAACCCCCGGATAAACTGTAAAACTAGAAACGTAGTCTATAGCATAAGATGTACAGAGGGTACTTGCAGAAATATGACTACAACAGTCATAGGCGAGACAGCTCGTAGCATAGGTGAAAGCATAGACCAACACTGGGGGGTGGACTAAACGGATGAAAAAATGGGTCAGTACTATACGAACATGCCAGACAACAACACGACGGTAACATAGAGAACATAGAAATTAGAATAATATCTAAACATAGAAATGACCCAGCAGATAGGCAAATCAGAGAGGCCAGTGAAATAGAACATAGAAGGCCAAGACTAAACAGAAAGAATTAATGGAATAACAACAACACCCATATAAACAACACTGACCTAAGAGTAGTATAAATAAATAAATAGATAAATAAATAAATAAATACATACACAAGCACAATAACAATAAACATATAAACACACATTAGTAAAGATAGAATACATTAACCGATACACAGTCACCCAATCACGAACACACATCAAACAAAACACTATACACACACGCAAACGCATGCGCAAAGAAGACAAAATAAAATAAACAAACAAACAAAAAAATAAAAAAAATAAATATATAAACAGACTAAATAAAAATGGCGTAAAAATGGCGTAGACATACAATGTAACGGGAGAAAACAATAACACCACTGACGATGTTGCAGATGTGCAACGAAAGAACTTTGATAAACTATATATATGTGTTTGTGTCTATATTGTATCTGTATTATTTTTGACCGTTGGTCAGTCAATGGCAACATTGAGGACCGAATAAATTAGATTACCGATATAAAACACACAGAAGCGAAAAGCGAAAACCAACCAAACAGTGAGTGTGTTCTGTTACTACTTCTGGCAATATTACTAAAATATGACCCTCTTATTATATATATATATATATATATATATATATATATATATATATATATATATATATTATATGTGTGTGTATATATATATATATGTAATCATTTATCCAATATTTATTCATCTGATTTTGTGTAAACTCCCCTTTTACTAATATTGGCACACAGTTCATTATGCATTAACACCGTGATATTATGTTTATATGAGTAATTACATCAATTAAACAAGGAAAAATCCATTTAATTGGTCATGTGACTACTTATGAAGTATCCAGTATGTATACCACCGCCCTCCCATACCCCACCCCCCACACACACACCACTAAAAAAAAATCACTTTAACACAAAGGAAAAAATATGTTTTTACTATGGTTCTCATTATCGCAAACTTGTTCATTGCAAAGATGATCAGGATAAATACATATGTTCTTTTATCCTTTTTTATTATATTTTATTACTAACAAATCCTGAATTGTGGTGTAGAAAAAGAGCAGAACGTTAGACATGTAGGTATTTTTAAGCTACATACTTCAAAGTGAGAATCGTCGATAATATTCGTTTCTTGCTTTAACCCTTCGTCTTTTAATGTTATGTATACACGTATCTTGCTGTATCCCTTCATTTTAAATATTATTTTCACTATAGCGGGATGATACTGTAGTCAAATCAGTGGGAGGAATTTTGTACACTAATGCCTAGTAATATATTATTGATGCATTCATTAGTTTAGTCATATGTAGCACAATATATATTAAATAGTATAATTACTTTCGTTACCGCCACCATCGTCATTATCAGCAGCAGTAGCGATTTAAACGATATACAAAAGACCACTAATCTTATATTTTCCTGAATATACAGTAGCAATTTGAAAACATTTTTCCGAAATTTTGTTGAATTTCACATCTCATGAAAAATCAATATTCCTTCTAATAGGAAATACTAAATAGAATATTTAGAAGAATTCTCTTCATATGACAATACTAGAATTGCGAGTAAAAACATAACCCTCTGACAATTGAAAGGAAATGTTCAACTGCAGCAGTCTATCGGATGCATCCGATATACTAACTCGTACTATACAATATGCTTCCGTGACCTTATTGGTTTTTGGGAGTATCGGAAATTCAACAGTCATCGCAATGTTTTACTGGAATGAAATGCGTCAGTCAGTTATCGCCCCATATCTTTTTTTCCTGCTTATTGTGGATTTGATTTCGATCTGGGGAAATTACCCAAGAATTATATGGATTACTTCGCATTGTGAAATCGGGCCAGATGTAATATATACTAGTGAATACTTTCTCTTTGCCAATTTTGTATTAAATATATGTTCATCATGGCTAACAGTTGTCATATCAACAGAACGCCTATTAGCAGTTTTCTGTCCATTTTCTCGTCGTTATTCACCAAAACCATGCATTCCGTACATTGTAATGTTAATTCTACTTGCATGTGTATCAATCACATGCACTATCATTATATATTTTGTAAAGTCCTTTTGGTATGCTATGCAAAGTTTAATCATGTTGTATTCTTTCATACCATCAATATTTTTAATAATCTTTTCTATTCTTCTGATTTATAAATTATGTCACCGCCCTAACCTCGGTCAGTCTTTTCAGCGGAAAAATTCATCGCAGTCCAGGACTACAATCTATCTTGTGATTACCATAAATGCAGTATTTTTGCTAACAACATTTCCTGTTTCAATTTACCACTCAATTTGGGAAGAGAGCCTTCAAGTTAGAACACATTTACTGCTTGATAGTTTAGCTTGTATTAATAATTGTATCAATTTTATTTTGTATTTCTTTCTAAGCAAAACATTTCGCGAATATTTGAATAAAATATTATCTAAAATGAAACGAACGAACATAATATTAGAAAATACAGAAACACGTGGCGCAAACATTGCAGTAAACGGAGGAGAATCGTCACCATGATATATACATTTTGGATAACGTAACTTATCGCCATGATTATGTTTTACTGTGCATCACTATTCAAATTAGATTCATTTACCATTGATATAAAGATGTTTACACACAAACACACACACGCGCATATATATATATATATATATACACACGCACACACGCACACACACACACACACACATATACACACACACACACACACACACCCACATATATATATATATATATATATATATATATATATATGTATATATATATATATATATATATATATATATATATATATATATATATGTATATATTTATATATATATATACATATATATATATATATATATTTACTGAGGTATACATAAATGTATTAAATACGGAAGCACATGTACACATTTATCTGTGCGTGTGTGTGTTTGAATGCTTGCTCGTATGTGTCTTTCGGTGTGGTGTTCACCAGAAAACGACGAAATCAGATATTTTGAAATGTATTCTGATTTTGGAGAATACATATGAGGGAAATATATTGATCGTTTTAAGGTATTTTGTTTTAATTTTTTATTAAATTTAACATGTCACTCAGCAAATTATGTAATCTTACATTCAGTACAGATTGTCTCTAGTTTTTTTGTTTTAAGTGTTGGTGTATCTTAATGCAGACTTATGTGTGTAAGGATATATATATACATATATATATCTGTGTGTGTGGTTTTCTGCTGGCATGTGTAGTGTGAATACTGATATTATACGCAAGTATATATGCATGTAGATATGATACATCAAATAAAATCGTAATTGACAATATACATAGAAATTGAACGCAGACGTTACACAGTCTTATTTAATCAGTAACGTAATCCATGATACATTTAAAAAGAGACGATATATATAAACTGCATTAGAAGAATATTAGTGACGGAAACATATGAATGATTATTTAAGCGATCGCTAACCGGATATGTAGACATTTGAACATTTTAAAGAACTGAATCTTAAAATAAGCCACTAAGTTATTTATATTTAATCAAGAATAACAAAATTTAGTAGATACATTATGTAATATTCATTAATTATTTATTCAAAGTAATCCAACTTATTTTACAAACATGATAACAAAAAAAATATATTCTGGACGCAATCCTGCACTCCTTACGTTATTATAGTTTATATATATATATATGTGTGTGTGTGTGTGTGGGGGGGGGGGGTTATATGTGTGTGTGCGTGTGCACGTGTATGCGTGTGTATGTGTGTGTATGTGTGTGTGTGCGTGTGTGTGCGTGTGTCTGCGTGCATGTGTCTATAAAGAATGAATTAAATTAGAGAGAAAACAACCAAAAATGTGAATACATATATTTATTGGCTGACAACTTGTTTCGGAAACTGAATCATGAATTTGTACATTGATGATATAATTATTGATCCAGAAATCGATCAGAATACAGTGAAAATAAAAGTATGATTTAGTATACACTTCGGAGCGAAAAGTAATGATTTAAACATATCAAATCAAACATAAATAGAAAACATTGAAGAGAAGATCCTAAAATAAATGCAATACTTGTTTATAATTAGTAATTCCCATAAATATTACTTGTTATTTCTTGAGAGTGAATTGTCTCTGATTTGACCTTCATACATCCAGTAATAATCAAATATATTTCTCATCTCTCATCATTTGGATCTTTTATTTCTAATGCATGTTTACTTTTATTTCCCCTGCTTACTTATTATCAATTTTCTACAATTACATGTACCTAACATTTAGCGATATATTACTACTAATTTATCTCCCTTGATTACTACTTATCCTTCTTTGGCAATTTCACCGCTGGTGAGATTCAGATTCTTCCATCAGACCCTTTAACGGCCCTGATTTTGGACACTGTAATGAATTTTGCCATATATACACTATTAACATGTGGACAAATTCTAACCAAGTATTGACTTTATTGTAGGATCATTTCTTCAATGATATTTATTTTTGAATTAGTATATTTAAATCGTTACTTTTGACTCCGAAGAGGGTATTAAATCATGGTTTTATTTTCCCTGAACGCTTATCGATTTCTAGATCGGTAATTATATAATCATTGTACAAATTAATGATTCATTTTCCGAAATACTTTGTCAGCCACTAAATATATGTATTCTAAAACGTGTTGTTGTTTCCTCTGACATTTAATTCATGCTTTACATATATATATATATATATATATATATATATATATATATATATATATATATATATATATATATATATATATATATATATATACATATATATATATATATATATATATATATATATATATATATATATATATATATATATATATATATATATATATATATACATATATATATGTATATATATATATATATATATATATATATATATATATATATATATATATATATGTATATATATATATACATATATATATATATATATATATATATATATATTTATATATATATATATATATATATATATATATATATATATATATATATATAGAGAGAGAGAGAGAGAGAGAGAGAGAGAGAAAGATAGATAGAGTGAAAGATATATATATATATGTATATATATATATAGAGAGAGAGTGATACAGGTGTCTGTAAATAAATATTTCTCCAAATCTATACACATCTACAGCATATATGATGGATTGAATTTTGTTTTGCATTCATTTTCGAACATGATCTTATGTATTATTTTAAACGTTGCACACAATTTGTTGACAACATGTGTAACCACTGGGATTATTAACCTCCTCATATATATTTTATATTTTGTAATGTATTCGTAATATTTCTTCAATAGTGAACATATCTACGAATATATGCTCACATATTTTATTTTCTTTCGTGAATAAAATTGTTATTTCTGGATAAACACATACAACATACTCCTTTGAATTTTCATTTTAATATATTCGTCTACTGAAACCATTGCTAATCCCATCAAATTACTAAGAATAATACCTAAAATAATTTCTATATTATTCAAAATTATTCTCATTATTTTTACTGCAATGAGATAGAAATATTTCATAGATTATTGATAGAATTATTGTGATTGCTGTAAGGATTAGTACTTTTCAAATAAAAATAAGTTGATACTGAGCTTTTTGAATGTAACTAATATGTATAGTACGTATTATATAAAACTCCAACTGAAATTGTGTTGGTACGATATATTTTACGACGTGAAGAACGTTACATCCATAGCTGAATGATTTAGCGTCAGTTATAAAAATGTGTGTCTCATTTATACTCAGTGGGATATACAGATTACTTATTGTGTTTGATAGTGTTAATGAATATATATTAGCAACGGCTTAGTGTTCAATAGCTAGGTTTACTTCACTGAATAATGTCCGCCTCTAAATTTGAGAAAAAGTAAAATGTGTCACCAATTAACCATGTTAATAATTCTGAAAGTTGTACAATATCTTTCCTGATTTTATTTTTTTTCAAAATTCTCTTAAACTTTTTATGAACTTCACACAAATGGTTCATCAAAAATTCATCTAAAGGTTGATCAAATATTTTAGTCAAACCTATTTCAAAAATATTTCAAAGATATCAAAACATTTCTGAAAATGGGCCTTGAAATTTTTCTAAAAGTCAAAAAATGTTCTACGTAAATTGTTTCTCATAATTATTAGGATATATTCTTTTCATGAAATTTCGAGTAAGTTTTCGAAAGAGAGATAGAGATAAAGGTATGAGAATTTTGGGGAATTTGATGAAAAAAATATTTGGAGAAATATTTTAGAAAACGATTTGATAAAATTTGAAATAAAATTGCAACGAAACTATTTGAAAGGAACGTTTTAAGCAAAATCTTGTGCAAACTTTGAGAACTTTTTGAGATTTTTGAGAAAGGTTGAATAAGATATATCAATGATATTTTTGAAAGAGAAATTGAAAAATGTTTGTGGATAGTTATTTACTATATTCAGCATAATTTCGCCTATGAATGTGATGCATATTTCAAGGCAAATGTGACGAAAATATTTCGATGAATTTTTAAAAAGTATATTGAAAGAACGTTTCAGAAATCTCTGAGGAAAGTTTTTGAAATCTTTGAGGAAAATTATAAAATAATCAAAAATAATATAAACATTGATTTCACACTTGCACTATAACGTACCTTTCATATTTAATCTCCTGATTGCTCAGTAACTCGTTGTCACTAAATCAATTTCCTGTATCATTCTTATCAAATATGAATTTGAATAGAAAATAAAATAAAATTAATTTTAGGTAATCGAACTGTGTGGGTGATAGAGGAGAACATGGGGATTAATTGGTTATGGGCATGGAGGGAGGAGATCTTGGGGTGTGCGATGAGATAATGGTGATGTTATTGCTAGTTTTCTAAAGAAAGTCCCCATATTTTTCAAAAGCAACATTTTGAAATATGTTGTTTTAAATGTTAGAATAATTTATTTGAAACGCTAGTTCTGGTTATGCAAATATATTCTTTTTTTGCTAGTTATCAATAAAATCTCTAACTATTTAGAATAATATATTCACCAAAATTTTACGAAGGATTTCATCCAAATATTTCCAGTATTCATCAACATTTTTCAAAACATTCTGGAACACATTCTTTGAAATATTTACCAAACTCTTTCAAACGTTTAGCCAAATTTCATGTAAAGATTTTCTTAAAAACTCTTATTTATATTAGTCAACATTATATCAAATGATTGCAAAATCTATTTCAAAATATTTCCCAAAAGATTCCTTAAAAAGATTTTTCGAAATAAGTTAGAAATCTGCTTTTATGCAAGCAATTTAAGAAATGGAAATTACGAAATACTTTCGAGAAATTTTGGATGTTTTAAGATAATTATGTTGAATTATTTTCAAACATATTTTGATAGAATTTAAAATAAATTTTGTTGAATATTTGAGAGATTTTGAGGATAAAGTTTGAATAATATTTTGAGAAAGATTTATTTCGTGTAAAACTTTCTTAAAATGTTGAGAAAAAATTTTAATAAAATCTTTTGACGATTTAAATAAAGTTTGAGGAAAAAGTTCAAACAGTTTTATTAATCATATTTTCCAAAATTGTTATATATATTTTAGAGGGAACGATTTAAAGCTTTAATATCATAAAAATAAATATTTTTCAATATCCTTTGAAATATTTCGAAATATGGGGAAATGTTTCCAGAAAACATGCAGTTATGACTTGAAAAGGATTCTAAAGAAAAATAAAAAAAAAAAAGTTTGCAAAATTTCCGAAATCATTTTTTAATAATGTTGAGAATGTATCTGCTGAAAGACTCATAATAAAATTAGAACATTTCTAGGAACATATTGAGAGAAATATTGTGGAAATATTTGTGGAATCTTCGTGAAAATATTTTGAAATATATTTTGATGAAAATGTACTCGGAAATGTGCTGAAATTTATTCTAAATTATTTGATCCAACGAATGAAAGCCTCTTCTAAAAAAGCCTGTTTAAATCTCTCCTCGTTTTTAAGAAAAATATAATTTCTCAAACATGAAGCGTTTAAAATAATGAATAATGTATCATGGATACTATTTCGAAACATCTTTGAACATTTTAATGAAATAGTTGTAAAATAATAAGAAGAAAAGAAGGATGGAAAAAGAAGAAAATAGGCAAAATTGATTTGGCGCGAGGAATTATCTGCGAGGGTACAGGTTTCATGTAGCGGATAGCCATAGGGTCACCTGATATGATGGTTAGGTATGCTATAAGAGTCTCCTGTCGCCGGAGGAATGAACTACCCCGGCCCAACCGTGGTAAGATACTAATGGATATAAAGCAAATTTCGATAACTATAGTTCCCAAAGAAACACTCACAACACACCGAAGTATCTAGCATAAGGTGAGTAATGGCTGCCTATGAAGCGCGCATGGATCTTGGAAATATTTCGGGAAAACAAATTGTCAAATGTTAACAAAAATTTTCTCAAATTTTGAGAGGAGATTTGGGAAAATTGTTGTCGAAAAACAATGATGAAATATTTATGAAATAATTGTTTCTACTTTTGGCACAATGTCAGAAATTATACCAGTGCATTACTGGTACTTTAATTCATCGCACTCCGTAAGGAGGAAAGGCAAAGTAAATCCCGGTTGCAATTGTACTCAGATTGTAAATGTCCGTAAACAATTAGGATATCAAGTAACTATATGCTGCAAAGCATAGCGTATTACCTCCACCGATACTGTTGCCAAAAACGATAAGGAACGGGGGAAGAAAAAAAGCCAGAAGACAAAAGACGAACAGATTTTGGTGGAAATGTTCTTTCAGAGTACGATTCTGACGTGGCCGATAGCGATACGGCCATCATATATGATGATAATATTTTATGTGATGGGGCTCCCGCCTGATGAATAGACATACAGCGAGTAATTACTAATAGAGATGGAGCAAAGTTCAACACACTTAATTCCCAAGAATACTATCACAACCCAGTAATGTAGCTTTGACGAAACGGGTTAAGGCATCTTCTATGAAAACCTGGTCTCCGCGGATTTGAGAAAAATAGAATTTCTCAACCATGAAACGTGAAAATATTTTTATTTTTAATGTATATCAACATTTTCTGAAAGGTTTTCTCCAATTTTTTGATAAATCTTCAGTAAGTCGTTTCAAGAACTGTGGTGATATGGTATCAAGACTAGGTGTACTTTTATTTGTTATTTAACAGAGTACTGATGTTGCGTATATGCCTCTTCTATGATGTTATTAAACAGATTGGAGATATTATTAATGAGAGTACTAATTTCAGCAGTAGATGGAGCATTTATGAGATTCTTGAAATGAATCTCCCATGTGTTAGTTGGATCGTCACCTTCAATACAATTGGAAATATGAAAGCGTCCCAGCCAGATTGAAAGCCTCTCTTATCATATTTTCAAAGGAAAGTAGAAGATGGTCAGTAGAAGGTTATGAGAAAATTCAAAAAGAGAAAAGTGAATTTTTGAAAATTATTGAAACAAATTTATATATTTATTTAAGAGAATATTGGTTGAACTAATCATACGAATAAAACGTTCGGGGAATATGCTGCGAAACCGTTTGTAGAAACATTTGTGGAAAATTATCGAACATATTCGGAAATAGTTCAGTATTTATCATTGAGTAGAATTCTACTCAATGATAAATACTTCGTCCGTCAGATAAATACTGAACATTAAGGCCACCTGACCTACATTGTTGATAAACACCGGCTTATCTTCAAAATTGATATAATACACCCTACGACACTCCTTACATGTCAACCTTATACTTCTATTTCATGTCAGCTAGTTTTACACGCCGAAATCTTAGATAAACTATACCCCCCACCTAATGTAATGTCAGGGTCTCCTCAAATAAGTTATTACTAGCATTGTTGTAATTGTTGTTATTGTTCTAACTGAATGCCATTACTACTTCATATAGCAGCCTGTATATTCCTTTCATGCCTGTATATCCTCTTCATTCTCGCATGCTCCGAAGAACTGACTGGTTATAATTTTGTATTGGCGATCGAGTAACGTGAAAACAAGCGAATAGCGATCTCTAGACCTACCAGTTCAGAGAAACAATTGTCAGCAATGAGATTAAAAACCTTTTTTGTATAGCAAACCATGTCAATCTTCTTTCCTGATTTATATATAAATATATATATATATATACAGGAAATATGATAAAAGGGATGACACAACATTTAGGTCTATATTATTAGAAGAAGAAATATGTATGTATATATATATATATATATATATATATATATATATATATATATATATATAACGAACGAAATGTGGTAAGGAACCAGGTGGACCATAACGCACCAAAGTACTCAATACTTAGGGTAGTAGAGTGGGTAATAGGAACAAGTAAGACCCCGACGGTTAAGCTCAAGCGGTTTCGACGGCTAATTCAGTACAGAATTAGCCGTCGTGGTCTTACTTGTTCCTATATATATATATAGGTCCCGATAGGTTCCCTGCTTGTGTCTTGAAGGCGTGTCAACACCAACTTGCATCTCCTCTTGCCAATCTGTGGCGGAACTCACTGGATGCTGGATATGTGCCAGAAAAGCTTCTATCCCAGTCTGTTGTCCCAGTTTTCAAAAAGGGAAACAAATCCCTTACCGTGAATTACCGTCCAATCTCACTCACCTCTCATATCATTAAGGTATTTGAGAGAGTGGTGAGATCGCGAATGACCCACTTCCTTGAGAGTAACAATATGCTGAACTCCAACCAGCATGGATTCCGTAATGGAAGGGATTGCCTGACGCAGCTACTGCATCACTTTGATGACATTTTGAGAGCCTTGGGAGAGGGTTCCAACACTGATGTTATCTACCTTGATTTCAGCAAGGCCTTTGACAGGGTTGATCATAACATTCTACTGAGAAAGCTGTCCAATATTGGTGTCACTGGAAAGCTGCTGCAGTGGATCAAAAGCTTCCTGTCAAATAGAACCCAACATGTTGTAGTTGAGGGAGTCAAATCCAGCCCAGCCAAAGTCAGTAGTGGGGTCCCACAAGGCACTGTGTTGGGCCCACTTCTCTTCACCATCTATATTAATGACATCACTGACATCATCAAACACAGCAACATTAACATTTTCGCTGATGATTCCAAGCTCCAAAAGGTCATCAATGGCGTGGATGACCGGATAAGCCTTCAGTCAGACCTACTGGCTGTTACCCAATGGGCGGAAAAGAACAACATGTTACTGAACGAAGACAAATTCGAACTGATCCACTTTGGAAAAGAGGATGCTCTGAAACTCCCGTACTCCCTTCCCTCCGGGGAAACTCTCGTGGCATCTAACTACATCAGAGACTTGGGAGTAACCGTGGACAGCAACATAAGCTGGGCCACGCATATAAGCAGCAAAGTTGACATGGCCCGCAGAATGTGTTCCTGGATCCTCAGAACCTTCCAGTCGAGAGATTCCCACACCATTATCCTTCTCTTCTCTACTTTTGC
This sequence comes from Eledone cirrhosa, assembly GCA_964016885.1. Classification (NCBI taxonomy): domain Eukaryota; kingdom Metazoa; phylum Mollusca; class Cephalopoda; order Octopoda; family Eledonidae; genus Eledone; species Eledone cirrhosa. The sequence goes on from OZ024746.1 coordinate 36,547,363, forward strand.
CCGACCACACCTTGAATACTGTTGTCCTCTGTGGTCTCCCCACACGAAACAAAGTATCATGAAACTTGAAGCTCCTCAAAGGGCAATCACGAAAAAGATAGATGGCATATCAGACCTTGACTACTGGGGTCGATTAGAAAAGCTGAAACTTTACACACTCCAACGTCGCAGAGAGCGTTATATTATCTGCATGTTGTGGAAAATGTTCCATCATCACTGCCCAAATGATATTGGCATCGCTTTCAAGATACACCCAAGGCTTGGGCCCCGTGCTGTCCGTCCCATTCAAAAATCTAAATCGCAACTCATAACAAAAATACGGCACAATTATTTCAGATCAATCGGCCCTGCTCTCTTCAACATCACACCAGGACACGTCAAAACAGAAACTGACCACACAAAATTCAAGAAGTCTTTGGACAAATTCCTCCAAGTAATCCCGGACAAACCACCCACACCCGGATATGTCTCCGCAAACAGTAATTCTCTTCTCGAATGGGCCATGGTGCCCAAATCCTGAATTGAAAGACTTCGCCAGGTGGTGCTATTAAGTTAGACATGGTCTGGGCCAATACTGGCCAAAACATTTCAAAGTTATTCAAGGTTATATATATATATATATATATATATATATATATATATGTGTGTGTGTGTGTGTGTGTGTGTGTGTGTGTACATAGGCACATATATCACATGTTCGATCCTGTCATAAAACAGGCAAAACTCCAGAGTAACTAAACTCATTATTCAGCCTTAATACAATAAATATTGAAACTCTACTTCGGTATTGTGTGTTCGTTTAACTCAGCCGTCATCCACATACGGATATATATTAGTAAAAAAGAAAAAAATTAGAAAATACCAATAGAAACTTCTCATAGAATAACAACAAAGCATTTTTTTTTAAAGTAATTTATTGTACCGGTTTCAGGAAATAAATATTTCGGCTTCTTCATACTAGAGGAAATATGGATAAAATAACATTTAGGTCTATATTAATTAGAAAAATGTATTAGAGAATATAGTTTACACACACACACATATATATATATATATATATATATACATATATAAATTCCCATTTTCGTTTATCTCTTTCTCTCTCGCCCTTCCTTGGTGGTGTGGTGGTAGTGGCAGCTAAAATGTGAGTGTGTGTGTGTATTTGTGTCTGTGTAAGAATACCGTAGATGTATGTGTGTGTAGAGGTGTACATATAAAGGCGAATGAAATGTGGTGTATTTACATGAATATAGATTTTTCCCTGGGCTATACTTCACAGATATTAACGGATAATACTTTGATCAGGGCGTCAACCGAAACGAAGTAAACATTGAAGTATTCATCTAATAGCATGTATTTGTTTTCATAGTAGTAGCAGCAATAGTAGTAGTAGTAGTAGTAGTAGTAGTAGTAGTAGTAGTAGTAGTAGTAGTAGTAGTAGTAGTAATAATAGCAGCAGCAGTAGTAGTATTTAACCGGCCAGGTCGATTATCCTTCACGTTATGTGGTTCAGAGCGGTTTGACGAGAGGCATGTTGATGAAACGAACCTGTCCTATACCCGCAAGTCAACTCGTGCTGCAGAACGCACTCGTAGAAAATGACACAACTTTTTGAGGCCCACATACACGTTTTCCAGGGTGTTTCTCTACACCGATGGAAGCGTACTCATCCTCATAAAAGGTATCGGTTGAGGAGGTGGGCAGATAATTTAGCCAAGAGATATGTTCTGATACAGGACAATCGAAAAAAATGAAAATGTTTTAAGGAAAATCCGATCAGCCTGAAGGTTTCCCTGCAATTGACATCGTCCTAAATGTGATGGGCATATGCATATAGGGGACGGTTATATATTCCTTCACTCAGAGTTGATTTCGTTTCCAGTTTCACGGACCCCGCTGCCGTTTTCAAGAGGTCAACGCTGATGAGAGTTTGACACGACCAGCTTGGAGATAGGTAGTACACTAGTGCAAGGTCAGAAGTAACTCGCAGGTTGATGCTACCTAATTTCGCGGGGCTTCCAGTTGTTGGCATCCAGCGCTGTCGAATCTAGCATTGCAAATGGGTTCAGAAAGATCTGATCCCTGTAAGGGTGAACATATGCGCTGGAAAGTGTAAATAATAGGTTGGTTAGGGTAGAACTGTTCCTCGGAAGGAATAGTTCAAGATACGCGCCAATGCCTTAAAATCTCTCTGCCCTCCTTCTGATTTAAGCATACCTTGTAATAATGAACTCTGGAATGGCGGATATGAACATTGGAGAGCCGAGAATATAGGAATCCTGTTTCAGTATTAGACGTTCCCCATTCAGAAAAGGCTAGATACTAAAGGCGGCGTCTTTAACTTCATTTTCATCGATCAGGACAGTTTATTGGCACTTTATTAGGTTCTGCTTAAATGACCCGTAGGCTATTTTAGCCGCAGCTCATCAAATGGCGTTGCCCATTATAATGGGTCTGATGCAACGGTCAATCTTCTTCAACTCATCCAGATCGGATGGGAAGAATGTATTATAGGCGAACGATATTATCCTCACCTCATTATCCCACGGCTCAGTAAGATAATGAGGTGAGATTGCTTAATTACTAAGTCGCAGACTATATAGACATTCACTGCTGCTCCCAAGTAAGGATGTCATGGGGTTATCACGACTTCACTGGACGCGTTGATGACACTACCATGACATGATATCCACTAGTGGATTCAGATTCTTAAATCCGGGAAAACTGAAATGTTATATTAAAATAACAATAGTTCCGTCCGTATTTCCTTCAATACGTTCTGGATAGGGATCGAGCAGCCAGGGAGGTCACCATTTGTTGATGCATGAGAGAAATGAGAACCATTTTCGATCAGCTTCTCTTCGGACCACGCACACTTGATAAAGGGCCAATGAACTGACAAGAACAAGAGAGCCAACCACTTTCCAAACTGCCCATCCCGTGCCATAGAACGTAATTTCCTTGTCAAAATAATTGTTTCTACTTTAGGAACAAGGCCAGCAATTACCCAGTGTATTACTTGTACTTTATTTTATCGGCCCCGTAAGGATGAAAGTCAAAGTCAACCTCGACGGGATTTGAACTCTATGGGGCCATAACTCTATGCATCAATGTATGGTGTCCGACCCTCTACAGAATACTGCCAATTAACCGCCCTTTTCACTGCCAATTCCTTGTCAAAAATAATGTTCTCTAATCAACCGAATGAGGCTTCACTTTTGGTTAACTTTGCAAACGAGATAACACAGCTACGTGTCTCTATTTTCTGATAACACTAATCATGTTCTCTCTCATCAATGTTCATATCACATTTAGCTTACCATTCAGCTTCACCGTTGGTTTGTTTTTTTCTTATGAAAGCAACTACGACTATGTTACTTATGTCAACACTGACTCTTTCTTTATCGACATATCAAATTTAAAAACAAAGAAAGTAATAGTTTGCTTTAGAATTACAAATCGCTACCTAGAAAATGACGATATGTAGATAATATTCTTCGTCCCTATAAAACTGCGCAACTCAAGTGTCCAATAAGTGATGATGGTGTTGGTGATGGTTGTGATAGTGGTGTTGGTGTTGTTGTTGTTCTTCTTCTTCTTGATGATGATGATTATGATGGTTTTAATGAAATGCTTCCGTCACCTTAATGCGTCTTGCTGAAACATTTCGTTGTAGTCATTTCGTTGTAGTCATTTCGTTGTAAGAAATAAATGACTTTTTTTTCCAGTAGAATACACACATTGTTTGTATAGAATAAACATATTCAATGAGTACAAGCAATCCCTCTCATTTTGTTTGATGAAAAAGTAATATTACTAACAAATATATTAAATTGAAATATATTAAAAGATAGTGGCGAGAATATATTCGTAAATGAACCTTTTCTTTTCATTAGAACTGCATCAATATTTCTTTCAGTACTTATATCGAGTTGTTTAATCCGAATATGACAACAGATGAATATGACAACAGATTTTATGTAAATGTTTCTTAATAAAAAATGAAAAATAAACTGTAGAATTTAATATAATGTTTTGATTATCTCTAGTTTCCAAGGAATTATGTGAACGAAGAGCAAATTGTATTTAATAATTATAAAGTTGAAATATACCAAATCATTTTCCTTAGAGTGTATGTATACTTGGTTTTATAATTTAAATTCTCCCCGCAAATAAGTATTGTTTATGACAGGAGTCGTGATATTTTATTATTATCCTGCAATGGGCAGTTGGTGACATGTTAGTAAAATATATTTTGGTTAGTGTAGTTTTGAGATATAAGTGTTAACATTATATTTCTGTGTCAAAGGACATGATGCAATGATGACAAAAGCATAAAACATTGACAAGATTATTGTTATTACCAGCTGATCGTCACATTATGAATCACGGAAATCATAGACACTTAAAGCGATGTATATGATGCGCATGAATTATTAGGTATATGATTAAAAACGTATGGCATTCAGATCACCAATTTACATACAATAAATATATCAGCTGGATTCTTATTTTTCATGCATTGGTGTTTTTCTGGCTTTTAGCATTATATCACCATATATTTTCCCAGACAATGTCTCGTCTTTTACTAATATATTCAAGCATGTCAAACATGATCATTCAGTGATGCTTTCGTCGGCAACATTGCATTTTCGTAGTAGATATTATCGAATATATACCCATCATCATTAAGAATATCAACATTTCCAATGATTCAATATAGACTGTTTGAGCAATTTCGTCAAATAAAGTATATTGGTTTTACATATAGCGTTCGGTTCAATAATTCTGAGTGTGTGTAGCTGAGATTAATATTTCAAATACTTAAGAAAACATGATGGGCAAAGTTCAAAATCTTTTCTTGGTTGAATGATTGTGGAAGTCAAATAACATGCTTGGAAATATAGATGCATGCTAGTTTTACAGCCTTTAAAATAATATAAATATATTGATACTTTGAGCATTTATGCGAGATAATGTGAATAATGTAGTATGTTCCTATGTTCTACCGAGAGCTAAGGAATAATGGAGTGGTACAAGAACAGAAGTCAACTATTATTTCGGTATTATCGAGCACAGTTAGGTTGTGCCCAAGCACTACATATGTGTATAATTTGATACATCCATAGGCAACCGATTAAACGCACACAAACAGACACATATACATATTATACATATTATATATATATATTATATATATTATATATATTATATATATTATACATATTATATATATTAAACGCACACAAACAGACACATATACATATTATACATATTATATATATATATTATATATATTATATATATTATATATATTATACATATTATATATATTATATATATTATACATATTATATATATATATATATATATATATATATATATATATATATATATATGTATATATATATATATATAAAATCAAGGTCTAGCAAATAGAGAAAAAGTTTTAAAATAATTAAAAAAGAGTTCACGGTACTTACTATATGTGCCTTTACCGCGGTTTCATGCTCCAAGCGGATTTCCATTGAGAAGAGAGCAATCTTCAGAAAGCTCTTCTCCCTCTATTTGCTAGACCTGGATAATTATATGTTCTCGCTTGTTTATTTATTAACCCGCCATAGAACCACATTGGCTTACGGTCGGATAATACTTGTTTCCCTAAATGTATTTTTTACACGTAGGAATTCATACTTTATTATTATTATTATTATTAGCCTTATCGATTTTTACATTACATTAGATGATGATGATGTTATCATTTGTATATGTAGGCAATGAATTGAATGAATAACGTCAATCGATATTGCATTATCTTACCTGTTATACAATCTTTAACCTCAGTAGATTGACGTTTGTTAAATAGCTATTAGATTCACAATTTACCAAATATTCTTCTTCTTCTTCTTCTTCTTCTTCTTCTTCTTCTTCTTCTTATTATTATTATTATTATTATTATTATTATTATTATTATTATTATTATTATTATTGAATGCCATGGTTGACGGAGGCTCGGCTCTGTAAGGTATAGTAATTTTTAACCGTTAAAACAATTGTAAATTGTTTAAAACTTGAACCAAATTGTTGATAAAGACACCCTCCTCCTCGTGAGAGGGGTCTTTCTGTCCGTTATTTGGCCCTTCGGGGTTAAATAACCAGTTATTGGGGTTTTGTACCCAAAATTTCATTTTAAACAAAAAAACAACATGGCTACGAAAAAGAATAACGGCACTCAACTGCCCATAAGTGTTGAGGGCAAACGCCCGAAATGCTTTCGCTGTGGATCGAAGACTCACCTCAGGGCCTTCTGCAACGAGAAGACCCTGAGAAAGGAGAAAACCCCCCTCCTTCCGAATCCGGCTCCACGGCTACCAGCAACAGGACAAGCGGCAACCAGGAACGATAGGTCCGTGGCACCCATACCCACTCCACGGAAATCAAAAACAGCAGCAGCAGTGGAAATATTAACAACAACAACAGCAATACCAAATGCAGCTGCAACAGAGACTCCAGTGCAAACATCACCAACAACAAGTGAAAGAGTGGAGCTGGTACCCCTCCCCGACCTCACAGAATCAGACATGGAGTGTGAGGTGGGAGAGGGATGGCAAACGGTCGTAAGAAGGCACAAACGCAGAAGCAGCGCATCGTCGCCTTTGAAAAGGGAGGAAAGAAATGAGAAAAGGGTAAAGTCTACTGCAAAGAGACCCACAGCAGCAACAACACCAACACCATCACCACCCACACTAGCACCACCATCACCACCGCCAACAACACCTTTAACACCACCACCACAAGCACCAACATCGCAAACACAACAACAAAACACACACACCCAGCAACAACGACAAGAAAATAGCAGAACCACACCCCACCCCAGAAAAACAAATGCACGGCAATAAACACACACAACAAGAAACTAATGACTTACATAATTGAACACACAGACATTTCACAACAGGACTACATAATACCAGCACCAATCAAAACGCCAACTAACATAAGACTGCTAAAAATAGCACAGAAACAATACACAAACATTAAAACGAAATTCCCCAACGCAGTTGGTGATTTCAGGGACCTAGGAGGAACCATTAATCGAAGAGTATATTCAGACATTCTCTTAGAAGAGCCGACGACCAGCCGAAGGGACGATTCAACGGTCCCTTCACCAGACGATCAAGTGAAAAGGGATGTAAAAACCATCCCTCCTCTACCAAAAGTACGGTAAGTGGTCTTTCCCATCTTTTCCACTCTATTTTAAACATGACCTCACTCAGAATAGGCAGCATAAATGCGCGTGGCTTGGGGTCGTCATGGAAGCAGGGTCACCTGCTCAACGACCTCAGGTCACTAAACATAGATGTAGTGGCCATCAGCGAGACCAGAATCTCCGAAGCACGGGCCTTCGCACCGATCTTCGGTGGCTACGATGTGTACGCATCTCCCAGCCGTCCTGGATCGGGTGGAGGAGTTGCTGTGCTTTTTCGGAGAGGTTTGGATCTCGCCATACGGGCCATCTTCCTGGACCCAGAGGGTAAGCTGGTGGTGCTGGACGTGACCAGCGGAGACGGGCAAGCTTTCAGGCTAGTGGCCGTCTATGCCCCGACAGGAGCAGGACGTCCTGATTTCTTCCGGCGTCTGGAGACCTTTCTTGGAACGTCCCGCTCTTTAGTGTTAGTGGGCGACTGGAACGGGATCTTAGATGCACGCTGGGACTGTGTGGGATTAGCGGATAGGGGTGGAGGGTGCAAGAGCCTCACCAACCTGCTCAGGCGTTTTGAAATGTCTGACAGGTACCGATTGGATTTCCCGAATGTGCCAATGTGGACTTGGACAAACCGCATAGGGTCATCCAGATCATATCTAGATAGAGTATTTTGTAGGGAAATAGATAGGTCTAGCATAGGCTGTCCACAATTCAAGATAGTCAGCTACACGGACCACAAATTCGTGACCTGTGTGCTTGACTTAGATAGACTTCATAGACGAGGACCCGGCTACTGGAAGCTAAACGCGTCCTTACCAGCGCGCAAGGCCTACAGAGACCGGATTAGCGAACTAGTTAAGCGGGCGTTGACGGGGGCCATCGTCAACAACAAGTGGTGGTTTGCTCTGAAAAGAGCGATTAGAATAGAATCGATTAGGTTTAGTAAGGCTTTAGCAATAGAGAAAAATAGAGCAGAGGGAGAACTAGTTAGAAAATTAGACGAGGCGCTTAGCAAAGGCATTGCGACCGACGTGCTTGCGGCGAAATTGGCCCTTGACCAATTCTTCAATGCAAAGCACGAAGGCTGCGTTGTCAGAGCTAGGGTGCGTGCTCTCAGACACGAGGGGAGGAAAGCCGTTCAATGGGCCCGAGTGGCGGAGGCGCGTCGTGGCAACAAAGCCACGATCCGGTCTTTGGTGGACCACGACGGGCGCATGCTACTCGATCCCGGGCAAATGTGTGAAGCTTTTCAGCGACACTTCGCTCAGCTGTTCGGGGGCAGCGGGGGGCCGGGTAGAGGGATGGACTTTAGTGTCTACCTCGACAGACTGCCGCGGCTCTCGGCCACTGAGGCGAAGTGTTGCGAAAAGCCGATTACAGCCGCTGAAGTAAGGGAGGCAATGACTGGCTGCAGAAGGGGTAAATCGCCTGGTTTGGATGGTCTGCCCTATGAACTTTGCGTACAGATGCCAGACTTGTTCGGAGGCCTCTTGGCGGACGTCTACTGCAACTGGCAACAGAACGGGAGAATTCCCAATTCTGTGAGCCGAGGAGCGGTGGCACTGTTGAGAAAGGATCCGAACAAGGGGGATACCATAGAAAATTTCCGGCCCATAACTCTGCTAAACGCAGAGTTTAAGATTTTGGCCAAGGTGCTAGCAAAGAGGTTGGCGCTTGTCGTTGGTGGTCTGGTGGGAGAGGCGCAGACATGCGCCATTCCCGACAGATCCATCCACGACAACCTCCACCTCATGCGATACATCGTAGAGAGGGAGCTAGGGAACCTGGCACGGGTGGGTCCTTGATCAATTTAGATCAGTCGAAAGCTTTCGATAGGGTCGACTATCGTTACCTAGCGGCAGTCCTGAGGGCGGCTGGCTTTGGGCCCGTATTCAGAGGCTGGATCGCTGCCATGCACAGCGACATCTGCTCTGTGGTGAGAGTGAACGGTCACCTGTCGGAACCGTTCAACATCATGCGCTCGGTCCGCCAAGGATGTCCCCTCTCGTCCCTCTTGTACGTATTGACTCTCGAGCCATTACTGCACAAACTGGAGACGTTGAGGGGAGTCCCGCGCGAACTAGGATGCGGAAGATCCGTGTCAGCATATGCGGACGATGTCACCGTAGTGGTGTCGAACGCCAAACACATCGAGGCGATCGGCACTACACTAAGAGAATACGAAGCGGTGACAGGAGCAATGATCAACCAGGAAAAGTCAGTGGGCCTGCAGCTCGGCACCTGGAGAGGCAGGTCCATGCCGTCCAACAGCGTCGTCGGGCGCTGGACGGACGGACCGGTTAAATTGCTAGGGGTCTGGTTCGGTCCGGACCTCCCGACGGACAAAAACTGGGACGAGGTGACGAGCAGGGTGGCTTCTCTCACCCAGAAATGGGCGGAGAGGAAGCTATCCCTGAACGGTCGAGCGGAGGTGGCTTACGCGTACATCGCGTCTGTCATCTGCTACCGCCTAACCGTCGTACCTTGTCCTAAGCCTCGCCTGACTGCGCTGGAGCGTTTGCTCTTTCGCTTTTTGTGGAAGGGACGTGCTCCGATGGTCAGGCGGTCCATCTGTTGTCAACACCCGCTGCGTGGAGGGCTGGGCATGCCGTGGCTGATGATGCGCAGGCACGCGCTCAGGCTACGACATCTCCACCTCTTCCTCGACGGTGATCAGGTGTGGTCGCCGTTTGCTAGACGCGTTTTTCCCCAGCTCGTTTCCTTGACGGAGCTGCAGTCCTGGGTCAAGCGAAGACCGAGAGGGAGCGCCTGGAGACTGGAATGTCTTCAGGCGCTCACAGCCCTCGACCAATCGGGCAATGTGATCGGTGGAAACTCCACCTCGGCGTTCTATAGAGGATTAGTGGAGGGGAAGAGCGACGACGTACTTGGGGAAACTCTAGGCGTCGACGAAAATCAACTAGCCAATCTCTTCGGAAGAACTTTCGGGCCAGGGCCTATGGACAACTTCCAGAAATCTCTGGCCTGGCAGTGCTACCGAGGAGCCTTGCCAGTTCGGGATAAACTCTACAGACATGGAGGTGCCGTCAGCCGGGCATGTCCGAGATGCGCGCAGGGCGACGAAACCGTCCTGCACGCACTCGTCCAGTGTCCGAAAATTGCTGACTTGTGGATTTATGTCGAACACCTGCTGTCGCGTTTAGGACGGATCCAGCTATCATCTGAGTCTATCGTGGGGATTGCCCCGCCCTCCTCCTTTAGCCGGGAAGGGCAGGCAGTTTTTTATCTGTCTGGTGGCCATGGCGAAAGAGATAGTATGGTGGACACGTTTGAAAGGGCTGAAGACGAGCACTTACCTCTTCGGTGATGCTCTGATTGACTTTTTCAAATTTCATTTGAAAAGGAAAATCAGAGTAGAGAAGGAAGTGCTCTCTTCCCAGCATTTTGTTGAAAGATGGGTGAGAGAAGCAAGAATGGCCCGAGTGAATGGGCCGACTCTGAGTATATATCTGTAAACTAAAGGTGGAAAACTGGGAGTGGGCACTTGCCTTGGTGGTCAGGGTCATTGTGGCTTTTTACTGGGCTTTCTCCACAAATGTCCCTCCGAAGTCTCCCCCCTATTGGGGAATTTTTCATTGTTATTTTCATTGTTATTTTTGTTACATCCTCTGTTTTTGTTTTTTTACACGCAGAAATGCCCATTTGTACCGTCCTGCATTGTCCTGCACTGTCCTTAATGTCTACTTTATGTAAACCCTTGTGGTTAATAAAGAAATCATTATTATTATTATTATTATTATTATTATTATTATTATTATTATTATTATTATTTGAGTTTCAGTCAATGATGTTAGTTAACTGGAAAGTTTGTTGAAATGAATATCAAGCCACTACCTGCAGCCTCAGATATTCAGGACGTATCGGAGGGCTATTGCTGTTCCCAGCAAGCATGCCTTTTGAAGCGTTCCAAAAAGCGTGAAGGGACCAATTTTTTGTGACCATCCCTGTAAACCTTTTGAGATAGTCCCCAGTGCGCCTATGACAATCGGGATCACTTTGACTTCATGGCAGTTCCAAATCCTTTTTTTCCTCCCACTTTAAGTCCTGGTATCGGTTAATTTTCTCCCTCTCCTTCTCTTGCACTCTCGTGTCGAATGGGCGGGCCACATCCACAATCAGGCACGATCTTTTTTCTTTGTCCACAACCACCAGGTCAGGTCTATTGTGTTCCAGGTTCTTTTACGTCTGTATCCTAAAATTCCACAGCACCTTCATCTGATCGTTTTCTATCACCCACTCTGGCTTTTGCTCATACCACTTCTCAGAATGTGGTAAATTGTTTACTTTGCATAGGTGCCAGTGAAACACCACGCCCATCACATCATGTCTCCAGCCCTTATAGTGAGTCTGGGCTAGGTGTTTACACTCGGATACAATGTGAGCTACAGTATCCTCTCTCTCTCCACAGATCCTGCAAAGTGGGCTAGCCTGCTCCTTGTAAATATGGTGTTTCAACCACTTCGTTTTGAGGGCCTGCTCCTGCGCAGCCATTAACATTCCTTCTGTAGCCTTTTTGAGGTCTCCTCTTCTCAACCAGTTCCATGTCTGTGGATCTCAAAGAAGGTACTATGAAGAGATTTTTCCTGAAGGCTGCTCTTTCTCCTTGATGTTATTTCCTCCTTGGACATCCCCTGGCCTATTGTCCCCTCCTTCAGTACAGTTCTGAGCATTGGCTCCTTACTATCAGTCACGTATTTGTGTAGGTTGTTTTTCTCCATCTGAACAAAGTCCTCTATGCTGATAAGACCTCCTTAGGTAGAGTCTATCGACATCACTCATCTTGTGGAACATGTTGTAGATAGTCAATAGTTTCCTAGTCTTCCTATCCATTTCTTTTTGTTCAGCAACATTCCATCTCAGAATTCCAGCACTGTACCTAATAATAGACACAGCTCGGGAATTTACTGCACTTATGGCATTCCTACTGTTCAGATGTGACTTTAATACGCTCCTTACTCTCCGAATGTATTCAGTTCTTAACAATTCCTTCATTTTTTTGTTCTTTATGCCATCAGCCTCCAGAACGCCCAAATACTTGTATCCTTCCTCAGAGTCAATTTCCTTTATCATCTCACCTGTTGGTATCTGGATCCCGTTACTTCTGCTCAACCTACCCCTCCTCATCACAATGACTCCACATTTACCAATACCAAACTGCATACATATATCACTGCTGAAAATACGGACAGTGTCAACAAGCACATCCAACTCCTTCTCATTCTTCCCGAAAAGCTTAATATCGTCAATGAAGAGGAGGTGATTGATGGTAAGCCCTCCCTTTCCCAACTTGTATCCTGGTCTCACTTTTCTCAGTATAGGGTCAGGGGCATCAGGGCAAGGACAGAGGGGACAGACTATCTCCCTGGAAGATACCTCTCTTGATCTTCACGCTTCCCAATGATTCTCCAGCTAATGTTAACTCTGTTTCACAGGACTACATACTTTTGTCCAACAACTGTCTGAAGTTATCTGCCACCCTGAAGAACTCCAGGCTTTTGGTGATCCAAGAATGAGGCACCATGTCAAATGACTTTTTGTAGTCTATCCATCCCATAGCAAGACCAGTGTGTCTCCTCTTGACATTCCTCATTACCATCTTATCAATAAGTAACTGGTACTTTGTTGAACGGGACTTCTTTCGGCATCCTTTCTGTTCCTCCGGTAACAAGCTGTTTGTGTGGAGGTGATGGCAGATTTCCTCAGACACAATGCTCGTCAACAGTTTCCACATTACGGACGGACATGTGATAGGTCTATAGTTGGTAACATCATTACCCTTGATTCGGTCCTTCATTACCAGAACTGTGGTACCTCTTGTCAACCACTTTGGTACCTCACCTGACGTCAAGCAGTCATTGAACATGGTTGTCAGTTTCGGGTGGAGGGATGTTAAATTTTTAATCCAATACCCCTGCACACCATCTGGGCCTGGAGTTATGCAGTTGGATAGTATTTTGGCCTGCCCCTTGAGGGTTTTAACTGTGATAATCCAATCAGTTTGTTAGTGTACCTGTTCACTAATCCCAGGCACACCAACAAATTATTATTATTATTATTATTATGAGGGCGGTGAATTGGCATTATTGGTAAAGGGTCAGACATGCTCTCTAGCATAGTTACATCCCTTTACGATATGAGTTCAAATCCCGCCGAGGTTAACTTTGCCTTTCATCCTTACGAGGTCGATAAAATAAAGTACCAGTAATATACTGGGTAATTGCTGGCCTTGTACCAAAAAGAAGAAACAATTATTTCTGATGATAAGGGCGGTGGATTGGCAGTATCGGTGGAGGGTCGGACGTCATGCTTTCCAGCATAGTTACGTCACTTTACGATCTGAGTTCAAATCCCGCCGAGGTTGACTTTGCCTTTCATCCTTACGGGGGTCGATAAAATAAAGTACCAGTAATGCACTGGGTAATTGCTGGCCTTGTGCCTAAAGTAGAAACAATTATTATTATTATTATTCTTTGAGTCACAGTTATTGATGTTAGTTAACTGGAAAGTTTGTTGAAATGAATATCAAGCCACTACCTGCAGCCTCAGATATTCAGGACGTATCGGAGGGTTCTTGCTGTTCCCAACAAGCTTGCCTTTTGAAGCGTTCCAAAAACTGTGAATGGGCCAATTTTCTTTAATCATCCCTGAAACGTTTTGATCAAAACGGCGCATGTTGCTCGAACCCAAGCAGATATGTGCGCCTTTTAAACAGCACTTTGCTCAATTGTTCCGGGAGCTGCGGCGGGCATGATCGGAGTATGGACTTCGGTGCATACCGCGACCTACTGCCGCGGCTCGCAACCACCGCAGCGCAGTGCTGCGAAAAGCCGATAACAGCAGGTGAAATATGGGGCGCGATGTCTGACTGCACGAGGGGTTAATCGAGCTTTATGCGTATATGGGCCCTACGAGATGTATGCGTATATGCCAGATTTGTTGGTCGACCTCTTGGCAGATATCTACTGCAACTGGCATCAAAACGCGAGGATTCCCAGTTTTGTGAGCCGGGGAGTGGAGGCGCTGTTGAGAAAAGAACAGAAAAAGGGGGACGTTAGTGACAACTTCAAGCCCATAACTCTGCTAAATGCAGAGTTTAAGATTTGGCCAAGTTGTTAGCAAAGAGATTGGCGCTTGTAGTCGGTGATATGGTGGGGGTAGGAGCAGACATGCGGGATTCCGGACAGATCTATCCACCATAACCTCCATCTCATGCGATACATCGTAGAGAGGGTGGTTAATGAACCTGGCACGAGTGGGGCCCTGATCAAATAGGATCATTCTAAGGCATTTGATAGGGTTGACCATCGGTACCTGCTGCGCCCCTCGAGGCGGCCGGCTTCGGGCCCGTTGTTAGGGGCTGGATCGCTGCGATGTACAGCGACATCTGCTCGATTGTGAGGTTAAAGGGTCACCTGTCGAACCCTTTCAGCATCATGCGCTTGGTCCGACAGGGTTGCCCCCTCTCGTCCCTCTTGTACGTACTGACCCTCGAGCCGTTACTGCACAAATTGTCGACGAAGAGGAGGGTTCCACGCGAACTGGGATGCGGGAGACCCGTGTCAGCTTACGCCGACGACGTCACCCTGGTAGTGTCGAGCATCAAACACGTCCAGATGCTCGGCACCACCATCAAGGAATGCAAAGCTGTGACAGGAGAAAAGATAAACCAGGAAAAGTCGGTGGGGTTGCAACTCGGCACCTGGAGAGGAAAGTCCATGCTGTCCAATAGCGTCGTGCGGCACTGGCCGGAAAGACCGGTTAAATTGCTCGGGGTCTGGTTCGGTCCGGACCTCCAGATGGAGAGAAACTGAAGCAAAGTGATGAGCAGGGTGGCCTTTCTCAAAAGGAGGCTGTCTCTGAAAGGTCGGGCGGAGGTGGCGAATGCGTACATAGCATCGTCATCTGCTACCGCCTGACCGTCGTAACTTGCTCCCGCACAACTCTTACGAAAATGGAGCGCCTTCTCTTCCGCTTTTTGTGGAAGGGACGTGCTCCCATGGTCAGACGATCCATTTACTGTCGACACCCGTTGGGTGGAAGACTAGGCATGCCGTGGCTGATGATGCGCAAACATGTGCTGAGGCTGCGACATCTCTGGTGCTTCCTTGACGATGAACAGGTGTGGTCGCTTTGCCAGACCCGCTCTTCCGCACCTCGTCTGGAGCTGCAGTTCTGGATCAGGAAAATACCGAGGGATAGCGCTTGGAAGCTGGAATGTCTCCAAGTGCTCCCTGCCCTCTACCAGCTTGGGATTAGTATCGGTAGAACATCCACCTCGGCATTCTATAGAAGGCTATAGGACGGAAAGAGCCACGACGCTCTCGGGAGACCATGGGCGATGAAGACGTTCAGCTGTTCGTTCTCTTCAAGAAAACTTTCAGACTGGGGCCTATGGGCAACTTCCAGAAATCCCTGGCCTGGCAGTGTTACCGGGGAGCGTTGCCGGTTCGGGATAAGCTCTACAGGCACGGAGGTGCTGTCAGCCGAGACTGTCTGAGATGCGCGCAGGGCGACGAAACCGTCCTGCTCGCACTCGTTCATTGCCCGAGGATTGCTGACTTGTGAAGCTATGTCGAACAGCTGCTGTCGCGTGTAGGACGGATCCGGTTATCGACTGAGTTCATTGTACAGATAGCCCCGCCATTCTCTTTTAAAGATGAGGAAGAGCAGGAAGTTTTCATCTGCCTGGTGGCCATGGCGAAAGAAATTGTGTTGTGAACAAGGTTGAAAGGGTTGAAGACGGACACTTTACTCTCCGGCCAATCCCTGAGTAACTTTTTCAAGTTTCACTTGAAGAGGAAAATCATGGTGGAGAGGCAAGTGCTGTCTTCTAGTAAGTTTGTTGAAAGGTGGGTGAAAGTGGCGAGTCTGGTCCGAGTGATCGGGCCTGATCTGAGTATACGCCTGTAGACTGAGGAGTGGGAAACGTGAGAGAGGGCGTTTTCCCTGGTAGTCAGAGGGGGCCGTGGACTTTTGTGTGACTTTCATCACGAGTGACCCTCGGAGGTTTCCCCTTTATTGTGGAATTTTTGTTGTTTGAATTTGTTGATTTCTATCCCGATTTCTATCCCGATTTCTAACCTATTTACACGACCAAAACCCACTTTGTATCGTCCTGTACTGTTTTGTACCGTCTCTAATGTTTTTCTTCGTGTTAGCCCTTGTGTGACCAATGAAGAAACCATTATTATTATTAG
This sequence comes from Eledone cirrhosa, assembly GCA_964016885.1. Classification (NCBI taxonomy): domain Eukaryota; kingdom Metazoa; phylum Mollusca; class Cephalopoda; order Octopoda; family Eledonidae; genus Eledone; species Eledone cirrhosa. The sequence continues at coordinate 36,563,791 of OZ024746.1, forward strand.
TATTATTATTTTTATTATTATTATTGGTTCTGAACGTACGTCTTTTTTGCTCGCTCTCGTAAGTTTATTCATTTACCTGTCAAAACTTATTTATTGAATTTGTTGTTGCTGTGTAAGGCATACAAGCCCTTGGACCTTGCCCTGTGAGAGGAAAAGTAATATATTTGGGCCTTTTGGTCCAAATATTTAAACTTTATTACATTTCAAAAAATTATCAAGAAAAAAAACACATGGCTGAGCCCCGCGCTCCAGCAATATGTCTGCTGCCGTGCGACAACGACGTAAACGTTAAGAGGAGGCTACGGCAAAATTAACAGAAGTTTATACAACAAACACCACCACAAACAACGTGAACAAAGACAGCAATGATAACAACACTGAGAACTTGATAACAATGACAGTAACAGCGACAACCAAATACAGATAACAGAAAAAATGACTGCAAATGCAGCAACAATATCTACACCAGTAACATGAAAACAAATAGCGACAACACCAACAGCAACAATACTAACTGCACCGAGAACAGCAGCGGCACCAAAGACAACAATGATAACAGCGACAGTGATAACAACAACAAAATCAACAAGAACAACTGCAACTACACCATCAACGACAACAAGAAGAATGCTGTCGCTGTGGCAGCAGCCAAAAAGATGCCATGCTTCAACATGGACCTCTCAAACAAAGAAGAAATGTTGGCGCAGGCCTGGAAGCTCATCAAGCAAGAGCAGACCTGGGCCAAATTAACTGTCCCGGTAGAAGCTATTTAGACAGGGGGAAAACGAGGAAAGTTGTCAAATCCCCCCCCCCCTCCATACACACTTCAATAAAAACATAAACACAACACAGAGCCCTCATCTACCATTAGTGAAGGTGAGGGAAAACCAAAGTCCCCCAAAATACAAATAAGGAAACACAAAAAGAAAAACAACTGAACAAAGCACAAAATCACACACAATAAAAAATGCAGACACCACCCACGCAAACATCTCCCTAATAACATCAACACCACTATCACCCTCACCAGAATCCCCCAAACGCAAACAACCGAAACAGACGCAAGAATAAATACACACACAAACTTCTGAAACCACAGACACCGCACTCACAACAAACACAGACACAACCGAAATAACACCATCA
>OZ024746.1:36569936-36579936 GCA_964016885.1 Eledone cirrhosa
TGTACGCGATTGGGAGGAAACATTACAGTTGTTTTAAAGGATTCATAAATTATTTAAAATCTAGTGTAATTAGATTGGTAAACAAAAAACAAAACAAATATAGACCGTTATTCAGTCTTAATTTCGCTTTTAATCATTATATATAGGTATTAAGTCAAAAGTATATATATATATATATATATATATATATGTGTGTTTGTATGTGTGCGAGAGTATGTGTGCGCGGGTGTGTGTGTGCGCTCTCGTGTGTGTGTGCGCGCGTGTGTGTGTGTGCGCGTGTGTGTCCGTGTGTGTGTTTGTATGTGCATGTTTGTGTGTATATGTAGATATGTAGATGTAACAACAATGAACACTAGAAATAAATCAACCAATACTTACTTATTTCGGAAATGCGTGTCAACGATTTGATTTTTCACTCACTATTCCAGTGCATATATATTGCTTCTCCCGCTTAAATTGCCTTTGCAACATATACGTTGGAATTTCTTGCGAAATGTTTTACTCACAACAAAATATAAAATGAAATTGAAACAGTTATTTACACAAGATAACATAGACAACAAAAAGAATGTTGTGAGGGAATTGTGTAAAATGTCGACTTCTACATAGATGAAAATAGAAAAGGGTAATGTTGTCAGCAAAAATATAGCATTAATAGTGATTACAATGTACATAATATTTCTAGACTGCCGTATAGCTTGGTGTTGGAAATGATGGCCGAGATCGGGTCGTTGATGTAATTTGTATATCATAGAGAAAGAACTGCAAATTAAGATAGAAGCTGGTATGAATGAATAAATTATTAATATTCTATGGAATCTTTCGCGGATATCTTGTGATGATATTATATTCAGTGCATAGGTTATAGAAAGAGAGACAAGCATAATGAATATCACAACATATGGTGTGTAGGTTTTGGTTGAATAACGATGGGTAAAGGGACGGAAAACTGCTAATAAACGTTCAATAGATATGATGACTGTTACCCAGGAGGAATATATAAGTGTAACGAAACAAATGTAGCCATAAACATAAGTAAAAATAAAGTCCACGCGTAACTTAAATGAGTAACATATACATCTTAGTAAATTCACCCATATTGCAATGGTATCCATAATAAGTAGACAAGACAAATATGGAGCGATATTTGTCTGGCGCATGTTTTTCCTGCAAAATAATATCATTACAGCTATATTTCCGATTGTTCCAAACATTAATAAAATCACAGATCCATATCCCACAGTACTAATGAGGCCAATGTTTGTATTATTATTAATGAAGATAATGTTATCCATTGCTTAATTTTGTACAGAATATAACGGATCATTCACGGCTATAGATTATATATTTAACTGAATCTCGAAAGAAGAAAATGATTGTTTGAATCTTATTCGTAAGATATCCCCGTTGCTTTTTTTTATAGCGGAGCTAGACTTATCTTTAGAAAGTGTTCTGTCACGTTTCTTTTTCATTTATTCAAATGTAATCATGCGGTTTCACTAATTGCCGTCAAATAACTTTCAATACATTAATTTCGTAGCTTTCTATTATGTTATTTTTTTTCAGTCCAAGAAAATGAGAGATAATCCTTTAAAATAGTAAAAACATAAAAATTATTGTTTTTTATCTTCCGATGCGCATTATTTCTTCTTCATATTATGTGTAAAACAAAAACGACACGAGGGAAACTGTGACTTGACAAACTAGCTCGATATTAATGATATAGATGGTTACATTACCATTAGAGCTGCTGATATTGATGATAACGAAGGTGTCATTGATGTTCATAAGCAATGATTTGAATAAACAACGTCAATCGATATAGCATTATCTTACCTGATGGACGGTGGATTAGCAGTATCGGTAGAGCGTCGGACGCCATGCTTTGACGTACAGAGTTACGGCCCTTTCCATTCTGAGTTCAAATCCCGCCGACGTTAACTTTGCCTTTCATCCTTACGGTGTTGATAAAATAAAGTACCAGGAATGCACTGGCTAATTGCTGGCTTTGTGCCAACAGTAGAAACAATTATCATACCAATTATCATAGAATTTTATATTTCATATACATTTCTATTTACGCCATTCATGTAGAGCTGAGAACTTCGCATGTTCATATTCATTAAGAGAGATGGCGCAGTTTTACCTGTAATAGTACAGAATTAAAAATTGATAAAGAGATACACAACCACACGAGGTTGGGAAAAAGGCGACTAATTAAGTGTTCCAGCTAATTTGGACGTAGTGGGATTTTAACTCAAAACACAAAGAATTGTGAAACAGATAGATGGAGCATACAACGTTTCTTCTAAGCAGGCGTTTTGATATATATTAACAAAACATTAATATGTAATTTAAGATGTACGAAACATAACAGTATTATGTCGTTCAAATAGAGTAACCCTCTGTGGCATATTTATTTTGAAACACCTCTTTCAAAATCTATATTTATTGCCAAAGTTGTCCTTTATATTTCGTATGTAACAAATTATATATCCAGCAAAAGATGTATGCTTTAATCCGCATGCAATAATAGGGCACACACACACATATATATTACTGTGAGTGTGTAAATAAAAAAATATATATATATGTGTTTGTGTGTGTGTGTGAGTGTGTGTGTGTGTGTATGTGAGAGAGTGTGTGTGTGCGTGCCTGTGTGTCTGAGTGGGTATGAGTGTGTGTGTGTATACATGCATGTTTGTGTGTACGCTTTTTATATCTATATGTACATATGTAGAAGTATCTAAAATTAACAGTAGATATTAATGAGCCTACAATAAATTTATTTCGGAAATGCATGTCAAAGTATTTAAAGGTGTTCTTTTTTTTTTACTCACTAATGCAATGTATATATAGTGCCTCTATTCCTTAAATTGTATTTGCAACACATCGCTTTGAATTTTTCGCGAAATGTTTTACTCACAACAAAATATAAAATGACATTTAAGCAATTGTTTATACAACCTAACATAGACAAAAAATATAACGTGATGAGTGGAACGTGTACATTTATGTCTGCCAATATATAGCTATAAATAGAACACGGGAATGTTGTCAGAAAAAATGTGACATTAATAGCGATTACAATGTACATAATACTCCTAGACTGTCGTACAGCTTGGTGTCGAAAATGATGTCCTAGATCGGGTCGTTGGTGTAATTTGTAAATCATGGCGAAAGAACTGCAAATTAAGATAGTTGCAGGTATAAATGAATATATTAATACTAAATTATTGATTCTGTCCATGGTATCTTCCGATAATATTATAATTAGGGCATAACATACAGCAACAGATACAATCATAATGAATATCACAACATAAGGTGTGTAGGTTTTGGATGAATAACGGCGTGAAAAGGGACAGAAAACTGCTAATAAACGTTCAATAGAAATGATGACTGTTATCCACGACGAATATATATTTGTAAGTAAACAAATGTAGCCATAAATGTAAGTATCAAATATTGCCACATATATCCTAAAAGAAAAGCATAAAGTTCGTAGTAAATTCATCCATATTGCAATGGTATCGATAATAAGTAGACAATACAGATACGGAGCAATATTTGACTGGCGCTTTTCTTTCCTGCAAAATAATACCATTACAGTTATATTTCCGATTGTTCCAAACATTAATAACATCACAGATCCATATCCTACAGTACTGAGGAAAATAATGTTTGTATTATTATAGTTGAAGCTGAATTCATCCATCGTTTATATATGTACAATATATCACGTATAATTCACGTCTATAGATGATAAATTTAACTGAATCTCGATAGATTATTTTTGTGCTAAACTTATTAGTTTCAGGGCTACTGGTAAGATATCCACTTTGATATTTCATGTATAGTGGTGATGTAATTAATGTTGAGGAAGTGTTTCCTCACGTTTCATGTTCATTATTCAAATATGATCAGGTGATTTTACTAATTTCATTTAAATAACCGCCAATACATTGATAACTAATGTTTATGTATTGTGTTATTGTTTCGAGCTATGAAAATGAAAACCAATCTCTTGTAACGTTAATAATTATTATTTTTCATTACGCATTAGTTATTCTTCTCATGATTTCTAATGCAACACCGACTCGAGGCAACTCATGACTTGTAGAACTAGCTCTATATGAATGATATAATATCAACAGATTAGTAGCATTATCGAAGGTTTCATTACCATTAGAGCGGCTGCTAATGACGAAACTGCGAATGATGATGATGTTGTCATTGGTGTTTTTAAGCATTGATTTGAATTAACAATATCAATCACTGTTGCATTATCTTACCTGATATACAACATTTACCGTAGTAGTTTGACGTTTGTTAAATAGCTTTCCAAATATTAGATTGAATAAATGTTTACATAATCTAGAACGCCTAAAAGGTATGTTAGACAATTTCATATTTTGTTGATGTTCTTGGTGTCGTATATATTGCAGTCTTTGAGGTTGTTAATATCAGTTTTTTTTCTGGCCCTGCCTTGTTGTTGCTGTTCTTCTTCCCTTCCGCTTCATCTAACTTGGTGTTTATTTTCTATTTGAGTGATATACCCTTACTTAAGGGTAGATCGTATGAACTCAGTACCTTCAATACTTATCAGAATCGTCTAATGTTAATGTATTATCATCGATTGTAGTTCGGCATCAGAGCAAATACATGTCTACTGATTTGAAGCCCTAAAGCTTTTTTAATTGGTAAATGGATTTCAAATCCTTAACCAAATATAATAATGGCATATGTTCATTGCATTTCGCTTATACCGGCGTGAGTACTTACCGAGTGAGCAAAGAGAACAAATAAAATGCATGACTGATGCTAATTCATCATGTTCGAAATATTATCGGGAAAACTCTTTATTTACACCTGAATATATATATATTGGTTGGCTCAATAACCAGATCAGTGTTTATATAGTGCCAAAGCGCTTTCGTCACAAATTATGTGACCTCCTCAGTAACTGATTTCTTATTTCGTGTGCCTACTTTGTTCTGCCCTACAGTATCTTCTTTTTGTGCGTTTTCAATATATAACCATTAAATAAACAACCATCCGGTTATTGAAACAACTAACCGGAAATTTATAATAAATTGAAGTAAAAACCAATAGTTCCGTGTGTTTTAGTTGGCAGCATGACACTCCCAAATATAAATATAAAGTTTGCATTTGTTAGAAAAACAAGTGTATATGGTAGATAGGTTTGCACATGCATTTAAAATATATATAATCATTTGTCACTCAACATGTGCTTACAGATATTAAATGTGTCTTAAAAGTCATTATTGCCAACTGTTTATCAAATAGAGCTGTGTGTAATATGGTATTATATCGTTTGTCATAAACACAACTACTGTTAAGATTTATATAATCATTTACGTTGTTGAAAAGCAAGCGATGTTTATCTATATGCAACATGGCTTCCATTCTTTTCTAACCTATGTCCACTCAGACAGAAGGCGCTATAAATCACTAATATTCGTATCACTGGCAATTAAAACTTTTACCCATCAGACAATTTGTTTCAGACTTGACGAAAGTCTATAAATCTGTAATGCTTGTGAATTGTCATGTTAAGTAGTTCCAAGATGTCCAAGCATTGCCGATAATATTTCTATCAAGTTGTATATCATCATTGTATAGACTGTCATTGGTCTTTTTCTTCGTTCTACCAGCCCAGATTTAATGTTTGGTAGCACCCGTCATCCCCCAGCAAAAGAAAACAAAGAATATTTGTTTTACCACCTTGATGCTTGAGGTACAGATTATTTTATTTAGATATACTAATGGTTATGATGTAGATGGATGTTATCGTTACCCCAAGGAGATGTGCATGTTCTTATGGCGAGTACGAAAATGAATTAAATTATATTACTCTCTCCAGACATAGACTGAAACAGTTAAGATGTTGGAAGTAGGCTTCAGGCTTTCAACTCTTTATACTGAAGCCAGTAGTCTGTTTCAAGCGATATATAATTGGGACACTATAATACATAATTATAGGTACGTCCATTATGAAACACGGACGAAAGTACTAGATGATCCTCCCCTTCATAAGTGCGCTTATTTATAACATAAACGTTGTTCCGTTTCCTTACTATTTTTTAATAACCGAAATTCAGAGAAAGCTGTTGAAAATCTACATATTTGCTTGTAGAAAATGAAGGAAAACCTAAAAACGTAAATCAGTGCCTAAATCCATTCTCATCATAATTGCATCAGAACGAGTTCAATGTTTCATAAATTCGAGCGAAATTTCCAGAAATTGCAAGAAGAATGATAATAAATCGTTTCAACTTGAAATCGGCAAAACAAGGGTTTACTGGCCCGCCCCAACAAGTCATATAATTCCACAATTTCATTGAAACGTTATATAATTAAAGTCTAGAAAAATACTCACACCACAATTCTTCATTACTTTCCTTTATGCATATATGTATATATATATATATATATATATATATATATATATATATATATATATATATATATATATATATAGAGAGAGAGAGAGAGAGAGAGAGAGAGAGAGAGAGACAGAGACAGAGATGGAAGGGAGAGAGAGTGAGATATTGGTATATGATCGTGAAAAATATGGAAGTTATATCCACCATTAGTAGCAACCTCTGTCGAAAGGGCGAGTTTAGTTTAGAATTATTTTCACTATTATAAAGTAGTAATTCACTAATGAATCATCATTTTATAATTTTGTATATATATATATATATATATATATATATGTGTGTGTGTGTGTGTACAATATATTAAATCACGAAAATATATTTATAAAACCATATTTTTTTATTATACGTATTTCAAGGGCCATCAAGGCAAATTATGGTGCGCTTTCATTAGATAAAATACAGATTTGTTTTATAAATAAATATTGACATACCCGGGTATGTTAATATTTATTTATAAAACAGATCTGTATTTTATCTAATGAAAGCGCACCATAATTTGCCTTGATGGCCTTTGAAATACGTATAATAAAAAAATATGATTTTATAAATATAGTTTCCATTTATTAATATATTGTGTATTTACTCCACTCCCTTTTTTGAGTGCTTTATATAAGTTATAAACACTTTAAGCTTGTTGAATCTCAACAAATTAAATATAACCTCTGCATATATATATATATATATATATATATATATATATATATATATATACATATATATATATATATAACGAAGGAAATGTGGTAAGGAACCAGGTGGACCATAACGCACCAAAGTACTCAATACTTGAGGTAGTAGAGTGGGTAATAGGAACCAGTAAGACCCCGACAGCTGTCGGGGTCTTACTGATTTCTATATATATATATATATATATATATATATATATATATATATTAGTGAAAAAGAACAAAGGAACTATTATGACATTATAACAAGTTTATTGCCGACAGCCGTTTCGTCCGACCCCATGGTGGGATTTATCAAGGCATATAACATGTGATTGCAAGATCATTGTTTACATCAACGTATCACTCAAGGCTAGCAGTTTGAAATTGTGGTATACATCAGCAACTCCGCTTGTGTAGTTGGGGTCTATATTCTAAGGGGGCTCTTTTATAATAGTTGTCGGGGTCAGGGATTGAAGTTTAAAAATTAGACAATAATATATAATTTACGCATCAACATTAAACTAAAAGACTTGGGGTCCCGTAAAGCAACTTAGAAAATCCCTCAATGAGTGCATAAAGCTTACAGGCTCAAATAAACCTACTAGACTAGAAGAAAATTAAGAGGCTAATAAAATAAAAAAATAAAAATATAAATATAAAGTTTCCCTAAAAAATATATAAATTCCTATGAAATTCCTTCTAGAGAAAAAAAATTTGTTTCCGAAAGAAAAAAACCTTCCCCCGAGATCACGTTTACAAAATTCAGAAAACTGAATTGAAAACTAAGTTGAAAGAAACTAATCAATTAGAGGTTAATTCAGAGAGCCTTCTATAAATCTCTCAGAAAAGGCCCCTTTAATATTTCCAATAGGAACTTCTTCCGAGAGACCCTTCGAAGAATTACAATTTTAGAGAGCCTCTAAGGATATATATAAAAACGAATTGAGGAAAATTATACATTAAAAGTTAAAAATTAAAAAATTAAAAAATTAAAAATTACGGTATTTGGGATATCCGAGGAATTTTTAAAGGGCTGCTTCAACAGATACAACTTAGGCATAATAGATACAATAATCTAAGTAATTTAACAAATTCAATTAGGGAGCAATTCAAGGAGTTTATCAAGTTGGGCAAGATTAAAGAAAGTGGTAAATAAGAAAATACATAAGCAAAAAGACAATAATTATAAAATGTATTTTTAAGAAGGTATAAGGTAGCTTCATTGATCTAACAGTGTATTATCACGAAAAATTATTCTAAAATTATTGATACAGGATTAAAAATTATTACAAACTTATTACAAAATTACCACAAAATCATTACATAATTATCAAATCATCATAAAATTACCACAACATTATTACAAAATTATCAAATTATCATAAAATTATCGCAAAATTATTACAAAATTATCACAAAAATATTACAAAATTATCACAAAATTATTGATACAGGATCAACAAAGACAACAATATATATTCCTGCCCAATCAACAAGTAATCAGAACACTATTAACGGTCAGGCAAAATTAGCTCAGGGATATCGCGCGCTCGGATACTTTACACACACGCAGCAACACAGGATTAGCACAGACACAATGGTATATTCCTGCCTAAATAACAAACAATCGATTAACAATTGATGGTCAAGAAAATGTAATCAGGGATATCCCGCGCACGGATATGTACATACATACAGCAGGATGAACAGTACTGGTGACCGTGTGGGCGCGATATCCATTCTGCTTATGCAGTCATCGGCATAGCTCCAGGCACGATATCCATTATGCGTATGTCGTCATCTGCATAGCTCCAGGCGCAGCTGGTCTTGTTTAAAAGTTCATGGATCACCTGGGATTCACTATTATATGCGTGGACTCTCTGGGAGATGTACCTGTGGATCTAATAGCAAGTGGTTGCCGGAAGTGGACCGTTCGATCTTTTAGTTTCAGGGGTTGAACGCTTTCACGATAGACGAGTCTGCGGGTTCTAAGTCCAAGGTTTCGCTACGCAGGATGTATTGGTCTACATGCTATGTTGTTAAAAAACCAGTGTGGATTTGACTGGGGTGGTATATTACGAACTCCAAGTCCACACGCGACTGGTCAAAAGCGAAGGGCTGTCCCCTCTTGTTTGGTGTATGGGTCGGTCCCAGCTTAGATGGTGGTCGTGTTATCCCTATTCCGTCAGCCCTGTATATTCAAGACAGATCAGGGTATATATTTGCGTGTATGGTCCTGCGTCTACGTTATCCAGAGGGTCTCGCTTGTGGTATTTTCAAGTTCACATGTCATCTCCCGGTTAAGACTGCGCATGCTTCGGTGAATCTCAAGCATGGAATCTTAGGGTATCGTATTACACGGGAGGACTAGCGGAACATATACATTCTATGCTATCGCGCACGCGCTGGCCTGTGGCTACGACCGTGTCCACTCTCGGGTAGTAGCAGACAGCAGGTAGACCAGCTATACAAACCCCTGCTCAAGGGGCACAACCCCTAACTTATCGAGTGGTCAGACTTCAAGGGAGTCAACTCTCCAAGCCCATCATGTCGACCGTGGTGAAATACAAACAAATTCCTATTAGTAAAGAACTAATCACTGATAATAAATAACCAGCACAAAAGAATGGGGGGGGGCATCTATTTGGGCGGGGGTTTACTAAGGGGGGGGGGTGACTGGCTATAGGCAGGGAGCGGCTGCCATATTGGGTGCTTTGTTACTGTTTCCCTAGGCAGTTCTCGAGTTTGTTGACATACATCTCCGACGGCACCCTCTCAGATTAGTCAACGTGGTTCCAGGCCCTCACAATGTACTGCATCGCAGGCATCAGCTGCCCCCAGGGTGCCCAGCAACAGTGTTGCCAC
>OZ024746.1:36582436-36614936 GCA_964016885.1 Eledone cirrhosa
TTTTATTATTTATTTATATTCATACGCGGATCAAAAGTGTTACCCAATGTCGCAAGTCCCAATTTTGAGAACACATCCAGAATACAAGAGTGATCAATATTATGACCTATCGTCTGGTGTGTATACGAATTTTTAATTACCGTTAAATATAATGCCTGCCAAAAACGCCATATTATGAAATGACATATCATAACAAAGGTAGATAACTATTAGATGTAGATTTGAAAAGTGAGTTCTGTACGTTATAGAAAAGATAGTGTATTATATGGTGGAATATAATATATAGATGCTAATATGTATTAAGGTATCGAGTAGAGTAGTATAGACAATGTATCTTAATGAAAGTGCGGTGGTGAAAGAGAAATAAGTCATAAATCAAATTAACTTCGTTGAAAATCAATTGCATTTATTTAATGTTTTCACTTAACAAGTAGTTGGGGTTTTAGATGGCATCATCTTTTATAAATATTGGTCTTTCAGTTCAAATAATTGTTTGGAAATGTCAAATCTTGTAATTCTACGTTTCTCAGTAAGAGAGTGGCATCATTTATTGGTACAATTTGTGTAAGGACAGGATATTTCAATAAATATCCAAGTAATCTGTTGTGAGACCCTTTTCCCCTGTAATTTCCAAACTTGTTTAACATGGCTGTACTGGTTCTCATCTCAGGATTTGTGACGAAGTGGAGAAACCAATACAAATGTTGTTTAAAAGATCTGGCACCTTAGCGACGTAACTATCGCTGATTTCAGAATTTTCTGTGTTGCCTGTAATCCCTGCCAAATACACAACGGATTTGATATGGTATTACATTTCTGTTGGAACGGGCAGTTCCATTTAATTTGTAAAAGATCACCTTGTATTAACTTTGTGTAGTATATAGTATGGAATTGCGACTGAATATTTTACTGTATCTACGTTATGGTGGGAGAGTTTTTGCATGAACATCCTGTATATTACTCGATATATATCAACACACACCCAATCACACATAAACGTATGCACAAATTATTCGTTTGTTAATTGATACCGCTGCTAAAGTACGCGGAAAAGATTATTTCAGTAGGAAGTCAAACCGAATGGAGTTAATAATGGTGTTAAATTTGATCAACATCCTCTTTTCAGAGTAACAATGGATCCTAGGATACATCAGCTTAAGCAGGTTTTAACACTTTACAATTATGTCATATCTGTTCCGTAAATCTAGTAAATATCGTCATTTCCTTATGTTATCAATTGAGTACATGATCTATTCTTTAATTGAGTAAATCATCAACCACTGAGCAGACACATAATTGATATTTCCAACGCGACATCTCTCACTCTGGGAGCAAAACTGAAGTAATTAAAATTGTTTTGAAGCTGTAAAATGTAATAGTTTTCAGCATCTACAAGTAATTTGACAATCATGCTCATATTTCAAAATTTAGATATGTCTATATGCCTGTAATATATTTAGTAAATAAGAGATCCGTCTCCCTTATAGAATTACATACTCGTCCAAGGAAGCAATTGTACATGTATATATCATATTTATCTTTAGGCAGGTCCCATGCATGGAAACACTCTGAAAGTTATGAACCCCTATTAACTTTGATTTGCAAACTATCTGACAGTTTACTTCCTGAAGATATACAATATAAACATTCATAAGTGTCATTACCATAGGAATACGTTCTATGACAAATAGCAATGGTGCAAATAAGTCACTTTGGAAGGTATCCCTTTTAGTTTCTACTTTTCCAACGAATATATTGCTCAAGTACAACATGGCCTTCCACTCTTTCATACTATTCAGAACACAATTGTGATGTGGTTAGCAATACTGAACATCGGCAGGCATACATTATTCCAAGAATAAGGCACCATTCCACATGCTTTCTTAAGGTCAATCCAGATCATAGATATATATATCCGGTATGATATTTTGTACAAGGCATCAAACTTTTCCTATGGATCAATAGGGAATAATTGATACCGTGTGGTATCCTATATCGTTTTTGACGTAATATCCCTTCCTATAAAATAACGTTATATGCTCTCTCTGCGAATATTGCATTAAGTAACGTATATATTATTTTCAAGCATGCTCTCGGACGTTACATCCCCTCAACATTCCTCTTACTTTTTTCTTTTTTAAATGCATTGTTCTTTCCAGTCAAGAGAGAAATAGAACTCTCTGGACACATTAATTCAAAAGATTAGACAGCCGTTCATGAAGAGCATTTTATCACTTTAACCAAAGAAAATAGATCCCGTTAGGAGGGGAGCTTTCTAATTTAGTACCTGGTCCACTTGATCCTTCAACTCAACTGTGCATAGGGTAATGTTTCTTTATATTTCTTACTTTGAATTCTGTCTTCATGGTTGTTATGAACTCAGCATCACTGCTACGTATTATGATCTTTCACCATATCCTATTCCAGGATTCTGGCTCCTTCACAATGTCCCTTTCCAAAGTGCAGAAAAATGTTGTTGATTATTTTGAAACAATCTATTCTTCTTGAACTACTCAATTCACTTAAGATATTTATTCATCTTATGGCTTTTCATGAAAATTTTCTTTTAATTCTCTTCCAGAATCCTACGCGATATATTGAGCCTCTGAGACGAGTGCCTGATATTACGCCAATTAACGCGGTACAATTAGCCACCAATTATTATTATTATATCTGAGGTCACCACTACAAACGCACTTGAAAATGGATCGTAAAATACAATATTTGGGATTATTGAAAATGGCTAAGGTAACATCTTATCGGCCTCAATATTTTAATTAACTTCATTCAGTTCTTTTTTCGTTCTTATTACTTTGACATTTTCACCAAACACGCATTGATGGGCTTCCAAAAATGCAAACGTATTCTTTATTTGTATTTGTATCGCTTATTTAAAATATATTCATGAAAAATACTCCGAAAACTGCTTCTCTCTATATAACCTTTTTTAAGTAAAGTGTGGCCTGCAATCACTGGTGCGAATTATAATCGTGTCAATATGTATAGACGATCATTTTCATAACTTGAAATGTTTAGCATATGCCATAAGTCTATTTGGAAACAGAATTTATCTATATTGATATGCATCATCGTCATACATTTTAGATGCAATAAGTTTTCTTTGCTCCTGATTAAATAAGCATATCCCCATTTCTTATAGGACGAATTGAAAGAATATTTTATTTCAAAATTGCCTTGCATATATATATAACCATATGGTATTCAATTCTTCAGTAACTTAATATACGTGCGTTTAGACATTACTAAAGCGATAATACGATTTCAATCTTCGTCATATATGTTGTTCGTTTAATTCACTATTTACGTCAAAGATAACTGATTATATTTCATTCTAAAATACAGCAGATTCCTGCAAAAAATTTCTATTTTACAGTATAATGTGTTTTTTTTAAATATCCTATTTATTGTTTTTCCTTCCGTATTTTCCCTCATTTTTATGTACGGCTATGTTTCATAGTTCCAGATTTTTTTTCTAATCATTTATCTCGGAAAATTTTCCATACATCACTTTTATATTATTTCTATGTCCTTATTTCATACATTTTCTCTCTCCCCTCTACACTGTCTTTCCTACTTGCTCTCACTATACCATTAGCCCTCTCGTTCACTCTATCTCTCTCACTTACTCTTTCCCAGGTAGACTGAATTATATTAAAACGTAAACACATTAATATCGATATTCATATTATGTAAATATATATATATATATATATATATATATATATATATATACATTACATTTCCATATGCTTGATCATAGAGAAAATATATATTTTTCCTTTTCTATTTATCATTTCAGTTAAGTATACTTTCTGTTCCTTATGTAAGGAAATTCTTGTAATTTCTTTTATGTCTATTTGCATTCAGTGAGCAAAAATTCAAACTCTTACACACAAACATAACTGTAGGCGCAAAATGTAGATCAGCAGCAAAGAGAATAAATCGTCTCTAGGGAAATGTGTGTGTGTGTGTGGGGGGGGGGGGTTGTATGTTCGTGTGTTAGTGTGTGTAATTATATGATGCAGACATATTTGCTTTCATATATAGTTTATTAAAATCACCAGTTTCAGAGATTTCATGCATAATCTTATATATATATATATATATATATATATATATATATATATATATATATATATATATATATATATATATATATATATATATATATATGTACGTGTGTGTGTGTGTGTGTGTGTGTGTGTGTGTGTGAGTATGTGTGGGTGTGTGTGTGTGTATGTGTGTGTATATATATGTGTGTGTGTGTGAGTATCTTAGCATATGTAGTGCGTATTTTTCATAATTCTATTTACGATTAGGAACAACGCGTAAATATACCTCCTTTAATAATATATCTCCAGTCATCCTTTAATATTAAACTTTGAATGACGTTTATGAATTTAGAAAATCCATTTATTTATTATTTACTTGTGGACTTCTACATAAATACCCTGACTTTTGTTTTTAGAATTCACAATAACCTTAAAGAAAATACATTCATGTAAATGCCAGGAACTAATATATTTATAATATATATCCGTTATCCTTTGTCAGTAAAGTTCCATAATTTTGTTACACGGATAAATCTGTTTTATGGAATCTATAGCACCAAAGAAAAGGAGCTTACACCATATATGATTGCCTTCAGCAAATATCCAATGCATTTCTACATACAATATATGTGAATATATGACGTTTTGTGTAAACATTTCTTTAATTGCCTTTTCACTTAGGGCTGAATGGAAATTATACAAAACCTATGAATGTAGACAACTGAGTGTACCCATAAGTTTGCTGCTCTGTAGAAACGTAGTAAATTGCATGTCATATATATTCATATAAATGAAAGCCTCTTTACAATATTAATTAGCTCTAAAAAAATTATCTCACAATCAATAACGCGTGGTGAATAGGGACTGGTATGGAACTAGGCAACACAGTCAAAGATTCCGGAACGTTAGCCATTGGATTACCAGGCTAGAAACAGAATACTTCATTGTATGCCGTATCTAAATATATGTTCAAAATGATTACGCTAAACATTATGAGAACATGATCAATATGGAGTTTGATGTCAATGATATAGATCTATATCGAAATGACAAGATAATGAGATTGTTATACTGCAGATTAAATGACATCACACGAATTATGTATTTGTCAAAAAGGTTAACCAATTGAAAATGGGATTGGAAAATTGTTGTTATATGTTTTTATTATTGTTAATTCCTGAGTTATTGCTCTATTCCCATGACTATCTTGTCATATTTATATTTTTTGAATGTGTATAGGAGTTTGAGAAAAACATGAGGGGCTAGTCCCGCGAAACAGGAAAATTGCTATGAGGTCTGCCGTTTTGGCGTCCGCTCGATCCAGCCCCGCTAGCTCGCGCTGGGAAGGGAAGCCTTCACCATCGAGGCCCCTCATCATGATCTCGTTGAGAGCAGCATGGCATGGGAGACGGCCAGCATTGTAACCGCATGGCAGTGGGTGGAGACTAAAAGGGTCCACATTGGTACAGTATCGCTATTTGTGAAGCTCACAGATGCGGAGGCCGAGCCTCAGAGAATAACTAATGCGCAAGTAGACGTTGTACAGCAGAGTGCCAGTCACAAGTGAGGGAAATATATTGAAGCAGACACAAAGAGCAAAGAGGAGGAGACCCAATGGATCACCCTGTTGGCCAAACATTGAGGAAGTTATAACCTTTTACACAGTGAAGTAAATGCTTGAGGTCCCGTATGATAGGTAGACCTGTGGATAGGTGGAAGGTCAACGGCTGAAGCAAATACATTTTCACATGTTTCATACATCCTCGTTGTTTGAACAACATTTCGTTCCATCGTATTCCTCCCTCAACCGATATTCCTTGCAATACTTCATAATATCTAGGCAAATTGCTATAATATTCAAGCCTAATGTGGAACTCATACAAATCTAGAGACCCACTATTTGAGAGATCTTTTTATTATTATTTTCCACAGACAGATATTGCATTGGAAATCTAGTAGAGATGTGGGTATATGTTCCTTTAAATGGATGAGTATAAGTTGGTTGTTGCTGCTCTTTTTATTGTTATAGCTATTGTTTTTTTGGGGTTTGTGTTTTTGTCGTATTTGCGAGTTAGCTTTGTTTAGTGCTACCGAAAAGATATTTCTTCCTAATAACTTCAGCAGCTTCTAAAACTGCTGACTTAATATTTTCGTCACTCAAAGGACTGGGTATTTTTTTTTGGGGGGGGGGGGATGATGATGATATCCTACTTTTGACCGGGTGGTTTAAGTGTTACTTTATATAATACAAAATATATTTCTTGAGCGGAAAGAAAACATCATCTAATCGATTGTGTCAACATTTTGTGATAATTATCTATACAAATATAACAACATTTTAAATCTCAACAGCGGGTAAACAACGTGACATTCACCTTCAACTGTC
Source organism: Eledone cirrhosa (assembly GCA_964016885.1). NCBI lineage: Eukaryota > Metazoa > Mollusca > Cephalopoda > Octopoda > Eledonidae > Eledone > Eledone cirrhosa. The sequence continues at coordinate 36,588,896 of OZ024746.1, forward strand.
AAATTGCTGGTTTTCACATAGGGGCAAAGACAATAATGTCTAACATTAAATAAATAACTCACCACGTAATCAACAATCCAGTTTACACATTAGAGAATACTTATTCAATAATGCGAAACATAGATATCATTTATAAAGCTTCTCTCCAGATATATATCACTCACTTAATAAAGATTTGGAAAACTGTGTAAAATGCATTGCTGAATTATTGTTTTTGTAACAATCAACAACGCATAAACGCACAAATACACACATATACTACACACACACATACATGCACACACACACAGACACGCACACACACAACATGTATATATATAATTTTAAAATCAATCAAGTTGTTTATATTATTGGAATTGTTGGGTAACTTTACATTGTTTATTATTGTGTGCATGTGATTTCACTTTCTGTAAATTCTTTATAGTTTGCCTTTCCAATGTATTTTTAACGTAAAATCATTTGTTGAAATCATTATCTATCGTGCTGAAATACATGAAAGTATCAGAGTTTATTTAAGAATCAAAATAACTGATAGAAATAATTATAATATATTAATAATAAGAAGAGAAAAAAAACAAAAACAATATTAGAGCAATATTATCGAACAGTAATGATTTGGTTAGAAACACAGTTATAGTTTTTTTGGAGGTATTTATTGTCTCTTTTTAATATTTAAATATATATATCACGTGCATGCAATAAAACATTTATACATTTTTAATAACAATTATAATAGAGAGATTGGCGATAACATAGTGTGATGACAATTGCAATATATATGTTGCGAGGATGTGTGGCATAGATGTTAGGGAATTGTATTCACAATTTAGAAACTGTGAGTTCAATAACCACATTGGGTGATTTGCTTTGTCCTTGTGCAATACGCTTGACTTCACGTTGGTCTCTCTGCATTGGACCGATTTGACTAGGTCCACAAAACGCCATAAGCAAATGAGAAATGGGATTTCTTGATTGCTTCCATGAGATGATTATCATGATTCTGATGATGCGTATAATGATGATGATCATGATGATAATCATTATTATTATCATTTATGAATATAAGCGGTGGATTGGCAGTATCGGTAGACGATCGGACGCCATGCTGTGACGCATAGAGTTACGGCCCTTGCCATTCTGAGTTCAAATCCCGCCGAGGTTAACTTTGCCTTTCATCCTTACGGGGGTCGATAAAATAAAGTACCAGTAATGAACTGGTTAATTGCTGGCCTTGTGCCAAAAGTAGAAACAGTTACTATTATAATTTATATTATTTTAAGGGCGGATTATAAGTGGATTGGCAGTATCGGTAGAGCGTCGCACATGTTTTGCTACATAGAGAAACGACTCTTTACGTTCTGAGATCAAATCCCACCGAGATTAACTTTGCCTTTCATCTTTATGGGGTCGATAAAATAAAGCGCCAGTAATGGCACTGGGGTCAATTTAATCGACGTTCTCCTCCTCTCCAAATTGCCGGCCTTGTGCCTAAAGTAGAATCAATTATTATAATTATTATGAAAATGAATATGTAAATGATGTCCATATTAATGATAGAGAATAATACCGTAATGATTAGTATGTTCTTCTTGGCGGTCAGAAGAAATTAAAACCCGAAACAGAGTTCGTGATGACGCTAATGATGGCGAAGATGGTTGTAGTGTAATCGTGATGATGAATAAGATGCTGATGTTGATTGATGATGATGATGCTGATGAATATTATGATCATGACGATGATTTCGACCACGGGGAAGTTTACTGCTGATGATGATTATCATGCAGATGTGTTAATATATTACGTTTTTAAATCATGTTAACACAATAAAATTATACGGTTATATTTTTAACATATTGATAGATTTCCTTTTAAAACGAGGCTAATTTTGTATTGTTATAATGCGAAGTAATCTCAGTTCACACATATAATCGAACAATTCTCTCTCCTTCCTCTTTCTCTCATTCTCTCCATAGAAATTACAAATTCATGCACAGCTTTTGTTTTACACATTATGAATTCATCTTTAATAATAGCAAAGAGTTGTTTCGATAAGGTATTATACGATTTTAGTTACGACAAACTATACGGTATATGGCGAATTGGCTGAGTCATTTGAACGTGGGGTAAATGCTTTGCAGTATTATTTCCGGCTATCCGAGTTCAAATCATACTAATGTAATCTTTGGATTTCATTTTTTCGATATTGATAATAAACTCTCTGGAATAAATTTGTTCAGACGTGAAGAGAAATGGGATCAGGCAGCTATAAAAGTCAAACAAAAAAACGCGGTGTGTCACTACGACACCTCTAATACTCCTTTAGGAGTTACAGCTTAATGTAAGAGATTTACTAAGTGGTTATAAATCATATCGATGTATGATGTTTGGTTCATGTACTGAAGTTATATAAGTAAATACTCGTCGCATATATGCAAACATATATGCAAGCTCAGATCATCGGATTAAATGCCTTTCGTAAGCCCAGGAGTACTGTTAGATGGGTCAATATCTTGTTACCCCATTTCAACGGCCGATGAACAGGGTTTTCGTACTTACTACCATCCTCAGAATAGCACACATCACGCACGTGTCTCTACAATTTTTCAATTGTTTTTTATTGACATATATTATTACATTTGTAAATACGAGCGATTGTATAATATTCAAAATGAGTTGTACGTGTGTTTATATGTGGTTACTCTTATTTGAAAGAAAGATTAAAACGAAAAGTTCATGACAGGTTAGGAGAGAATAGAAAATATTTCAAACCGGTAGTTTTACACGCAAGAAAATATAACCGAAATGATTTTTGAAGCTTTTGATGAAACCTTTCTCTGGAAATGGAAATTAAGGAAAATGATAGATAGGAAAAGATGGAATAATAAGGCAAACGAAAAACATTTCAGGTGGATCGTCTACGTGTAGAGAATGTGAATACATCATGAACATCTCAGAATAGGCAGGAGAGAGGAAGATATGGAAAGGAGTAATGAGTTACAGGAGAGTGAATTTAAAATATGTATTTCGTATATGAATGTTCTTGTATGTGCATGTATTTGTGCTTGCATGAAGATCAAACATAAACTTGAAGATGAAACGTAAACGGATATAAGACCCAAATCAACTTCACCAATGAGCTCCAGTGACGTTGATTTGGGTCTTACATCCGTTTATATTTGATCTTCAAGTCATATATATTTTACACCACTCTTAAAATATTACATGTTGGTTGAAGAAGAATAACTTGAAAAAGTTTCCTTCCTATAGGTATCATAACCATTTAAGGTGGGTTACATCAAAACCAGTAAATAATAAGTATCATTCAGAACTACGACTATATACGGGTAATGTATTTTTAAAATAGGTTTCAGAACAATATTATGTTAAACCGATTGTTGTTCTTCATGTTGATTTTCCTATAATCTCCGTTCAAACAAACGTTCATATAACTTGTGTCATTAAGACATCATAAACTTTAGTCTAAATACCATATGGTATGACTGTCTTATGTGTATATGCTATATCAAATCTTGTCTTAGACGTATTGTGATTCGATCGGAATGGATACACATCATGATCGTCGTCATCATCATCATCATCCCCCTAAACTGTTTTATAGATTAAATACCAGTCTGCATCCATACGTTTATTCCAATATACATACGTAAGCACTCGCACACAGAGAGCCTGACAATAACTTATTTCGGAGGTTTTCTGGATGTTCTGTTTACTAAGTCCTTTACTACTGAATCTCACAATAAACTTCTGAATCGCGAGATTTTGTATGAATCGTTGGACTTTTGGTGTTCGCTGGCTCAATTATTTTATACATACATACACGTATATATATATATATATATATATATATATATATATATATATATATATATATATATATATATATATATATGTATATATATATATATATTTAATACATTCTCCATGTTCTTTTAAATGGCAGATAATACCTTAACAGCGAGATCCAGAGATGACATTGCACTCAGTGCTCCTGTGGGAGACTCTGCATGGACAGACTCAAAGGGGAAGACCGAGGTTAAGATTTGTTGACGCCCTAAGGAGAGACACTGGTCTCTTGGTGACGCAGGACACGGCAGCAGTAATGAGGGACAGAGACCACTGGAGAAAACTCGTCCATCGATTTCGGGGACTTTACCCGCCCTAGGTATATATATATATATATATATATATATATATATATATATATATATACACATACATTATTCCTTATATATATATATATGTAACGAAGGAAGTGTGGTAAGGAAACAGATGGACTATAACGTACCAATGTACACAATACTTAGGGTAGTAGTGTGGGTAATAGGAACGAGTAGGACACCGACGGCTGAGCTCAAGCCGTTTCTACGGCTAATTCTGGTCCTAGTCGTCCTTGTCGTTCATATATATATATATGTATATATATATGCATATATATATATATGTATGTGTATGTATAAATGTATATATATATGTATGTATATATATATATATATATATATATATATATATATATATATATATAATATATATATATATATATATATATATATATATATATATATATATATATATATATGTATATATATATATACATATATATATATATATATATATATGTAGAAGGTGAGTAATACTGTAGAACAATAAAACTATGCATATATCAGATGCGTACCGCTCAACAGTTGGTAGAACTGGACTATATATAATAAAGAAGAGATTAAAAGATGGATAAAAGAGAACCATATATGTTATTATGCGCATTTCGAATACAAAATCAGCCTGGGACAAAAATTATTTTCTCATCAGATAAATTTTAACCAGCTGTTGAAATGGCCGGACCTCTACCGTTGGGGTCCAGACAATTTCATATATGTACCAGCAATATATGTGTATAAGCAGAGACATCAACATCGTTGCATTACATATTACCCTGTCTCGTCACAAAAATACATTATCGACAAAACAAAAATATAAAAGTGTATTCTGTGTACTAACCTACATGTATCAACATTATAGGTAGAACGGGTCACATAACGTGGAGTCCTAAACCCGGATACACCAGACTTTATTTATTGGGGTGATGCAAAATGCAACAAAAACAATTAAACATTGAAATGAACACGCAGACGCGCCCACACTCTCGCAAGCATAAAGAGACGAATATATACAGACATTAAATATACATATATATACAGAAATATAGACATATGTATATATATATACGTATGTATGAATGTATGTTTGATATAGTTTCATGTATCGGTTTAAGAGTGTGCTCAATATATTCCAGAATATATATAGAATAAAAAAATGTAACTGATGAGTTAGGCAAGACATTTAGATAAACATGTACGTGTTGAAGGTTGCCTGAATCATTGTGGAATATGAGAATATTCGTTTATAGAAGCGTCTATTATACATATGGATAAATCTCCGGGTAATAAAATCAGGTTGTAGGAATAAAGGGGACAAAGAGAAAGAGAGGAAATAGAAGGAAAATGTAAAAGGAAAATAAAATCTAAAAGGAAGTAACCATGGAATCGATTTATTAGTCTCTATATTTCGGAACTCTTATCCATCGTCAGGGGAATCCGAAGGATCTTCGGAGTTTTGTCAAAGAGGAACCTATGCGGCAGTGTGTTGGAAGTATCAGTGCCAACTCCGATTTTTCTTTCATTTGACATGCGTTTTCCTATTTCATTCTTCCACATAACCTTTTCCTTCCTACTGCTACCTTTTGCTGTTTCCCGAAGATTTATACATCTGCATTGCAGAGACTTCCCAAAACAACCATTTTTAGAGAGGAATATATTTATTAAATGCACATGAATCCCTGGGCGTAAGATTAATTTTGTTAGAATGTTAGTTATTTCATATTTATAATGCCGTTTTTGTACATGTTCCATGTATTCATCTTATATAGAATCAAGGTAATTCTATTTGCATTTGATCTGAAACGCTGACAAGTCTGAACTTGTTCGGAGGGAAAAAGGAAATACAAACAATGTAATAATAAAACAAACAAAACATTCAAAGAAAACAATTATATTTCACTATGGTCGCCGACAATCGTTAAATTATTTACACGACTTATTCTTAGTGGAAATTGCTGACCACACTGATAAGAGTTTATGACATCTAAGTTTATAGCGGGGGATGTTAACATCTTTATCTTAACACACATCGATTCGTAGTAATTAGAGCGCGCTGGGAGGTGAATGAATTTCCTTAGCTGATAATTGATTTAACTGTATTATTTGTAATACTTGAGCAAGAAGATCGATGTTCTCAAACTGTTACTGTGTGTATGGTCTTAATTCACGTACGCTATTATTATCATTTAGTATAAGTTTGTAATGGCCTACTTACATTTTGCCATATCACTGCTATAGGTACTACAACTTGTTCCGATCTTGTCAGGTAAGGTCATTATAGCGTGCACTTTTAACATAAATTAACTGAAACCTGCTTGAACTATCATCAAAGTATAATATAGCACTGCCATCGTAATAGATTATCGAGTTATTGCTTACGCGAGTGTCTGGTTTGCTATCAGCAATATCCTTCATGCTAGAATTGATTGAATACAATGCATTTTATTTAATGAAATTATATTAGTGTACAAGGTTTTAAATATGCTTTGATATGATTACACAAAAAAGAAAATTCCTATGACTCGTAATAGCATATTAATATTCAAACAAATGCAATGCAGGAACGGAATTGATTCAAGATATTTACGGGTTCTCATTAGGCGGTGAATTGGCAGTGTCGTTATAATGTCGGCTAACATGCATTACGGTATTCATTTCGGCTTTCTGAGATCAGATTCCACCGAGGTTACCTTTTCGTTTCATCTATCTGATTCCGAGAAAAAATTAATTACCAGTCTTTTTTTCCTATATATTCCTTTCTCATCTCGATTCTCTTACATTCTCTCCTTCTGTGAAAAACATCGGCTGTATTCAGACCTGGAAAGGAAATGAGCTGCTACCAGGGTTTCGTAGTATAATAAGACGCAACCTAAACCCATGCTAAAATGTGTCCACCGATTTGACGCTTCTGATCTCGAATTTTATGATATTAAATGCAACAGCAAAAAAAACAAAAAAACAAAGAAACAATAAAAATTTGTTATCATCATTATATGTTGGTCCCTCTCATGAAAAAATAAACGTTTCACACAACGATTACAAAAACTGGGAAAACAAGCAAGGTTACATGAAAACAAATTATTATATCATTGAAAGTGAAGATGTTATCATGCTGACCTGATATAGTGAATTTCGTGAATTTGGATGAGTTAATATGCTGGAAAAAGTGAACGTGTAGATGATTTACAAATATCCCTTGGTCGCAGAGAGAAATATTATCTTTTTTTTTTCATCGCCCTTCTCTTCATCACGCTTTCTCTCTCACAGAAAAACAAAATCTTATAAACTTCAAAGTATCCTATTTCCTGATGCAGACCGCCAACTGTTTCCTCGGTTCCGGTGGTCTAATAAAGAATTTATATACATGGATTGCAATTCCGTAAGCCGGTTCTCACTATTGCATATGATTCACCAAACTGAATTTAGTCACGAAACGTCTGTCGATGAATCCGTTCCTTTCACATCAAACTTATTACTCCCATGTGAAGTCAATATTTGAATATATATATATATATATATATATATATATATATATATATATATATATATATATATATATATATACAGGTGTTTGCGCGCGTGTGTGTAGGTGTGGGTGTGTGTGTGTGTGTGTGTTTGTGTGTGTGGACGTATATCTGTGTAAGGTAATAATTTACTTACATCCCGCTGCAATTGACTACCGAAAGAAATATTTTGTCGGATTGTCTTCTAGCTATTTGTTTTTTATGGAATATGTATTTGCCTTTGATAGTCTTTCCCATGCATAGTGTTCATAATTTCTGTATCATTGTATGTGCTACATTTTGGTGTATTTGTTTGAATGTGCGTAAAGAGAGAAACGGAGAGGGAATTAACGCTTTGGGGTGAGAGTAATTTAGCCATTACATGACTTGAACCAAATCTATATTTTCTCGAACTCGATAAACATTGACATCATGTAGTTAAATATGAATTGCATTAGAGTAAATGTGTCGTAATCGTAATGGCACGTATGTGAATAAAGAATACTTGAAAACTCACATTGTGAAATACAAACGTTCGTTAAACCATTTTATATCCATGATATATGCATATGCATATGAAAACGATTTCAGTCGGAAAAGGTTTTGCAATATTTAGTGCTTCCTTATTTAATTGCGTATCGCAAGGAGTAATTTCGAGTATAGCTATTTATAATATACACAAACAAGTAAAGGAATCTAACTGACTCAATTACAATCAAGAATAAACAGTTCGAAGAAAGAATTAATAAATATGTGTTTTAATAATATTTTCGGAAAAGTAAATAAAATATAAATACTAATTTCCTTCACGTAAGTAAATATTTATACAATATGAACTTTTAGCAACATTTAACAATTGAATCAGAAATAGTCGAGCTGACCAATCGCCACTCTATATCAATGTGCTCAGTAAGTTCAGTGTCCTGTTAGAATGTGATTGGAATAGTATCCGCACACATGCAGTTCCTTCCAGTGAATAAGGTAGATACTTTCTTGTTTCTCATGACCGTTTTCACGAGTGGTGGAAGCCATGTGGCTGAGATAAGTGCAAACATTCCAGGAACTTGTGCAGAAATGGGCGAGCTACAACATTCCATCATAAGCAGTGAGGTAGGTGCAAAAGCGAACGTCGCTCTCTCCAATTCAGTATTCGTGCCAAATCCTAACTATGGTCATTAATCATGTGTAATGACATAAAGAGAATGAATATGAACATGAATATAACCGTCTGAAATAGAGTAATTCTAAATGTATTTGGAGTAACGTTAATCCATAGACTACGTAGCTTGGTTATCAGGGAATCTTTCCAGGTCGGCGCTATACTTCTACGCATAAAGAAAAAGGAGTTTCAAAATTACAGACATGTGGACATGATGTGTCACTGGACAAGTTTTTTCAGGCAAAAGTAACAGACAGGTTAGACTGAGAAAGTCTCCCAACAACATGTTTGGATAACACCCATGAGCTCAGCAGGATTCGCTTCGGCTGCATTTACTTGAATCAACAGTTTAAACGATTATATATATATATACGTATATATATATATATATATATATATATATATATATATATATATATATATATATGATTAAAAGTTTTGTCATGACTAATCACTGCCATGACTAAATTATAACCATCAACATAGTCAAGGTATGTCGGTCATCAACTTCTTTTATCTGATGAGGAAGTACTGTTGAAATATCTCAGTACCTCTGAAATATGTATAATAAAATATATTTGATCACATGAATGTCTATATTTATTAATATTTTGAAGTAATATATATATATATATATCAAGGGCGGTGCCCCAGCATGGCCTCAGCCGGATGGCTGAAACAGGTAAAAGAGTAAAAGAGTAATATATGTGTGGGTGTATGTGTGTGTGTCTGTGTGTGTGTGTGAGCGCGCGTGCGCATGTGCATATTTGCAAAAGTTATCAATATTCGAAAAAGTAACAATAGATATAATGCATATTTGTAAATCTATTGTATCTCCCTATTTTTCTAACGGCAATAAAAAGAGATAATCCAGAAGAAGCCATCCCTAGGAATATTAATATAAACATAATTCGATGCTCCCTTTCTCTCAATCCTTTTTATCTTAATTTTCTGATAAGTTTAGCCTTCCTATCTCATAATACCTCACATACTTTGAGTATCCAATCAAACTCACCCCATCAACATAATGCATATACGAAAACATAATAACAATAATATCTCTCAAATCCTAAATTGAGCAGATAACGAGTCACATTGTAAACCTTAGAAGCGTCAGCACTAAACGATGTATTATTCAGATTAAATGACGTCTCAAATATTCCTGTTCTTTTTGACATCATAGATAGAAATTCTCCACCGGAATATAGATACCATTGATTAATAACCGAAAAGCAGCTGATTGAGTTGACTACATAGTCATTAGTAACCACCGTAAATTCTCAAGGCTAAATTATCTAAATTCTGAATAGAACGTCTTGCAGTTGTCCCCTAAAGGGCTATTGCCTTAAGAAAAATATAGTTTATAAATGCACTCTCTATGCCGCTAAATCAAATAAATTCTATACAGGCGCTATTACCAATTCCTTCCAAATTCGTTATAATTCCTTCCCACATACTATGAAGAAGAATTTAATCAGCACCAGCTCCGTAGATCCATATATTTCCTTTTTAAATAAATCTAAAACCTCTTATCATCTATAATTCGTAGAACCTTTAGATTTATACTTCCCTGTAGGCCATAATTTTCGACAAATATTTGACCACCCCTGAGTGAAAACAAGCTACCCCTGTACCAATAATATGAAATCACACTTCACTAATAAACGCAAAAGATTTCGATCTTACAGCTGTTCATGCTGAAGGCCAGAAGAATAACACCGGCACCAACAGCGCAAAGCTCAAGTCGATATATATGAAGCGGACTTGACCTCCACCAACCAGAATAATCAAAATTAGTATTCGCTTTATGTAGGAATGTCTAATTGCCTCTTCAAAAGACGTTTCCTGAATCAGGAAACGACATTCAGACATCCTGACAGAAAGCATACCACTCTGCCTGCAAACCAGCGGCAAAACTTTCTCCATTAAATAAAGGATAATTAAGGATAATTGTTTCTACTTTTTGGCTCAAGGCCAGCAATTTTTCCAGTGCATTACTGGTATTTATTTTATCGACCCCTTAAGGAGGAACACACGCACAATGCTTTCATTTCAATTTATTATAATAAATTTATAAATTTAGGAATTTATAAATGTCCGATTGGTTGGTTGTTTCCACAACCAGATGGCTGTTTATATATTGTCAAAGTTCTTTCGTCACACATTCTGTGACCTTTTCAGTGACTGGGGATTCTTTTCTGTGTTTTTGTGCCTCTCCTTTGGTTCTGTCCTACGCCATTTTGTTTCTGTGTGTATGTTGTGTGCTCAGTCTGCGCATGCGCCACATCCGGGTGTCTGTGTCTGTTTATGTTCGTTAATTTATTTGTTTATTTACATGTTACATGTTGGCTGTTTGTTCTATGTGCGTGTGTGTTTTCATTTTGTCCGTAATTGTAAGTTGTGATGTTGCTGTTCCACTCATGTTTTCTATTTAATTTTGGTTGTAATTCTTTTATGTTTATTGCCTCAATGATTTGTCTAAACATTGCGTCTTTTCTGTGTGTAGATTCTATTTTTATTTCTATGTTCTCTAATTTAACCTTATGTTCTATTTTAGCATGCTGGTAGAGTACAGATAATTCTTTACTATCTTGAAGGTCTCGCCAGTGTTCATTTATCCGTTCCCCTACACTACGAGCTGTCTCACCTATATACACTATATTTTTGTCTCTACATTGTCCTTCAGTACATCTTATGCTATATACTACATTTCTAGTTTTACAGTTAATATGGGGGCTTAATTTACAGGTTATACATTTCTTATCTATACAGGGGGGTCTTTGAAAAGGGTATGTCTTGCTAATAAGTGTTTTTACGGAGGTACCTGGTGTATCTACTATCTTAATATTGAGTTTATTTGGGGCCCTTCTAAATTTGTAAGCTAATTCACCTCTAGGGGTTGTATCGATGAACATTACACTCTGGTATTTATTGCTATCATACCATGAGTTTATTCTATTAGCCTTATTCCTAGTTCTTTCTATTCTATTCCAAAATGTGCTCCTATACAAGGAGCAGGTCCCATTTGTGTCATTATTTACCATTTTTTCCCATTTGGTTTTGGCTCGTCTATACACTCTGATTTTATCTCTCTGATTGTAACCAGAGAGCTGCATACGGTGGATGAAGTGTTGTATGTGTCTCTCTAGTTCTTCGGGGTTGCACATGCGGGACACGTTTCTCATCATCCGTACCAAATCTGCAATCAGTATGTTGATTATAGTATGGTCCGAAACAGCTGAGTTTCAGTGGATCAGATATTTGGAAGTCATGGGTTAGGCATAATGGGAATGGAGGATTTGTTTTTTGTTATTAATGGTATCTAACCAGAGCTCTGTGTCTAGTACAGGTAATCGATGGTTAGGGTGTTTACTTGGGTAGTCTATAGTAACTCTAAAACTCTGTTGGATGGAGTTAGCTATTTGCTGGATGCTTTCCATTGTGTTTTTCTCTAATTACTGACTGTTCTCTAGTGGGGGTGTTTTAACTACGATGTTTATATCATCAACGTAGCGGGAGTGCATTATCAGGGTTAAGGGGTCTTCTAATTGTTCTTTAAGTTTAAGTTTAAGTCTACTGTCCCACCATACCATGAATAATTTAGCTATGTCACCTGCAATGCCAACACCAATGGCTGCTCCTTCCTCTTGGGCATATGTTTTTCCATTAAATTTGAACATATGTTCATTAAGGGTTAATTTTATGCTGGCCACCACCGCATGTGCAATCATTTTCTTTAGTTCATCGTGGTTTTCGGGTGTCCGTATGACTCTGGTCCAACCGTTCCATCTATCTGTGGGGGTTTTCTTGGCTATTTGGGTAATGGTAGGTGGTCTGCCTCTTGCTGGTCTTGTTGGGCACAGGTTGCTAAGGTCATATGTGTCTAGGTAATTATTACAATAGGTAAGTTTAAGTAGGAGTCCCAGCTCACTGGTATCAATCCTACGGAACTCAACATTGCTCTCACTGATCCTTTCTACGCATTTCTCCACAGCAAAACCCACGTCAATAGATGGATCCAGGGTAACAGAATCCATACTATCTTTTATGCAGTTTGTTAGGCCCCTAGATCGGTTACTCCCGCCGATTCTGCTGAGGAAGTCCTCCGTGCTGTCATACATCTGGGGACATTTCAATGATGGGGCGTATGATCAGGGAGAGGAAGTAGGACAGTATGTAGACATATATGACCTTAGCAACCTGTGCCCTACAAGACCAGCAAGAAGAGACCACCTACCATTACCTCAATGGCCAAGAAAACTCACACAGATGGATGGATCGGGTGGAACAGAGCCATACGGACACCCGAAAACCACGATGAACTAAAGAAAATGATTGCACATGCGGTGGGGGCCAGCATAATATTAACCCTTAAGGAACATATGTTCAAATTTAATGGAAAAACATATGCCCAAGAGGATGGAGCAGCCATTGGTGTTAGCATTGCCGGCGACATAGCTAACTTATTCATGGTATGGTGGGACAGTAGACTTAAACTTAAACTTAAAGAACAATTAGAAGACCCCTTAACCCTGATAATGTACTCCCGCTACGTTGATGATATAAACATCGTAGTTAAAACACCCCCACTAAGGAACAGTCAGTAATTAGAGAAAAACACAATGGCAAGCATCCAGCAAATAGCTAACTCCATCCACCAGAGTATTAGAGTTACTATAGACTACCCAAGTAAACACCCCAACCATCGATTACCTGTACTAGACACAGAGTTCTGGTTAGATACCATTAATAACGAAAAACAAATCCTCCATTCCCATTATGCCAAACCCATGACTTCCAAATATCTGATCCACATAAACTCAGCTGTTTCGGACCATACCAATATCAACATATTGATTGCGGATTTGGTACGGATGATGAGAAACTTGTCCCGCATGTGCAACCCCGAAGAACTAGCGAGACACATACAACACTTCATACACCGTATGCAGTTCTCTGGTTACAATCAGAGAGATAAGATCAGCGTGTATAGAGGAGCCAAAACCAAATGGGAAAAAATGGTAAATAATGACACAAATGAGGCCTGCCCCTTGTATAGGAGCAACTTTTGGAATAGAATAGAAAGAACTAGGAATAAGGCTAATAGAATAAACTCATGGTATGTTAGCAATAAATACCAGAGTCTAATGTTCATCGATACAACCCCTAGAGGTGAATTAGCTTACAAATTTAGAAGGGCCCTAGATAAACATAAACTCAATATTAAGATAGTAGAAACACCAGGTACCTCCGTAAAAACACTTATTAGCAAGACATACCCTTTTCAAAGACCCCCCTGTATAGATAAAACATGTATAACCTGTAAATTAAGCCCCCATATTAACTGTAAAACTAGAAATGTAGTATATAGCATAAGATGTACTGACGGACAATGTAGAGACAAAAATATAGTGTACATAGGTGAGACAGCTGATAGTGTAGGGGAACGGATAAATGAACACTGGCGAGACCTTCAAGATAGTAAATTATCATCTGTACTCTACCAACATGCAAACATTGTACATAAGGGTAAATTAGAGAACATAGAAATAAAAATAGAATCTACACACAGAAAAGACGCAGTGTTTAGACAAATCACAGAGGAAATAAACATAAAAGAATTACAACCAAAATTAAATAGAAAACATGAGTGGAACAACATGACAACTTACAATTAAGGACAATATGAAAACACACGCACATAGAACAAACAACCAACCTGTAACATGTAAATACACAAATAAATAAACGAATATAAACACACACAGACACCCAGATGCGGCGCATGCGCAGACTGAGCACACAACACGCACATAGAAACAAAATGGCGTAGGACATAACAAAGGAGAGACACAAAAGCAAAGAAAAGAAACCCCAGTCACTTAAGAGGTCCCATAATATGTGACGAAAGAACTTTGACAATATATAAACAACCATCTGGTTGTGGAACCAACCAACCAACCGGAAATTTATAAATTCCTAAATTTATAAATGTATTATAATAAATTGAAGTGAAAGCAACTGATGTGTGTGTTTCTTATTGGCAACATGACCCTCCCAAAGTATAACAATATCGGTTTAAACACACGTTTTCAGATAAAGAATCTTCCTAAACAAATTCTGAAACGAAATATATATATATATATATATATATATATATATATATATATATATATATATATATATATATATATATATATATAAATATATATATATATATATATATATATATATATATATATATATATATATATATATATATATATATATATATATATATATATATATATATATATATATATATATATATATATATATATATATATATATATATATAAATATATATATATATAAATATATATATATTTATTTAAACTAGCGGTTTAGCCCGGCGTTGCTAGGGTTTGTTCAATTACTATGAAAAGTTACATACAGGTAAACGTGGCTTGAAAGACAATAAGTTTATCCATTAAGTGCATAAAGCAGTTGAACCGGTTATTAAAAGTTACGAATCAATTAGCATGTTGGACAATAATTGATGGGCTACTGATCTTCCAATAGCGAATTTAGCAGACCAAAGTTGCAAGACGGTGGCTCTGATGCCACTATGTCAGATCTGTCCGCCATGGGTGACCCGACCAGGAAATAGTTTTCCAGTCGGCATAGCTCCAACACCTGCATCAATATCTATAGCAACTCTTTGTAGATATTGCGTGTCATCCCTTGAGGAGTGCGAGCAAAAAGTCAATTCCTGCTCTCTACGCGGGAACAGGCAACATAAGGTTGGCCATGGGCGAAGTATGGCTCCCCAAAATGGATTCCCGCCACCAACAATATTTGCCTTTGTGATGTGTTAATGGAGATGGCAAAACATGGTCTCACCGGGAATTGGGATCGCCGGAAATCGAACGGGATATCTGACGCCGAGGGGAAAAGGCTCATCCTTGGCAGTGTATTCGGCAGAATTGCCAGAAGTACAACACTATGGGTGTTGTCATGTTAATATTTAACCAATGAAAGTCGTAAAAAAGAAATAATTTAAACAAGAATGGAAACATTATAAATATTTTCTGATGTCCGTCAGACACCCCTGAGTAACCATCTAGCAACATGTGGTCAGAAAATATTTATAATATTTCCATGCTACAAACTGCACAGCCCAAGTGAAATCAAGAGAAAAATTAAAGAAAATAATTTTATTGAAAAATTCCAACTCAAGCAAATGAACAATAATAATGCTTAGGAGTATTACTTCTACTATTACTACGCCTACAACCATGTCGACTGACACGACTAACAACAACAACAACAATAATAATAGTTTCTACGTTGGATCCAACTGATAAGGTATGATTTTCCTGGGTATATCTCTATTTATAAAACATGCTTTGTATGTTATCCGAAGAAAGCGTATCAAAGTGTTTTGGTACCCGTCAAATAAATATAATAAAATAAATATGGTTTTATAAATATAGTTTCCATTTATTTAATATCATTAAATATTTACTCCAGGAAACTGTTGAGTGCTCTAAATCAGTTAAAACACATTTACATTTATATTTGTCGGATTTCCAACAAATTAAATATCCCTTCTACTTATATATATAAATATATATATATGGGATCATCCGATTCCGCTCAGGTAACGGATCTTGTGGGTCTCTTTATAAATAATTATCTACATAGGAAAATACCTGAGACACCCGGACGTTTATGTCGTGACGACATGCTTTTACTTATAGAAAATAATAACTGTGAACTAAATAGAAAAAGAAAACAAATTATAAAATGTTTTAATTAACTTAATCTAAATGTAGAAATAGAGAATAACATTAAAATAGTTAACTTTCTAGATGTAACACTAAATCTTAACACATGTCTCATTATCCATTTCACAAACTAAATGATAACTTAAACTACGTCAATTTTAACTCTAGTCACCCCAGATCCGTTAATAATACTATAGTGAACTCTGTACAGGAACGTATTTCGAGAATTTCAGCTAATAAGAATATATTTGTTGAAAAAGCACATTATTACAACGAAGCGTTGGATAGAAATAAAATTAAATAAATTGATAATAATAATAATATAACAACTAACCATAATCGTAACAATTTTAAGTACGGTAACAATTTTAACAACTATAATAGAAAACCTTACATTAATTCCGAAAGCGGAAAAAGAAATAAAACTAGGAACATAATATGGTTCGCTCCTCCTTTCTCATTAAATATTAAAACCCCTATTGCTAAACTATTTTTTAAAGCTCTTGACAAATGCTTCCATAGAACACATAGATATTATTCAATTTTTAATAGGCATACCATAAAATTAACTTATTCTTCCACCAAAAATTTAGCGCAAAATATTAATAGAATTAATAATAGAAATGTAAAACCTAACCAAAATACCACTAATAACCCAAGCAATATCCAATTTGATAAATGTAACTGTAGAAATAAATCTAACTGTCCGTTAAATAACAATTGCTTAGCAAAAAATATAATATATAATTGTAATGTAAAAACTAATTTTAATTCATTTAATTATGTGGGATCCATTTCCACAGAGTATAAATCCCGCTTCAATAATCATAAAAATTATTTTACAGATCCAAGCAAAAATCTTCTACTTCTCTATTCAGCCTATTATGGGACCTCAAACTAAAGAACGTTGAATATTCGTTGATTTGGAATATTATTTCAAAAGCTACTCCTTTTAACTCCACTTCAGAAAATTGTGAACTTTCTATGGAGGAAATATTCTTTATATTAAAGACAAAAAATTCCCTGAATTAAGGAATAATTTATTCAGTTGCTGTAGACAGATTAAACTCAACGTTTAAATATAAATATAAATTTAAGATGTAATATATAATTAATTAATTAATTAATTTTATTAATATATTGAACCTGTCGATAAATCATTAGATTCCTTCATTTTTTTTTACTGATTATACACTCAACTAAAGATAACTTTTCTTCCTAAATATAAATAAATATAATAAACTATTCTAGAGAAATATACTGAGGGCTGTTGAAAGGAGAAAATATTTCTTATATTTTTTTTTTTTATTGTTTGATAGCTTCTCCTATTTTCGAAAGTTTTTCCTTTCAAAGTTTCTGTTTATTTTTTTTATGGATATAAATTTAAGTTAAATATACGTAGAAAATGTGTATACTAAATCTATTAAACATACTATTATTTTGAAATTATAACTTGAAATATTCTATAATATTTTAAAGTTATATTGCTTATAATTATATTTCCAAATCGTAATATAATTCCTTTGTATTTTCTGTACTCAATTATACTATGTACTGTATTCAAATATACTTCTCTCTATATGTGTGTATATATGTATGTGTGTGTATTGACATACATGTACATACGTTTTATGCGCGTATGTCTATATGTATATATATACGTGTTGCGTATCTACATATTTATGAGGGTACATATATGTATGTATATGTGGGAATTTTGTATGTACATGTGCGTGTATATCCATACAATTCGATTGCACTTATATATAGTGATTATCCCAAGATTCGTGACAAATAACAGACATAAATACATAACAGGTAATCTTATAAAACTTATATAAAAAAAAAAATTGTTTAATAACATAAAGTGTGTATGACATAAAATTTCCTTTAATATCTTAACAATTGTAACATTTTATAAGATTCCTATATCTTAAATTAAATTAAAGAATCCTTTATATTTTGTATGTATATATTATATACGTAGTTAGATATGTATATGTATTTTTATAAGTGTGTATATATATTTATATGTATGTATTTTTGCGTGTGTATAAGTGTTATATAATATATAGATCTTTAATAATATATGGATTTCTTAATATATAGATCCCAATGTTAAATATATTGATCTCAATATTTAACTGATTAACTAAACATCTAATCATATTTAAACAATGGTTACATTTCTCATATTATATATGTATATTCCATTCATGATTATTAACATTTCTAATTTTATTTATTCCTTTCATCTCTATTGTTAGGTTAACTCAACAAGATATGACTTAGAGTTTTTCGTTCTCTCTCCGTTCGCTGTCTCCTCTCTCTTTCTATCTTTCTCTCTATGTTGTTCGGGTCTTTTTCTCTCTTTCCTTCTATATCTTTCTCTTTTTCCGTAACCCAACGGCTTATTTTTAAAATATCTAATATTAATAATATAATTAAAGCTACAACTCCACTATCCGGGAGCTTCCAACAGTAATGGTTGCATTATTTAAGGGTATGTCAGATTTATTTATAAAACTGATCTATATTATATTTTATATGATGAAAGCATACCATAATTTAACTTGGTGTCCTTGAAATATGTATAATGAAATAAATATGGCTTTATAAATATAGTTTCCATTTGTTAATATCGTATTTTTACTCCAAATATTTATTGAGTGCTTTATATCAGTTATAAAATATTTGCTTGTTGTATCCCAACAATTTAAATAGAACTTTTACATATATATATATATATATATATATATATATATATATATATATATATATATATATATATATATATATATATATATATATATATATAAATTATGAAATAACAGGAGGCTGGACTGGTGTAATTCCTTAAAAGTTTTATTCTATTTCAATGACCGGGTTCAGTATGAATCCAGTGACATCATCAGATATTCAAAATCTATAAAAGGAATATAATAGGCACAATCCATGCGGCTGAACAATCAGAGACATGAGGGTGACCGAACATTTAGCATCTTCTACCCCGGTCGGCCGCCCTCAAGACTTGGGGGATTTTGTCTATTATATTCCTTTGTTATATTTCGAATACCTGATGATGTCACCGGATATATACTGAACGCGGTCATTGAAATAGTATAATAAACCTTTTAAGGAATTATACCAGTCCAGCCTCCTGTTATTTTATAATAATTAACTCCGTACTCGCACCACCAACTACACAAACGAAGACGGGTGAGTTGCATTATGTTGTGAGCTCTCCATAATATTACAACGAATTTCACCATACGGAATGACCAGTTATATCCAGTAGTGAACCAACAACCCTAAATAAATAAATACATAACTATATATATAATATATATATATATATATATATATATATATATATATATATATTGTCATCTTTGGGAGGGTCATGTTGCCAATAAGAAACACACGCACCAATCGTTTCACTACAATTTACTATGAATTAAAAACATTTTGTAAACATTTTTTCCAAAAAATTAAAAAAATTCCGGTTGGTTGGTTCCAAATCCGGGCGGTTGTTCGTATATTGTCAAAGTTTTTTCGTCACACATTATGTGACCTCTTCAGTGACTGGGGATTATTTTCTTTGTTTTGTGCCACTCCTTTGTTCTGTCTTACGCCATCTTGTTTTTGTGTGTGTTTTGAGATAGAGGGTAGGTGGTTTTTCTCACATATGTGAGAAAGGCCACCTACCCTCCATCTCAATTCTACTTTTGAAAAGAAGAAGAATTGCGAAACCGGTAAAAGAACAAATAAATATATATTTAAAATAAAAATACTGTATTTGCATTTTCGATTTCATCTTTTTTCCTTATGCTTTCAATCGTGTAGGACACCTCGTTTAATTTTCATTTTGTAAAAAGAACATCACTTTCTAATATACATATATATATATATATATATATATATATATATATATATATATATATGCATTTTTGCCAAGTCTTGAAAATACCTGCCCTAACTAGAGAAAGGTGGGCTTTGAAGAGCGGTAGCCTCGAATGTATATGTTGAAAAAATGACTTTTTTGGAAGCCATACCAAGTGTACGGTTGAGAATGTGAGCCATGCTCGGTTGAATTGCTACAAAATTCGTTACCTATTATGTTCTACTAGATATGCCTCGATTTTGTAGCTGCCACCACAGTGCCCACAGTCAATAACACTTTACGAGAGTTTCCCGATCCTATTCTAAATAATACATATTTAATAATCAATTGATTCACCTCGATACTCTAAGCAACTTAGCTCCAACCACGGTCTATATACACATATTATATCGTTTCTTATAATCTCAATCCTCAAACAACGTGACAATATATTAAGCGCCCTAATACGTTTAGATCTATATACTATAATCACCCAACAGCTTGCTATACAAACACATATTTATCATAACCAAAGCCCATTAAAAAACGATTAACAATTATTCTACAAACTAAATGAATCTAATGTTTCATAATGTTAATATATGATTACCACGAAGACACATAAACCATCATTTCTATCAATTAATTAACAATTCACCATTAATTAATTTAACATGTATTGCTCAAACATTAGTAAATAAAATATAGTTTTATGAGTATCTCTGATATAGTAATCTATATCGTTAGAATTCAGGAATTTAGAGACAAACCAAAACGCACATCATATAACACTTTACATGGACCCTGTAAAGTGGATATATATTTTCTTATGTCTGTGTGGTTGTCTTCGATATCAATTATTTTAGTTAGGGTGTATGTTACCGTTGCTTCCATGTTTCATAGAGAGGTTAGCACTGCTTCATTGTTCATAGACTAGTAAGTACCGCGACGTGACTTTAGCCCAATAAATGTTTTGCGAAATTAATGACGTTGTTCCCTCTTTCATTGAACTAGACTTCACCACACAGTACTTCCCATTTTGAGTCAGTAGAGAGACAGCCAAGAGCAAAAGACTGAAATAATTGCAGTCCTTACATCTATTACTCATATCAATATTCTTCATTTTTGTTTAATATTGCGGATGCACACCCATGCCTGTTTCCGCGTTTCAGAAATTTTCCCTGAATTATGTGCAGCCTGTTAACATTTACATAGCTATTTCAGAATTTCCCTTGTTAAAGAACAATGGTTCATCGCTACTTTCTTGTTCATCTAGCTGCATCCAACCATTTAAAAATATCTGATTCATCCTGATTGAACCAGAAATAAATTTCCGACTCATTATCATATATCATTTGTCTAAATGTATATTTTTAGACACTTTATATGTAGCTCTATCGAAGTGACCAACTAAGATTGCACATTTACAATGTTATATGGATTACTATAAAATAATATTTTTCATCTCTCTCAGGAGAAGAGGAATAATTAAGATATGTCAGATACATCAAAGAACTATTCTAGATATTATTCGTCAGATATATTCTACCGAAACGGGTTTTGTCTCCGAAGGCCTCACGGATGTGACATTTCACATTTAACTGCTGTATTAGTGCGTCTGTCTTTTATTTGCTGCACATATTGTTACTTTGCTCTCTTGTGATACCATTTTCTATCTCTCGAAAAATGATAAATATTTCAATATCTGCATTTTACATTATTCCAAACATAAATCCATGAAGCATTTGGTACTGAAGAAAGACCCGGTAAACCTATCCAGTTTGTTCCAATTCGTAAATTGCAAGGTGTCGAATAATATGATTTCAGATGACGAATTTCTACAACTAATTTTTAAAACTAATCAGAACTCGAACTTTATATTTACCGTCGAAATGGACATACATATAACTAACGCATATCCGGGGAATCTGTTAGCCTAGCATCATTTTCTGTTTCGGAAGGCAAAAGGACACATGTTAAAAAATGTGTGTAACATAAATTAGGATTATATCGTCTGTATTGGCAATACTTCTTTTCCGTATATAATCATATGAAAGATCGGCCCTATATTTGTCTGAATGTCATTATATTTCAAGATAAGTAGCTTCCAGACATAACATAAGTAAAGAAAATTAATATCAGAAAATATATTTATTTAAAAGAAATTTCTAAATAATTCGATGTTAACAACAACACATAAGCCTAAGTATGCTCCCTAGTTTAAAATACTGTTTAAGTTCTACTTCCACTCATAGGCACATCATCATCATTTAAATATGTTCCTGCAGAATCAATTCTAACGTTACTTTATATACAGTGATGATTATCACATAGAACAATATTATACATTTTGATCCCAGCATTTTCAATACCATTTATATCAATGCTATTTGTATCAGCATAATACAGATTTCGTAATAATGGCTGTTCATAGATATACATCGTAAGCAAATTCCGTACGTGATATACACATATAAAAGAATAAACTGTATTATTGTAAATTGACATCACATATTCTATATGATAATTCAAATATAAACACAAAAGAACTGGAAATTTAAATGAATAATATATATCGATGAAGGAATATTAATGTGGGTAAAAGGATAAGTACAACATAAATTTCTTGCGAAGCGAATGTACGAACGAACATCAATTCTCATGAAAAGTAAGAAAATAAAATAAATATTTTGGAATACTTCTATATAACTCTTGGGCACGGCATGCAAATGTCTTAAGACAAATTGTTTAAAATCTGCCCTTTAGAGGAAACATATGCATCTACCAGAATCTGATTCATACTAATCAAATATAATTATTTCAACTGTCATATTTTTAGTAACCTTAATGTTGTTTCACTTCTTAAGCTCTGAGTATGTACGGTATGGATCCGAAAGCTGTCATAGTCGATTTCCTCTCCAGGTATGAATACAGCAGGTTTCTTCCAGAGAAGCACAGAGATTGAGTGCTGTCAATAAAATATACAGATATATTTACCCTTGATAATAGAAAGCTTGTAAGAAACATTTTGCATTTTAACAACTAACTCCTTAACCATGGGATGGGTGTAAAATCACTGAATCTTTTTTGGAAGCACCAGAGCTTAAAACATGAATTCAGATGAAACAATGAGTGACTCCACAACACACAAAGTATACATTGTGTTTATACTCATCAGGACTTCTAGCTTTCGATACAATTTTATTTTCGTTAGTTGCAGAGTAAAATATTCTAATTACATATATAAATCCAAATTCAAACAACGTCTGATAGATGATTACATGATTTGATTTTATAGGATATTTCTTAATTTCATAATGTTAAAATCATTACGGATCAGGAGGGAGGATATACAATGAAGACCTACCTACGTCAAAACTATAGATCCAAAATGAATTCCTGTGCAATTGACAAGTACTTCTGTAATAAAACTGATAGTATTAATTTCTATGATTCTAACGATAAAAACGTAAAATATCGATACTATTATATGAGATTCAGAGATAAGAAAGAATATACCGTCCTCCAACATATCGTTGCGATCATGACATTTGTATTTCAAATCCAAATATGAATTTTACATTCTTGAACATGTAGGAAAATTCAAGTATCATTATTGTAGTATGTAAATATTACATTTTAATGCATAGTGATATTCATCAAAGTAATATTTTGCTCACAATGAGAGCCATGCTCGCTGCAATCCTCACGTTTGCAACACTTAGAAAATATATCTGGTCAACAAACTTATCAAATATAAAAATAGCCAATGCATATATATATATATATATATTTATTCATATATTTGTCAGTCACCCATTGAAGGGAGAAATGTGGTGGTGATAAATTATAGAAACCAATGACCCAAGTTCTAAAATTCGTTACATGTGTAGCGAATTGGTTACACATATTCGTTACTATTAGTGTGATAGTGTCTGTGTCAGAGTTTGTGTGTATATATGTGTGTTTCTATAAATATATTTATCACCTTGACCGAACAGTCTGTCGGGCGTCCATCCGGCGCCGCTGGTCACAGCACGTCATGCTGTTTTAGCCATAAGATAACGCCATTCTACTGGCTGGGCAGGCAGGCCGGTACCTCTTTATCTCATTTCTACAGTTCAGTAATCTGGAGCAACGTGAAATAAAGTGTCTTGCTCAAGGAAACAACACATCACCCGGTCCAAGAATTGAACTCACAACCTTTCGATTGCAAGCCCAATGATCTAACCACTAAACCATGCGCCTTCACAAATATATTTATATGTGTGAATATGTGTGTATGAGTATATATGTGTTTGTGTGAATATATTTATATTTGTGTGAATGTACGTGTGCTTGTGAATATATTTATATTTGTGTGAGTGTATTGTGTCTCTGTGACTGTATTTATACTTGTATGGGTGTATATATGTGAGTGTATACTTGTGTGTGTTTATATTACTTGTGTGAGTGTATGTATATGAGTAAATGTATGTTTATATATCACTTCTCTGAGTGTATGTGTGTGTGTGCTTATATCATTTGAGTGAGTGTATGTCTGTTTGTGTGTATATACTTATACTTGTGTGAGAATATGTTTGTTTGTATCCATTGTATTAGTGTATGTGTGACGAGTGGCTATATTTAGTCTTGCGGTGTCTCTATGTGTTTTTATTTGTTCATATTTATATACTCATACATATCAATGTATACATATGTAAACTAAGATATTATCGTATTTATCTATGTTAGGTGTTGATTGTTTATCCACAAAGAATTTTGTAATAAAGAAATATTAAACTAAAACCTTAGTATTCTACCCATTTGATATCTAAAATATTAACATTAGCCGTCAGTTTGGAGGGCACGGTGTCAACTAGTGAAAGTTATATTGCTGATGTTTACTGTTTCCCTATTATTAACTCACTCCTTCTTTGCGTTACGTCATGCTTCTGAAATTGTAATCAATATCCTGCAATATACATATTACCGTGTATACAAATAATGTATAGTCTATGATACTTTACAGATAGGTGTTATAAAGAAAACATTGTCATTACAAACATGAATCTCTCGTTGGAACTAAATTTTGTTTTTGAAAATCCAGAACATGTACAGTAGCGGGGAAAAGGCCATTTATATTTATTTATAAATACTTATATTCTGGCATGTAAGTCAACGTTACATTCAATACGTAATGATAACACAATGCTCTAGGGCTCTGCTTCAAAACAGTTATTAACGTGAGATTATACAGGGACAAATGTGACAATGACGGTGACTCACAAGAGCTGTTACCTTTTCATATACCATGGTTTGTGGCATACGTTCTGGATACCTGCACACCACTTCAAGGATCAATTTTGCAATTCAACCTTTCACAGTGGATAATTATCGTCCAGGACAGAAATCATCTCTATTTTCTTTCAATTCCTTTATATCAATCCTTTTTCTCCGGAGAAAGTCGGGCTTGTTAAAGTGAGAGATTCCACCTGGTTTGAATAATACTCAAGAAACGTTACGCGCCACAAAAAAAATAAATGTGAAAACAGGAATAATCAAATTAATTA
>OZ024746.1:36624936-36649936 GCA_964016885.1 Eledone cirrhosa
AAACCTCTAATTATTTCTGCTGGTACTACTTACAACAAATTTCTACATGTATTGCTGGGAACTTCTCAGAATATGATTTGCAGGTTATATCTCTTCTACTGGGGATATTTTCTTCAATAGATTCTCGGGTACATTTATCTCAACTTTTAGAAATATTCCCGGTATATTTTAAATGCTTTGCCAATTATTTCGTTGTGTGTGTTTATTCTTTTACCACACTAGTGTGGCAGAAGTTCTTCTCATACGTATCTCGCTCAGCATAGTCCAAATGTTTTGTATCAAGTCGTATATAGGTTTTTCTTCAAACACTTATAACCACCAATTATTATATACATTTGTCTGCATCTTGTTTAATATATTTCCATACACACAGCCGCTCTCTCTCTCTCTCACACACACACACACGCACGGATACACCCCCCACCCACATACACGCACACACACATACGCATACATATATATATATATATATATATATATATATATATATATAGTAATAATAATAAATTTGAAGACTAAAATCCGTGAATATTTCAAAAAATGTTGCAACCGGATGAAGACAGGAAGACGCTACTTTGGTTCGTGGAAAGATTCCCTGGCAGAGGACGGGAAAAAACGAATATAATACGACATAGTTTGGAGCAGTGAAAAACAATTACACGCAAAGACAAGACCACGTTTATGGTATAAAGTACCTTTGTATTTTATTTACTTTATTCTTAACTCTGAAGCCGAGAATCATTCGGTTTCCTAGTTAGAATTTCAGTCTACGTCTTCAGTTAAACCATTTATGTGGTTTTGTCTTTGCGTGCAATTGTTCTACCCGCTCCACATATGGCATATTATCTTCGTTTTTTCCGTTCATTGCCAGAGAACGTCTCTATGAACCACCTAATAGAATATTAGTCTACAACTTCTTTTTTTTCACTGCACCAAATAATGACGTATTATATTCGTTTTTCCCGTTCTTTGACAGGGAACGTTTCCACGAAACTAAGTATCGTCTACCTATCTTCCTCCGGTTGCAACGTTTTTTGAAATATTCACTTCTAAGTTCACATATTGACTTTGTTAGTTTCAGAAGATTCCGTTAAGGGTGAAAGCAGCGATTCGTTGCTAAAACTTTAATCTGTTATTTGAATAAATATATATATATATATATATATTTATATCGGAGTGGATTAAAGTACTGCATGTTAGGTAACCTTGAGCTTTTTTACATATTAAAATCCAAAAACAAACTACTTAACGATAGAATTGAACGATCATTATACTGCAACCACAAACTAAAAGATAAATTATCTCTCTATAAAATAACTTAACATTCGAACCCGTAACTATAACACCGCTTTCTAGCTAACAACCTTCTCTTCCCCCCACACTACAAGACAATACACTGCTTATCACTATACATAGTAACTCAGTGCAATTCCTAGATTACTACTACAAACCCAGAGTTCACTCACCACACAAACTTCGTCTGTCCCCTCTCTATCTATCTCTCTCTACATCCATTACACACTCTCTCTCTCGCCTTTGGTCTACCTCCCTCTCAACATCTATGAACCTGCCCTCTGGGGCAATATATAATTCCGACCTTAACTATCAACGCATCTTTCCAAAAGTAACCAGTATAATAAAACCCCTACCATAACATTTTGATTAAGACATCTACAAGCCACCTTCTCCTACTTCTCCAACACCTGCATATCTTTCTTTCTCTCTCCCTCTTCCCTACTTTTCTCTCTTCCTTTTCTACTCTATCTTCCCCAACAACCCCACTTAAGGGTATTTACATTGTACATTTTACCATTCTGCTCTGAGGAAACAGTGGTCACAGCATTGGATATTTGAGTTCTGCAAGTACTTGTGAATTTGCACGTAGCATAACTAGGCTGCAGTACCACCGTGGAAACACTTGTAAGCACACGGAATAAATTACCTATATATGATGTCTACCTGTTATTATTCATTCTTTATATACACTCCGGAATACTGAAGGATCAGGAACTAAGTTTCTTCAACAATTCTTTCATAACTCGTAGAGTAACCTCTTACCGTACGTCAACCATATCCAGTGTAGTAATTAACCATTACTACATATTGGATAATCCTATACCTAATAATCGCCTCCTACACAGTTGAGCAACCACACCGAAACACGGCATTAATATGGAAAGGCATCATATAGGTATGTCACTTAAAAACATACCTATACCTAACAAAAGGGAATATATTCTTAGTATGATTCAACGCAATAACGACTTCACTCGGCGTGTACGATGAAAAGCTTTCCATTTCGATAAAGGACGCGCCAATCACTCGTCTGAATCATATGGTTTTAAATCATGTAAAAACCCACCTACAAACCCTCATCTCGATGCTTTCGAACAAGATTTAATGAAAACGACCATGAACATTAAGTTCAACAAACATAGAAATAATGAGCTGCAGAACAACATGAAAGCACTACTCCGAAGATTGCAAAATACCAATGGAATTGTTGTGAAAGCTGACAAGACTTCTAACGTGTATACCATGGATATCGATACGTACAATAACTTCATACGCAACGAACTACACAAAAAATATAGAAAAAACAAATGAAACTACGCTAGCAAATATTAACAACGAGGCATATAAAGTGGTGAAGAATCTCAAAATCGACGATAGAACCGAGCCGATTATACCCGCTACCCCCACCTTCAACCTGAAGGACCATAAGGTAAAATTTGACTCTAACCCTAAGATCAGACTTATATGCCCTTCTAAATCAGGCATAGGGAAAATTACCAAACATATACTTGACAGAGTAATAACTCAAGTGAAAGAGAAAATTGAAATTAGATTATGGGGCAACACCAGCGAAGCAATTCGCTGGTTTAATAATGTTAAGAATAAGAATAAATCTAAGTTTATACAATTTGACATAGACGAATACTACTCTTCCATCTCACCAAGCACTTTACGTAAGGCCCTATCGTTTGCTACGGCCAATTCCGACCTAACGGAGGACGAAATTAATATTATTCTCGAGGCTAGAAAAACCATTATTAAGTTCGATAACTGCTACTGGGAACATAAGGACAGACCCACAAATTTCGATATTACCATGGGTTCCTACGACTCGGCGGAGGTCACAGATCTCGTGGGAATTTACATAGCCCACATATTACATGGTAAATTTAGTAATCTACAGGGGGGGGGATATACAGAGATGACGAGCTCTTATTAGTTAATAACTTGAATAACCAAAATCTTGAAAGTCTACGGAAAAATATTAGAAAATCTTTTAGTGAACTGGGTCTAAAAATAGCATACGAATACAATCTTAAAGTAGTAAACTTTCTGGACGTAACTCTTAATTTAAATACCGGACAGATACGACCCTTCCACAAGGTAAATGAGAACCTTACGTATATTAACTTTAACTCTAACCACCCACTCTCCATGATCAAATCAGTTCCCCGGAGTATTTCTCTTAGAATCTCTCGCCTATCGTCTAACTCTGATATTTTTAGTGAACACGCTGAATACTACAATAATGCATTAAGGAATGCTGACCACCGGGATACAATAGAATACATTGATAGGAATTTCCATAACACACATAGCTCTACACGAAATCAAGGAATGCGTAACCGGGGGACTAAAATACAAGCACACACACACAATACTACCAGACATACTAATAATAGAAGATCACCACCAAATAAATCACGTTGTAGAAAGTATATCTGGTACAATCTTATTTTTAATGCCTCGATTAGTACAAAACTATCACTTTCATTCTTTA
This sequence comes from Eledone cirrhosa, assembly GCA_964016885.1. Lineage (NCBI taxonomy): Eukaryota > Metazoa > Mollusca > Cephalopoda > Octopoda > Eledonidae > Eledone > Eledone cirrhosa. The sequence continues at coordinate 36,628,733 of OZ024746.1, forward strand.
AGTTAATCAACAAACACTTCCCTAGTTCCCATAAATACAGCAACATTCTAAACTCTAAAACTATTAGACTATCATACTCCACGGCACCAAACCTTGAATCATACATAAAAAACTTAACTTAAGGCAATTAAACAACTCTACAAAACAAAACATTTTAGTAACAGATGGGCAGAACGCAATATCTGCCTCCCAACCACTAAATGGGAGACGGGTATTACACAACCCACCTGTACCGCTATCACAACCTATCCATGGTATACCCGCTACCCACAACAAAGAATGTAACTGCCATCTACCTGAAAGATGTCCATTTAAGAATGAATGCCTAAAGTCCAACATTGTTTACCAATGCACGGTTGAATCGAACGACCAGAAATGGTATTATATCGGATCTACCACCACATCGTTTAAATCTCGCTGGTACCGTCATCGATTCTCAATCAAACATCCGAATCACCGTTTTGTTACCACGCTCGCCAACAAGACATGGCAACTCCATGAACACAACCAAAAGTTCACCTTAAAATGGGATATACTTTCCAGCGCAAGTGCTTATCGGAGTGGATTGAAGTACTGCAGGTTATGTAACCTTGAGCTCTTTTACATATTAAAATCCAAAAAACAAACTACTTAACGATAGAATTGAACGACCATTATACTGCAACCACAAACTGAAAGCTAAATTATCTCACTATAAAATAACTTAACATTCGAACCCGTAACTATAACACGGCTTTCTAGCTAACAACCTTCTCTTCCCCCCACACTACAAGACAATACACTGCTTATCACTATACATGGTGTCTCAGTGCAATTCCTAGATTACTACTACAAACCCAATGTTCACTCACCACACAAACTTCGTCTGTCCCCTCTCTACCTATCTCTCTCTACATCCATTACACAATCTCTCTCTCGCCTTTGGTCTACCTCCCTCTCAACATCTATGAACCTGCCCTCTGGGGCAATATATAATTCCGACCTTAACTATCAACGCATCTCTCCAAAAGTAACCAGTATAATAAAACCCCTACCATAACATTTTGATTAAGATATCTACAAGCCACTTTCTCCTACTTCTCCAACCCCTGCACATCTTTCTTTCTCTCTCCCTCTTCCCTACTTTTCTCTCTTTTTTTTTTACTCTATCTTCCCCAACAACCCCACTTAAGGGTATTTACATTGTACATTTTACCATTCTGCTCTGAGGAAACAGTGGTCACAGCATTGGATATTTGAGTTCTGCAAGTACTTGTGAATTTGCACGTAGCATAACTAGGCTGCAGTACCACCGTGGAAACATTTGTAAGCACACGGAATAAATTACCTATATATGATGTCTACCTGTTATTATTCATTCTTTATATATATTTATATATATATATATATATATATATATATATATATATATATATATATATATGTATATATATTGGTATATATATAAATGTTATACTTGCGCAGGGACATATTGTTTTAATATTGCCAGAAATAAAAACAGAAGACACTCACTGTTTGGTTTGAGTCTGTTTTCGCTTCTGTATCTTTTATATCTCCATAGTTAATTTATCTCAAAATCAATGGCATCTATATATATATGTGGATGTCATTGGTTATTTATATATATATATGTATATACACGAATCGTTTTATATTAGTTTAACTCAAAATTTATATGCTCAGAAATCCATATCAATGATTTAGGTGCTATTCTTTCAAAAATAGGGTAGATGGATGAAAACAGGAAATGGAGATAGGCATGGGAGCAAGGTGCTTTGTAAGGCCGCCTTATTAGAAAACGAAAAATATGTATGTATTTATGTGAATGCAAGAATGTATAGTTCTTTGTAAGAAGGTGAGACAATGCTATAGATTTATTTCTGAATGTCCTATTATTGCACAGCTATATTATATATATATATATTTGATATATCTCATATGAAATGATACAGCCAATTTTCCACACAATACAATTAGTTAGCACACCGAACGTATAATTAGGAATATACTCTGGTATTTCCTAATGTTTATTGAGGGAGTTGTAATTTGGCCGGAGTATCGCTATTAGCTTTCTCCGATTATGTCTTTATATATATATATTTTGAGTATATGTTGGTTGTGTACCACACCTAAGTATGCAGATTGGAGCACTCGACGCAGTAATGTAAAATAACGACGCAGTAATGTAAAATAAAATAAAATAAAATAAATTATTCAAATGTTTAAAATTTGGCTTCGATTATTACTGCTATATATATTTCGGTGACAGCCATCGTTGGATGTGACATCTTCAGGAAGTCCGAATTAGTGTGGTAGAGACGAGTACACATGTTGTTGAGGTGTATAACTCCGTAAATACTCTGATATGCCCAGTTCCTGATTGGGTTGTTGTTTCATTGAGGAACTGGAATCATATGAATTTAAACAAACGAATTTAAGTGTCAGAGGACATCTTCTCATCTCATTGAAATTCGTTTGTTTAAATTCACATGATTCCAGTTCCTCAATGAAACAACAATCCAATCACGAACTGGGCATATCAGAGTATTTACAGAGTTATACACCTCAAAAACATGTGTACTCGTCTCTACCACACTAATTCGGACTTCCTGAAGATGTCACATCCAAAGATGGCTGTCACCGAAATATATATAGCAGTAATATATATAGCACCGAAATATATATAGCAGTAATAAACGAAGCCAAATTTTTAACATTTGACTTATTTATTTTATTTTATTTTATATATATATATATATATATATATATATATATATATATATATATATATATAACGAAGGAATTGTGGTAAGGAATCAGATGGACCATAATGCACCACAGTACTCGATACTAGTTGAGTGGGAAATAGGAAAAAGTATGACCCCGACAGCAGAGCTCAAGCCGTTTCGACGGCTATTTCTGGACTCTATTCCAGAAATAGCCGTCGAAACGGCTTGAGCTCTACCGTAGGGCTCATACTGTTTCCTATATATATATATATATATATATATATATATATATTTATTTATATAATCAGTGTGTGTGTGTGTGTGAGTGTGTGAGTGCGTGTCTGCGTGTGTGCTTGAGTGTGTGTGTTGGGGGATAGGGAAAGTGTTAGATTATATATATAGAAAGAACAATGTCTTTTGCAGATATCCCTGAAATAAAGAATAAATAATTAGAACAACGTTAATGAAATTGGTTTGTTCGCAGATGCTCGCTTCATTATAGCAGCAAGTCTATGATTACTGTTATCCATAAAAATCTAATAATTGTTTCTACGTTAGCAGCAAGGCCAGCAATTACCCAGTGCATTACTGGTACTTTATTTTGCGACCCCGTAAGAATGAAAGGCAAAGTTAAACTTGGTGGGATTTGAACTCAGAATGGCAAGGGCCGTAACTCTATACCTCAAAGCAATGCGATGGTACAATAATCAAAACGTTAAATCTAAAGCAAAATCCGCGTGTCAGGTATTGCAGATTTTAGATGGAAGATAGAAATTTCATTATCCTATTTTGACGCCATAAATAACTGCACATGCATCATGGGAATACGCAAACGTTCACCGGTGTCAGTACGTGTTACGTACTGGATAATATTGTGAGGGGGGATTTGGCCTTCGAAGATGAGGATGAAAGCAATGTTGCTGTGGAAGATGCAAGTTCATGTGCTAAAATGACAACCCGAATACCGATCTTCCATTGATGAAGTCACTACCACTAATATGAGACTTCAATTGCCATGTTGACACCGACCAACTGATATGGAAAGGAATGATTGGGAGGAACGGTGATTCTAATCTAAATACGAATGGAGAGCTCTTATTAGACATGTGTGCTATCAATGATTTCTCTTTTATACGTCCAGCACTATGACATTCATAACTACAACTAGTATAAGGGGAATCGAATACAGATAGCAATACGTAATTTTATTATTATCTCTGATCTCTTTGCTGGTTGTTAATTTTGATAGAGGTGGGAAGCTTCAAAAGCTTGGTAATCTTGATATATGCAACCTGAGACGTCTTAAGATCACGTGAGCACACGGGACATCCAAATCCAGCTTGAAGTACAGTTTAAAATGCGAAAAGATGGCGAATAAGGAAGTATGGATGAAACTTATGGATAGTACTGCATCCAAATTCAGAAAAAGCCCTGGCCAATCTAAAGTCATTCACATGGAGTTTAGACTGTTCAGCTCGGCATCTTCTGCTTCATCTCTTAAATGCTGCAGATAAAATGCCTTGGCGTAGCGTCGGCATGCTGAAGACCAATTGGTCAAATATGCCACCCAAGCGAAGAATGAAGCTTACGAAGTTCGGCTTGAAATTAAGTCGTCCTTCATCTACCTGCTGTTCAGTCAGGTGCGATAAGCCACTGCAAAGAGAGTAAAGGGGTCGATATAAAAGACAGAGGAGGAATTTGCGGTTCAACAGGAATGTTATCTAGATCAGAAAATAAAGTGTTCTGGCAGACTATCCAGATTTTTGTATTAAGAAGTCTTCCTCCATGCCTACTATCAGGGGAGCGTCGGCGGAATCCTTTCCTCAGAAAGGTAGTTTATTGGGAGGTGGAGAGAATACATTACTGATCACCTAACCGCGGTCACAATAGCACCTCCTGATGTACAAGAGGTGCACCAGGAAGTGATGACTACCTCCTGGAAGCTGACGCCACATGAGCAATAAAATGCTTAAATGTGATAAGGATGCCGTGGATGAGGAAATTCTGGCCGATTTATTAAAGATCTTAATTTGAGAAGGTAATCTTGGCTGACTCTTTTGTGTCGGGTGGACTGCGTCTCTTGAAAAACATTCAACCAATGGCAATATTGAGTGTGAATCTTAATTTTCAGAAAAGGAGACACATGATATCAACCGTGTTCGAAGATCTGCTAGAAATACTGTTTTACCTTAAAGAGAAATATTAAATATACAATAATAATATTCACAACATTTAGATGGTCACGTTCGGTTTGACTTGATCACATGCCTAGCTATTCTTGTATAACCAACACCAACAAGACTAATCCACCTATGCATATATATGAAACTCAGTGGTATATGTACACACAATCTCATATAATTATACGGATGTATACACAATTATACACTTATACTTTTGTTATGTTATATTTGCATGTCTTCATTGATTGCTCACATCCCGCTGAGGACTATGAATTTGGATTTGTTCCTGGTTTAATTAATTACAGATTTAGCAAGTACATATATTATAGCACAATCCTTAGGTAGACAAAATATATTTCTTCTGTAAAAATAACAGAGAAAGTGAGGAAGAAATAGTAAAATATATTGATACGCACCATTTAAACAATAATGTCATGAGTTCTTCTGTGTCAAAGAATCTTGTTATTACAAATCCAAATCAACAAGGGTATAAGCAGCTTGAAAATAGAAGACTTATAATGCAAAGTTGATAAACAATAGAAATTGGGAAAAAGATAAAACAATGAAGAAGAATTATGAGAAAAATACGCAGAAATTACGTACAAAAAAATTATTAAAAACAAAAAGAAATTGCCAAAATAGAAACCAGGTTTTCTCTGATAAAATCTTGGACAAAACAAAATCAACAAGGAATATATTACAGCGAAGTCGGTAAAATAGGTGCAATGTAGATTCTTCAATGGAACATCAAAAAGATATGTATATTGAAGAAAGTAATCATACATATATATATATAATAATTCCTTATTTTGCGCTTCTATAGAATACATCCCACCGAGAAAAGATAATCGGAATTTAAACGCGCCTTGATTAAATAATAACACAATTGCTGCTAAAAGTAGCAAAAGTAAAATAAAATCTAAACATAGAAGTCAATTCCGAATTAATGCAATATAAGGAAGTTATGGTTTCTAAGATCGTTCTAGCGAACAACTTAATGCTATTGACAATAAATGCTGAAGCGAATGGCAAACTTGAAAACATAATCTAATGGCTTTCTGGTTAAACGTTAAGAATATAGAAATATGTTGATGCAGTATATAACAACACAAAAACTACAGGCATATACAAACACGGCATAGATATAGATGTAGATAATAGAAGGCATTTTATATAAAAGGATGTAAGAGATAAAAGACATAAATATATACTTAAGCATACATAAAAAAATTAATACAGAGATAATTTAACTAATGGGTAATTCCCGAGATACTAATATAATACAGATGTTGCAAGATAAATATATACGAAAATTAAGTACACAAATAGGCATAAACATACATTCATAGATACATACATACATGCACACATATGCACACACACATACCAACACATACATACATGCATACATACATGCATACATACATGTATACGTGTGCATCTATGTATATTCATTAATATAGACATACATTCAAACAGAGTTGCAAAGAAATACATATTTATATTCGAGCGCTTATATATATATAATTAAAACATCAATATCATAGCTATAGATATCTAGCATACCATCGTAGCATATATGATTATCCTTTGTTTACAATATAGAAATAAATAATAATGCATACGTTTATAAACTTCCACTTCAGGCCTAGGTGGAATGATACGTATAATTGTTTCTACTTTAGGCACAGGGCCAGCAATTACCCAGTGCATTACTGATACTTTATTTCATCGACCTCGTAGGATGAAAGGCAAAGTCGACTTCGGCGGGATTTGAACTCAGATCGTAAAGGGAGGTAACTATGATACATATAATGATATTTGGCTTATGTGTTCTATCTTGATTACAGATACTCGAATATGATTTCAAAGAAATGAATCTTGTCTTTGGATATATATGAAGGCCGTCGCTTTGGCTCATGTGGTTTATCATTTATATATGTAAACTAATTTACACTTTGCACCGAATTGTTCGTGTATTAAACATTCGTATAGAACAGGAGAATCGTGATGCGTGCAACGGCTAAGTATTTCGATTCTATTTGGAGGATGTCATGCCCTTCATTGTCCGTACGTTCACGTTGAGGCAAAGTGGGCAACTCTTAGTTCTTAATATGTACTGTCTGGATTAATCCAGTCAGTACATAGGAAATGTAATATAATTGTCTATGGTAGCCCCATATCTATTAATTGGGTTGTACCCTGGCGTATATTTTAGGAAGCGTTATGTGAGTAGTACATTTGTTTAAAACGGCATTGTGACATACCCAAACAGGGTTTCCAGAAGTGTGTTTGGTTCGCTCTAGATGTTTTAATGGGGGCTTAGTTTACTGTCAACATGGCCATATGTCGCTCTTCTAGCGGCAGTCCTTTTTTGAACTGCATGAAATTTCCGGGTCAACTCAGATTTGTGGTCATGCATAATCTTCGATTTCATGAAAGCTTATGAAGAACAGCTGATTTTCACCGGATGCTTATTGAATATTTTAATGTACCGATGTTTTAATGCTTAACAATTAGGTCTCAAAATGTGTTACATACATTAGCCATCACTGCTTGGGAAAATAAGTTATGAACCATATTAATTTCCTATTTCTCTTTTTACTATTATTTTGTAGGATGGGTGGAGTATATAGTTAGTTTTATCGTTGATATAAGATTCTGTAAGTACAATGTTTTACCAAGTGTCTACACTCAGTTATTTTTGGCATACAAATCTTATTTCTGACAACCTGCGCATCATCCGTTAAGAAATCTGCATATGATATAATGTAGACATATTCAGTCATGCGAATGTATGTAGCTACAGTATGCTATTGGTATTATGCTATTTTGAGGAAACTATTTTAGCCATTCTCAAATGTTCAAATAGTGCTTCCAATTTGTTTCAACAAGCTTTTTTCAACCGAATCTAACTGTAAATCCCTAATTCCCACAGTCCGATGATTCTCAACTGAGTTGAAAGGAAATAAGCCTTGTAAGAGAGTTTATCAACAATTCACATGAGAAAATTCCATACTACACTTGTTCATTCCTAGAATAAAATATGTATACACAAAAACGCACACACACACATACACACGCATGCACAAACTCACACATAGCTATATAGTAATAGCAATGGTAGAAATAGTACTATTAGCAGCAGCCGTAGGAATAGTAGTAGTAGTAGTAGTAGTAGTAGTAGTAGTAGTAGTAGTAGTAGTAGTAGTAGTAGTAGTAGTAGTAGTAGTAGTAGTAGTGGTTTTAGTAGTAGTAGTAGTAGTAGTAGTAGTAGGTGTAGCAGCAGCAGAAGCAGCAGCAACAGCAGTTGTTTTAGTATTATATTTGAGTGTGTTTCTGTGTGTGTGCATGTGTGCATGTGTGTGGATGTGGATGTGTGTATGCGTCTGACTAGCATCTGTTTACGTTCATAATACGGTAATTATATTTATTATGGGCACACAAACTTGTGGAAAAAACAAACGTACCAATACGAATGACTGTTAATGAAACATTATCATGAAACGGTAAATTGACCGGATAAGTCCTTTATAAAACCGCTTTCCTGAAAATAACTCTTCATATAAGATACCTTTGTAAGATCATTGATGTTGTTGATGTCTATAAAAATAAATAGAAAATATCGATAGCATTCCGAGTGGTTTTATACTACTCGGTTTGTAATTTCAGGGAATTTTCATTTTCATTTTCCTCTTAGTCATTAATTTCTACATAGCGGAACATTTTCTTCAAAGCAAATTTGATCTAAACAAATATTAGGATTTAAACCCCTGCGTAGATCATTAGATATCTGCAGAAAGAAAAATACTTCTAATCTCCAGTCCCCGTCTGTCATTCACAGAAAAAATGCACATGTGCTACGCGTTATATTTCAGATGTTCATGCATAATTCACATTCTCATTCGTTTATAAATATTTACTAGAGCCGACTCCGATATATATATATATATATATATATATATATATATATATATATATATATATATTTTAAATAGGACTCCAGTTGCATTTTCGATTTCATCTTTTTTTTTATATACTTTCACTCGTGTAGGACACCTCGGTTATTTTTCATTTTGTAAAAAAAACCTCACTTTCTAATATATATATATATATATCTACAGTATATATAGGAGGTGAGTTATATTGTAGAACAAGAAAACTATGCAGATATCAGATACGTAGCACTCAACATTTGATGGATCTGAAGTATATATAAAAAGAAATTAAAAGATGGCTAAAAATGTTCCATATATTTTATTATGCGCATTTCAAAAACAGATATACTCCTGGGACGATAATTGCATTCTCATCAGATAAAATAAGATAACATGATATGATGCCTAAAAACACCTGTGAACAAGTTGATTGGACACTTTCTTGATCACAAGTGTTTTTAAGCATCGTATCATGTTACTTTATTTTATCTGATGAGAACGTAATTATCGTCCCAGGAGTATATTTGGTTTTTGAAATGGGCTTAATAAAATATATGGAACGTTTTTAACCATCTTTTAATGTCTTCTTATACAGTATATATATATATATGAGATAGTATTGAAGTTTGCTTGAAGCATTGTGGAATAATAAGGTATATTTCTTTAAGTCGTTTTGGAAGCCTCGACATTGCAGATGGGTAAATCTCCGGGTAACAAGATCCGGTGGCGGAGAGAGAGATGTAAGTGCGTGTACGTTGAGATGAGTAGCGTGTAGAAGAATGTAGGAAAGAGCGTAAATGATAAAAATAATAACACGAGATAGAGTTACCTTGGGAGAGATTCAATTGTCCTTATATATTTCGGATTAACATCCATCAACTGTTTTTTTTTTTCTTCTGTCGGAAAGGTGCGAAACATGTCCTCCGCTGTTCGTTATTTTGAATATCGATATATATATATATATGTATATATATATATATATATATATCGGAGTCGGCTCTGGTGAATGTTTTATATATATGTATATATATATATATATATATATATATATATATATATATGTGTGTGTATGTGTGTGTGTGTGTGTATAATGAAGATTAAGAAAGAAAGACACAAAAAAGAAAATGATTAAGAGTGCAATTGAAAGAAAGAAAACAAATATATATATATAGAGAGAGAGAGAAAAGCATAGAATAGTGCACACATAGGACTATCATTGCCTAAATATGTAGGTTTCTGAGAGAGAGTGAACCTGTGCACCGCAAGTGTGTGTAGTTGTATGTAGATGTGTTTGTGTATTTATACATGTGTGCGTTCTATGTAGGGAATGTGTGAATTCATTAGAAATAAAGACCCACAAACACTGGCATAGACGCTCGAAATCTTGCACAATCATTAAACAGGCATAAACTCATGCAAACATACATTGTCATGTAGATGTTATGCGTGCAGAATAAGTGAGAAATATGTCAAGTAAAATTATATTATGCCAATATATGCAATGGTATATATGTATAATTATATATATTTATATTCAAACCCCTACCAACATAGTTATATATTTTAAACTATACATATTCAAACACACAGATACGCTATCATACGCAGGCATATACACCCACATACATACACATATGTATATATATGTATATACTTATATACACACCCACACATGTATTTATACCTATATATATATATATATATATATATATATATATATATATATATATATATATGTGTGTGTGTGTGTGTGTGTATGTGGAGGGGGAGAGAGTGTATGTGTGCGCATAAGTGTGTGCGTTTGTAAAGACAATCAAATTGTTAGGCAAACTCCATATCTAAATACTAATCGAAACCTGAAAGAAACCATTGATTCATCTAATGGCATATAATTCATAGTTAGCTAATATACTTACTATATAGCATGATTATCATTTGTGCTAGAAAACGTTGTCTGTCATTAGTGATTCTTCCTTTGAATTTCGGTGAGACTGTGAAAGCTCGTTCACATAATATGGTGTATTACACACTAGATCCTTTGCTTTTCCCCTCTCTCGGTTTGCGATGTGGTAAAGTTGTTGTTGTTTTATTCAATACTTATTGGAACAGGTGTTGTTGCTTAAACGACATAATAACAAATGACACCATCAATTGAAATGTTTAGTGAAGACATTCTATAATCTGAGTCCGAATGTAAAATCACATCTCAATTCGACATTCAGTCTTCCAACGGATAGATATCTATTGCAGTAGATAATATAACTGAGTCACCACTTTAATGTATTCTAATGTGTGATTGAAAATGCGGGAGGGCTAACACTATATGCTCTATCAAACTCCGTGGTCGCTTTCCCGACTTTTCCTTGTGTTTTAATTTGAAAAGTTCCCTCATATATGTTAGATTTTGGGATTTGGAATAATCGTACTAAGAGCGTGAGAAATGCTCTGAAATGTTTAACTTTAACCATTTATGTTAATATGTAGATTTTTTGTCTATTTCATATATTGAAACGTCAAAATACTGTATTTTACTTGAAATATAATATCATATGGAATCAGTAGTCAGATCATTGCCGAGTTAAATAATATGGTTACATTTTAAGATGATTAATTATTTCTTCTAATACATATGTGCATATAATATTTTGCACATATTGGGTACATTCTATTCAATCAATTCCTATGTTATCTACAATGTTAAAGTAAAATTGAAACTGGATTTTGGTTTTCATTCGAACTCCAAAAAGAGTGAGGGCGATGAATCAGAATACTGAGCGATAGCGATTTCCTCCTCATTTTACAACAATATATTATGGTGATATATATAAAAAAAAATTTCTTTTTAAATCGACCTCAACAAGATTATGAACTCAGAATAAGTACTAAACCGACAAACATGTCACAATAATTCTCATCAGGATTTCCGATGCATCAGTGATAATAATCGCATTGAAAAGTATTATATTGATTTATTACATTGCTGCAGAATCTCAATGATTTATTTTAGACATGACGTCTGATGCTTTTGAGTCAAGCACATTATTACATATATAAGAGATGTAAGTATCATGGAAGCTTTCTAAACTGGAATAGAAACACTGATTGCATTTTGGTATAAGTGACAGAACGACTAGGTAATAAAAACTGTATATATATAGGCAACATGAATGGATCTGTTGTTTTTCTCTACAAATATTTATTCCAATTCCACCCCACCTGACCCTTCAGTCCTTCTAATTTCTCCATTCTTCTGATTAAAGATTAGCGTCTGCAACGTTGAGACACACTTCTTGCTATTTCAAGCGCTAACCTAATATATTCATATACTGTACCGATTGTGTTGTTATTTGTGTTTATATTTTACACACACACACACACACACACACACATATATATATATATATATATATATATATATATATATATATATATATATTTATATATATATATATATATATATATATATATATATATATATATATATATATATATTATATATATATATATATATATATATATTTATATATATACATATACATATAAAAATAAAGATCCGAAGGCATGGTATACATGTCCAATCATTTTAATCACGACACATGTTTCAATAAGAGATAGACGATCGTGCAGCCATGATCGATTATCACTGACCTCGTCAGGGGAAAATGAATTGTCTTCAAATCCTTGATATGAGGGAGAAGATTAACGATGTTCACTCACACAATTTAGTCCCTCATATGAAGATCAAGCAGTCAAATCACGGCGACTGCTATCGTCTTCAGTTAGGGTCATAACATTATCAAGTCGTCCCTATCTCCCAATAGCTGTAAAAGACGCTGGACATCAATCAAATCTGTAGAATTACAGTCGGTCACAGTTAATGTGAGTGGGTACACACACACTCACACACACCGACGCGAGGTCAAAGAAAAAATAAATACATATATCAACATAGCATCAAATCTGTAGAACTATAGACGGTCATAGTTAGTGTTAGTGAGTACACACACACTCACACACACCGACGCGAGCTCAAAGAAAAAAATATAAATATACCAACATAGTATTCACCGAATGTTAGTTTACAGAACAACAAATGTTATATTGGTCGAATCTCAATTTGACGATGTAAATTGGAAAAATTAGGTTAACCGCAACCCTAGACACACGCAAGTAAGTTCAGTTCAATGTTTTGCTATACGTGTATAGATTGAATTGTAACATCCGTATCTCCAAATAGTGTAGGTTTTAGTATATACAGATCCGTATCGTCCAAACAAGTGTATGTTTTGGTATATACACATCCATGTGAAGAGCAAGTAGTCAGCTCATATCGGACTCAGTATGTGCCTTTGTCCCATTGAGAATCTGAGTCACCAAATCTGTGCGTGTAACCGTGAGCAATCCATGGTTAGATGATCACGGATCAAAACCTAGTGTAGTGTTCATTCGATAGGAACGTGACCAGTCATAACTTTGGGAACTCAGTGTCTAAAGAAACCGGGTACTGTGTGTAGCGTTATGTATAGAGAGCGTAATCGGTCTTAACTGAGTGTGTAATACGTCTAGCTATATCCTAACCGAGAGAACTCAATGGTTAGGGTATCATAAAGTAATGGTGAATGCGCGTAATTGATCTTACCTGAGTGTGTAATCATTCTAATGTGCACTCAGCTGTGAGAACTCTGTGGAACCAGACGGAGTACCGTTTGTAAGGGTGCAAACGATTTTAGCTGTCTAACTACCTGAGTCTGTGATTGTCTGTTTTTTTGCTAATTGAGAGAACTGTATGGCTAAGGTAGAGAGGGAGGAGTTAGTGTTAGGTTATTTCCAAAATTCCAGCGGAAATTTTGGAAAGTAACCTACCACTAACTCCTCCCTCTCTACCTTAGCAATAGAGTTCTCTCAATTAGCAAAAAACAGACAATCAAACACTTAGGTTGTTTGACAGCTAAGATCGTTTGCGACAAATGCTACATAGGTAGCACCACCAGACCAGATCACATTGGAATAAAAGAACACCTCAACGCTAATGCTTCCTCATATAAGAAACACCTAGTGAAATGCAAAAAGACCGACAAAAACATAATAGATTAGATAGAAGCTAAGGAGAGAAACTTCGGCAATCTTAGAAATAAAGAAGCACTAATTATAGACAAAACGCAACCACCAATCAATAACAGACTAGAACTCAACACCCAATTTGTAACATGATAGAGCACCTAGCCCACACTTAGACATCCACGTATCCTCTCACACTCACACACACACAGAGAGGCATACGCACACACACGCACGCTTACACCTTTACTTATTCTCACGCACATACAAACACACATAGACCAGTTTTAACATGAACGAACATCTAGCCCCCACATTTACATATAAACATATCCTCTCACACTTACACACATACACACGCACATATACACACAGACACGCATGTTTTCCCCTCACGTATATTCTCACACACACATACACACACTTAGACATACATGTCCAAACCATTTTAAAGGGAGACAGCCCTTTATCCACCTAACCTTCACTCTTTGACATTAGAAATAGAATGGAATTTCTATACTATTTCCTGTCAGCATGACTTGGCAAGCTAATTAGAACACTGTATTAGCCCCTTTACTTCCCCCTGAAGAAGAGATTTATCTCGAAATGTTAAGGATATTCAAATAAATTTCAGGTAAGTTACTAATTGTCAACGATATCTTTTGCATTTATATTTATATTATATACCCATACCTGCATTGTTTCTGGCCTTATAACTTCAAAAGTGTATACCTCACTACGCAATGATTCAAGTAAACTACAATTTCCTTTTTATATATATATGTGTGTGTGTGTGTGTGTGTCTGTGTGTGTGTGGTATTTCCGTAGAAAGTGTAAAGGTAGGGAGAGTGCTATATGTATACTACAGAGCTATTTAATTATTTATTTATTTATTTATATATATATATATATATATATATATATATATATATATATATATATATATATATATATATATATGTGTGTGTGTTTGTGTGTGTGTGGTGGTTTACCATTGGAGAGCAATGGTCATTGTGCAATGATAATCTGACATAAAGCATTCGACGTAGGCAACTCATCCATCTTTGGTGTTGAATTCTGTTGGTATTGCGGGAACGGTATTAAATATTATAGTGTAGATTAAAATGACAGGAGACGGGACAGGTTGAGTTCCTTCAATTTTTTTAAATTTCTCTAAACACTCTGCACATCAGTGGCCAGGTTACGTATGAACCTAGTAACATCATTAGGTGTACATTGTGTAATAGTTATATACCAAAGGTATGATCGTAACAACAATGCAATTGGTCTAAATAGTTAAAGAACAGAAGAAAAACAAAAAAGAACTGAGAAGAAAATGCTTTTTCGTTTTGGACACAAAGGAGATCATAATCGCCCGTTGTCAGTTGGGCGACCATTGAAATATGTACACACACACACACACACACACACACACACACACACACACACACATATATATATATATATATATATATATATATATATATATATTTATATATATAACCAACGATTAGTATGGTTCTCTGATTACTCAACGAATGCAATTGAACAACAGATTAGAAGAACTCGACAGTAGGTGTTCCTGGAGTTTTTAACATGATTAAAAATGTTACAAATGAAAAACATTCCCATAATCAGAATATATCCTTTATTATATATATTTCAAAGGTACTGTGATGTTTCAGTACGTTTTTATCAGGCAAAATATATGATTTGATATATGACATACCGCTACGGTCTTGATTATTCAATTCCAGTATATATATACAAGTGTGTCTGTGAAATATTTATGTATATTTGTGTGCGTGATTACATAATCCGCAACTCTTCCTTTCTCTCTTCCTTTCTCTCTCTCTCTCTCTCTCTCTCTCTCTCTCTCTCTCTCTCTCTCTCTCTCTCTCTCTCTCTCTCTCTCTATTCCTTTCTCTCTTCCTTTCTCTCTCTCTCTCTCTCTCTCTCTCTCTCTCTCTCTCTCTCTCTCTCTCTCCCCCTCTCTCTCTATATATCTCTCTCTCTCATGGATGCACATAACACGTTGATTGTCACTCAAACCAGAATTGCCTCTCACTTCCTCTATAATAACTTAAATCATAATTTCTAAACACATAAACTATATAAATAGTTTAAAACCCGAAATACTTTTCAATTTCCAATAATGCATGTAAATATTTCTGATCTTTTAAAAATACTGAACTATGTTTTAAATTATTCATTACTGTTGGCAGTTGTTTAAAGTACTTGCATGACCTTTTGCCATTTGCCTACACCCGGCTTGATTTTTTGTAATAATAACATACCTGAAATTATATCCAAGCTAGACTTGCCTTACATTGATTTTATTTTAGTAGTTTATATTTGTTTCTCAGTGGTGAAATGGAAATACTTGTAATATTCTGTCCGATGTCAGAAAATGTTGGACCACAAATGGATGGGGTATTGGTTAATGCTTGGTTTTACTCAAGGGATATAAAATAATTATTTCTACTTTTGGCACAAGGCCAGCAATTATCCCAGTGCATTACTGGTATTTTATTTTATCCACCCCGTAAGGATGAAAGGCAAAGTTAATCTCAGCGGGATTTGAATGATATGTAGATGTGTATATGTCATGATTTTAAGCTGATCTCCAACAGGAAAGTAAACATTGAGAACTTCGTCGAGGTACAGAAGAGCAAAAATGGTCACCCGGAATGTGAAAGATTGTCTGACGCGTAGCACGGGGCACAAGATTTAGGTGTAGTTTAAAATTGATGCCAACATCACTTGTGCAATGCTGATAGAATACGTTTCACATCATGCAGATAATGTACAGATCACGGCTGCGTTGGAGAGAATAACTTGAGTTTTTCTAGTCGACCCCAAAATTCAAGGTCTGACATGCCTTCTATCTTTTCCGTGATTGGATTTTGGAGAGATTCAATATTCATGATACTTTGTTTCGTGTGGGGAGACCACAGTGGACAACAGTATTCAAGGTGTGGTCGGGCAGAAGTGGAGAAGAGAAGGATAAAAATGTGAATATCTCATGACTTGAAGGTTCTCAGAATCGAGGAACACATTCTGCGTGATATGTCAACTTTGATGTTTATATGAGTGGCCGACTCATGTTGTTATCGACGATTTTTCCCAAGTCTCTGATGTTGTCGGATGTCACAAGTGTTTCACCTTCTGGAGCTTGGAATCATCCGCAAAGATTATTATGCTGCTGTGGTTGATGATGTCAGTAATGTAATTAATATTGATAATGAAAATAAGGAGGCCTATCACAGTGCCTTGTGGGACACCACTTCCGACTTTGGCTGGGCTGGATTTTACTCGTTCAACTACAACATGTTGGGCTATGTTTGAAAGGAAATACTGTATCCACTGCAGAAACTTTTCATTGACACCAATGTTGGATAGTTTCCCTTAGTAGAATGATGTGATCAACCTTGTGAAGGCCTTGCTGAAATTAAGGTAGATGACATCAGTGTTGGAGCCCTCTCCAAAGCGCTCAAAATGTCAGAAAATTGATGCAGTAACTGCATTAGGCAATCCCTTCCATTACGGAAACCCTGTTGGTTGGAATTCAGCAGATTATTGCTTTCTAGTGAGTTATTCGTGATCTCATCACCTACTCAAATGCCTTACTGATATGAGAGGTGAGTGAGATCGGACGGCAATTCACAGCAAGGGATTTGTTTCACATTTTGAAAACTGGGACAACAGACTGGAATAAAAAGTTTTCTGCCCAGCATTCAGTGTGTTCCTCCACAGATTAGCAAGAGGGGGTGCACGTTTGGTTGACACACCTCCAGGACACTACCAGGTAACTATCGGGGCCTACTGTGGAATTGTGTTTAGTTTCTTTTATTGCCGCTAAGACATCAAGTGTGTCAAACGTTATGTTCGATGTTGGGGATTAAAATCATTGATACAGCCCAGATCAGTGCTATCAGAATTGCTGAAAACAGAGCAGTAATGGTTCTGGAATATCTCACCCATGGCTTTAGCATTAGGTTGGAGAGTGCTATTTTCACCAATTAGTGAGCCAGCAGTGGAACCAGTGACTCTTGCAAATGAACTTTGGGATTGAATTTGATTTTCTCTATGGCCCGGGTCTCTTCAGTTGCTATACACAGGTTTAATACACGCATATTTAAATATCGTTATACACTAATTTATTTTGACAATTGTTTAATGCTGTTTTTATGATAATAGAATTTGGAGTATTGTGCGTTTGGAGTATCTACATAGTAGGCAATCTGCTTAGTATTACGACCCGAAAACCTTATTCAAATCAGGCGTACGTTACTTTACATTCCACCTCGAATGTCATGGAAATATTGGCAGAAATTAGTTTAGTCGAAAGTTTACTATAACTCTATGCATTCTAGTTTAAGAAAAAGAAACATTTCACCTCACCAGTAACTATTAACTAATTTGAAGATATCCAGAACATAGAAAATATCACTGTCGTTTAACTAAAGTGATTAGGATACCGACACACTCCTTGACTATAAAAGGCACTTGAACAAGGCCAGACATTACAAATCTTGAAACGTTGGAATTGTTGGATCCAAGATGAAGACAACTGTCTGAATAAATATCTCTACTGCAGAGGAAATGTCTGGACATCAAATAAAATCAATGCATCATTATTTTGATAATCTTATAGATGTTCTTGCCATATTTTGACCTATAGACGTCTTTTATATCTTATTTAAAAATACCCCCGGCCATGTATTTCTGCTTTCCTTTCATATTGAACCTGGAAAAAGTACCTTACATTCTGTCATTTCTGTGAACAAAATATAACTGTTGTTGAACTTGCTTATTTTTATTTAATATATATTTTCATCTACACCTGATGCCAAACACAAACGTCTTTTTCTTCCATTTACTATATTTATATTTCTTTTTCAATTTAAATATTTCCAAGTGTTTATTTTGTACTTTATTTCATATAGTTATAACATGCTTTGTTCTGTTTTTATTCTTAGTTTTAAGTTTTCAATCAGAAATGTTGTTATTTTAAACTTATCTAAAACACACTTAGTACAAAAATTGCTTTGCATGCAAATGATATGATTTTCGTCTCTCATTATAGGAGCTCTATTGTATTTGTGGACACAATTTTCGGAAAAGAAATTGCTTCAGTAAGTTAACTCTTGAATCGGCGATAAATCGACTCGATATACATAAGAATTTATGCTTGATAGGATAGATTTTGAATTCACATTGATAATAAGCCCCAGGCAAACACAGTTGGTCACAAAGGGAAGAACACTTTCCATTGAAATAATGACAATCATTCTCAATAATAAATAAACGGTACAGAAACATATAAAAAGAAAACATTCATTTATAAAATATCGTTTTATAAATTAAGTTGATCTATCAGACTGCTTAAGTGAGTACATTCAGATACAATCTCGAATAATTTTGCGCTATACCGAACAAAGTGCTTTATATTCAATGGTGCTATCTTATGGAACACTTCCTGAATCCAGAATATTTTCGCTCAATTAATATAATAAATCACGCATTTGATGGAATTTCTAACTCATAACAGATTTCGGTAATGACAGTGATCTGATGATTATAAATGTCTACATCTGATAATTGTAAAAGTTTACAGTTAGTCAAAATGAATGGTTCATTGGCTACCCCTATTACAGAAAACTGTTCTCAAATTTTCTCGCTAATGTTTGAACGGAACTACTAAATCAATTGCTTAGCTATGAATTACTGGTAGGAGCATTGTGGTAACTTAATACTACTTGATATAGTAAAACATTCTCTAGTTTACATTGTAATCATATTGATGTATTTCTCGTAGTAAACTTAATGTTATTCTTAAAAGCTTTTATTCACAGGAGGACAACTACAGTATATTATTGATAAGTTTTCAACATGTTAGTTTCATGTTATCGTTTCAATTCGTGGGGGTGTTCTATTTCCTTAATTTGTTGCGTACTTAATATTATCTCACCTGATAGGGGTTTCGGCATTTCATAATTACATTTGGACATTGGCACAGATCATTATTTTTAATTGTATTCGCTGCAGCACAAAGGAAATTCTCTGGATAGAATATTCCATATGAAGCTCTAATAAAAATAGCAACCAAATAGATTTTTATAGCTGAACTTACCGTTTGCAAAAAACATTAATACTATAGAGCCACTCATATCCTTACTAGTAATAGTTAGCTATAGAAGATGCATGTGACATTCCAACATTACAACCGGGAAATGTCATCACATTTGTGAATACACATGTATCACTACACATGATTCGGAATCATATTAATTCTAATTCTTACAATTATCCCATTTTTCCAGAAATTAGGATATCATATATGAAGAAAGATGATCATATTAAACATCTTTATTTGATTGCAAATTCCAGCATTGACTAATTTTATAGATTTATATCCAACCCTCTACGTTTGAAAACTGCAATAGATCATCTGTCAAGAATTTGGAAATAGGGTATATGGAAGAACATTATGTCTATTCTGAATAGGAGAAACAAATCTGATCACGGATATATGTACGATGTTATAGTAGGAATATTACCACTCTAGATATGGACATAGGTAAACAAAATAATAGATTGGCTATATCCCTAGAATAAATATAATATACATTAGATACATTTTTAAAGAAATATCGACACATTCAATAATGTATACCTAAATCTATATGTAGTTATAGTTACCTAAATCTATATTTATAGTCATCACTGCTATAAATATAAGAAATAATTTGTGTTACTCTCAACGTAACCACATATATAATACAAACTCAGTAGAAAACCAAATGGCATACATTCTTAAATTAATATAAATTGCTAACAATAAACAGACGCTGTTCATTACACATTCATTCACATGCATTGTTATATATATATATATATATATATATATATATATATATCCTTCATTGACATCTTCATATTTTTCAAATTTTCAGTTAGATTAACAATGTCGATCTCGAACGAGGAATGTGTTTTAAATATAATAGATAAGCATATTATCGACGTTACCCTTCACGTACGATATTTTAGATTTAGTCTGCATTCTCAGACGAATTAACAGAGTCTTTAGAACGCCCGATAGAATGCTTTATAGTATTCGTTCCGGGATAGAGTGCTTTATGGTATTCGTTTGGGTACCCTGCTAACTGCTTTCAAATCCCGCCGAGGTCAACTTTGTCTTTTATCCTGAGCTCGAAAAAAAATATTACCAGTCAAGTACCTCCATTCTTCCTCTGTCTTAAGAAAATCTGCTGTACACAGAAAAGACCGATG